>CM035174.1:47546176-48101669 GCA_020205615.1 Panax quinquefolius | reverse complement strand
AACATCCTCAACTTGAAAGCTTCTGTCTACGACTTCCAGCAATCTTATGCAAATCTATGCAAAACATAATGATATGATTCTTTCAGTTTTCCAAAACAAAGAAACAAGATCTGAAAAACAGATCAAGGAAAATAGAGAGGACATTGATCAGACACAAAGCCAACTGAACGAGCTTGTCCAAGGTGTTAATCGACTATCTGCCGATATTCGAACCCTTGATGCTGACATAAAGGGGGAGAATAAAGGGAAAGGAGTTCATGGAGGACAAGGCAGAGGCGGAGGAGGTCATGGAACTGAAGAAAGGGGAAGAGGACAATATCAAGCTCAAGCATCACAAAGCCCTCCTGCAAGACAATTCCACAGTCAGACTCAACGATCTAATCAATAGACAATTATAATGGCTATACCATTAAGCCATCAGGAGTCAACTCCCAGCTCATAAGATGTGTCTACTGTACGCATAAGAATGCCAACTGGAGATCCTGCATTCATGCACAGGCATGAGGAGAATCCAATACTAAGTCTAAGCGAGCTGGAAGAGTTAGCCAGAAACGAGGAAGCTCAAAGAAAAAGAAGGGCTGAGGAGTACGCCAACCCACCTCCACTAAAGAGGTCAAGGAAACAGAGATAAGTTAAAACTTAAATTTCCTATTTATGTAATGCTGAATTGTAATATCTTCTGATCATCAATAAATTCATGCTTATTCTCTAGAAATTTCAGCTGCTCACTGAAATACTAAGTCATGTTTAAATTTCCTGCAAATGCATCTAGTCACTAATAATCATGACAACAAATCTCCTTGGTTATGTCAACATCAAATAGGGGGAGATTGTTGGGAGAATGCATATTATGATTTGATGTTTTAATGTATATGTTAATGATTATTTGTAAGGTCCTTTAATGAATATATGTACAAGGACTTAGTGATAGATCAAAGTTGTTAGGTTGATCTAATATTTCAACATGTACCATTCTTATAAAGAATGTATACATAGAATGATCAAAACTGTTAGGTTGATCTTAAGATGTAATAGATTAGTCTTGAAGAAATTGTAGTGCATCAATCTGATCAACATTACAGGAGTCAAGGCAGAAAACGTAGAGCCTGAAGATTGTAGTGTGCCTGCCTTGAAGGGGACTCTTTGGAAATCGTAGAGTGATCCCAACGTTTGCCGAGCCAACTCCACGATCGCATTATGCTGAAGGAAACATGAAGTTTACAAGTCAACGATCGTAGTGTGCTCTTAGGAATGTAGAGTCAACAACACGACCAAGTGAAGATCGTAGTGTGCAAGGGTTTAATGGAAATCGTAGTGCTCTTGACTGATAGCATCGTAGTGTGCAAAGATGTCAAAGACGCTACGATCTAAAATTGTAGAACACCACGATCCAAATCGTAGAGCATCATCTGTCTCATGTCATAAAACGACGAGCCTCGTGATCTGTGTTTTCAACAAGTGAAGAATGGATCCCAGATGCTGCAGTGCTCATCAGTCCCAGAATATATGAAATATCCTTAGTATGCAACAAAGAAGTGTATTGAAGAAGCTAAGGATAGTACCATGGGTAAGACGGACAAAACACCTTTTCAGGTGGTAGGTGAGAAAGCAGCCTGCAGTGTCAGTGGGCCAGAATGCAGAATTCAGAAGATGTGCAAAAATGTCTCCATCACAGTATAGAAAGTTCAGACGCATTTAATTCCACAACGGATGGATCCAACGGATAGTTTTCAACATCACATATATACAGATCAGACAAATTAGAGAGAAAAAAAATTAAGCATTAAACAAACAACGTGAACATCTCTCTCAAGCTCAACTCTACGATCTGAGATATTGTAAAAAGCTTGCTTTCACTACTCGAGTTCTTTAGAACAAGTGCACTTCTTGATCGAAAGTAGCAACCATCAAGAACACAACATTATCAACCAACTAAAGAAGAGTACCAAGTCTGCTGGACTTGAAGAGTTCGTAGTGAACTGTAAGAAAGCCAAGTCTGCTGGACTTGAAGAGTTCAAGAGTGAACTAAGAAGTTCCTAGACTGCTGGTCTTGAAGGAATCTGTGTGATTCGGAAGTTGTAATAGACATCCTTTGTGGATATCCTACTCGTTGAGTAGAAGAGTGGACTAAGAGCTTTAAGTGCTCTGAACCACTTAAAACGACTGTGTCATTTATAATCACATCATAACTGCTACAACTGTTATAACTGCCATAACTGCCTCACCCTCATTACTCTAGTGCTTGGTAAAGAAGATTAAAACTAATATTAATTTCGCTAAATTTTAATCACTATCAAAGAACTAGTTTCAAAAGAAAAGATTTTTAAATATCTATTCAACCCCCCTTCTAGATAACTATTGTGCCAACTAGGAACAAACAATTGGTATCAAAGCAGGTTCTATTTTACAGCTTACAATCTTTAGTAGATCCAATGGCACTCGTACCAAGCGAATCCAGGACCGGGGGAGGCAGCAAGCCACTAATGTGCAACAAGGATAAATTTGCTAACTGGAAAATCAGGATGCAAGCATACATGGACTCAATAGTTGAAGATCTATTTGAGACCGTTCAAGATGGGCCCTACATTCCAACCAGGCTTGAACCAACCACTGACGATCCAAACCGTATACATATCAAAGTTAAAGAAGAGTGGACAGACAACGAGAAGAGAGCTGTCCAACTTGATAAGAAGGCTTAGAACATCCTGTTCTAATCCTTAGAGGACGATCTGTTTGAAAATGTTGTAAACAGCAAAACAGCTAAGGAAGTTTGGGAAGCACTGCTGATCAAGCACGAAGGAACTGAAGAAGTCAGAGAGAATAAACAGTCTCTCCTGACACAACAGTATGAAATGTTCGCTCATGTGCAAGGAGAAAACGTGACTGCAACCTATGAAAGATTCAACGTTTTGCTCAACTCTCTATGAGCGTATAGGAAGATCTATCCTAACAAGGATCTAACCATAAAGTTCATGAGAGCCCTACCGAGCAGGTGGGATGCAAAGACCACATCAATAAGAGAATCAAAGAATCTTAATGAGATGACAGTTCAACAACTGTATGGAAATCTCCTGACCTACGAACTGGAGCTGACCCAACGCACCGAAACCTTATCATAAGGAAGAAGAAAGGATAAAGGTGTTACCCTCAAGGAAAATGAAGGTGTATCAAAAGTCATCACTGAGATTGACTCTGATGATGATGAAGACGATGACAATGATTTTGCTATGCTGGTAAAGAGACTAAGAAGTTTCATGCGACAAGGCAGAACTGGTAAGCCAAAGAAAGTCAGCAACTACGTTAGCCACGAACAAATAAATGATTTATGCTACAAATACAAGAAACCTTGTCATTTCATTGCCAACTGCAACAAGCCTATCAAAGAAGAACTAAAGATGAAATCTCATGCAAAGAAAGAATACAAAGGAACCAAGAGGCCTCAGAAAAGAGACAAAGGCCTGGTTGCCGGAGGATCGTGGAGTGATTCAGATAATGACTCAAATGCATACTCTGGAGATGAGAAAGAACCACACATGGCCACTCTGTGCTTAATGGCCAAACATGCAAAGGACAAACAAAGCCTAAACATACATGATGTAAGTCTCGATGAGGTATTTGATTTTAATTCTCCTGATGTAGATATAAGTGACTTAAGAACTGCTTTCCATGTCATAACCACTGATCTACATCAATACATGAAGTGGTTCAGAGTCTTGTGTAAAGATCATTCACTTCTTCAAGAGGAAAAGAAGAGAGTTCAAGAAGAGCTTGAAATAGCCCTTCTAAGTACCAATCTTCTGTCCAAGCTTGAGGCTGAGAATGAAACTTTAAAATAGAGAAACACACTCAATGCACAAAGAGAGTCTAAGCTAACCTCAAAAATTGAGGATCTAGAGAAGACTATCTCTGCATGGAACAAATCCTCATCATCCATGGATTGCCTGCTCTCTAGTTAGAGAAGCATATTCGATCTGAGATATTGCAAAGCTTGCTCAGCTACTCAGTTCTTTAGAACAAGTGCTTACACAGCAACTGAGTAGCAACCATCAAGAACATAACATTATCAACCAACTGAAGAAGAGTACCAAGTCTGCTGGACTTAAAGAGTTCATAGTGAACTGTAAGAAAGCCAAGTCTGCTGGACTTGAAGAGTTCAAGAGTGAACTAAGAAGTTCCTAGACTGCTGGTCTAGAAGGAATCTGTGTGATTCAGAAGTTGTAACAGACATCCTTAGTGGATATCCTACTCGTTGAGTAGAAGAGTGGACTAGGAGCTTTAAGTGCTCTGAACCACTTAAAACGACTATGTCATTTACATTCACATCATAACTGCTATAACTGTTATAACTGCCATAACTGCCTCACCCTCATTACTCCAGTGCTTGGTAAAGAAGATTAAAACTAATATTAATTCCGCTAAGTTTTAATTACTATCAAAGAACTAGTTTAAAAAGAAAAGATTTTTAAATATCTATTCAACCCCCCCTTCTAGATAACTATTGTGCCTACTAGGAACTAACATATATAAGTGAGGGTAATATAGTTTGATGAAAATAGTGGGAGATACCAATTTAAAACAAGACCTAATTTATTTTGGTAATTAATAAAAGAATATATGCTAAACTATTGTTAATTAAAAATTCATTTATAAAATTTTACAATGTCTAAATTACTATCACTGCAAAGCATATTAGATGCTATTTAATTGGACTGAATTAAATGGATTGGTTAAGGAATTTGAGAATAGTTCTCATGGCTGAAAAGCTATCTTATGTCATGTCGCGCCTATTCTGCAATGGTTGCGAGATAATGCCTCGAGAGGAAGAGATTGCTATTTTTAGAAAGTGGCAAGATGATGCACAATTGACTCAATGCATCATGCTCACATCCATGAATATGAGCTTGACGTCGCATGAAACTATGTATGCTCCTACTATATTCCTGCACATCAAGTAGTTGATGGTGAGGAAAGTAGGACTGATAGATATCAGATATCTAAGGAGCTCTTCCGATCTAGAATGACCGATGACACTATAGTACAGATAAAAGTCCTTAACATAATCAATTTAATTGATCAATTAGGACAACGGGTTTTGTCATGGATGGAGAGTTGAGCCAAAATTTAATCTTGCACTCACTCCCAGACTCCTTTCATAATTGTTATGAATTTTTCATATGAACAAGCTAGATATCAGCCTCACTGATTTGCTTAACATGTTGAAAAATGTTGAGTCACTTTCCAACCAAGAAAGACCAAGTCTTACTGGTAGGGGCTAAAGGATCTTCTAAAAGGAAGAACGATTCAAAGAAGGTAAATAGAAAGGCAAAAACAAAGGATAATAAGAACAAAACTGATATGAATAGCAAAGGAGTTTTCTTCCACTGCAATAAGCCTCAACACTGGAAAAGAAACTACGAGAAGTATCTTGTAGAGGTTAACAAGGAGAAGCTTAGTAAAGTTTCGATTACAAATACAATTTTGTTCATGATTGAAATAAATTTTTCTTTAAGTCAAGGTTCTACTTGGGTATTGGATACCAACTTTGGTTATCATAAATATAGATTTATGAAAAGACCAAGCAGAAGTAGAAAGCTAAACAAAGGATAAGTAATCCTATGTTTAGTAAATGAAGCAAAGGTTGCTACATTAGCCATATAAACTTATAATTTAGCAATGCATACAGGCAAGTCTATTAAGCTAATAAGTTGTTATTGTATTCCAGTTCTTGTTAAAAATATTATTTTCATTTTATTATTGGACAATGAAATCTTTGTTATTATATTTAAGAACAATTATTGTTCTATTTATAATAATAATGTTTTGTATAGAACTGAAATATTACTTAATGGATTTTGTATACTTGACTTACGTGAAAAAATATTTTGAAAATTGAAAATAACTAGTATAAAAAAAATGAGATGATCATTCAAAGAGTTGAATGTGTGTATTTGCTGAAATACAAGTGTGAATTATTTGAAAGGTTCAAAGAATTCAGAAGTGAAATAAATTGACAAAGTATTAAGATCCTTTGATTAGATTAAGGAATAAATACTTGTGCAATGAGTTTCTAGATCATCTCATATGGTTTTCTCACAATGGATGCCTCCTGATACGCAATAATTGATTGATGTATCTAAAAGGAAAAATTGTACCTTGTAGGACATGGTACGGTCTATAATGATTTTACTAACATTCCAGTATCCATCTGGGGTTATGCCCTAGAAATGGTTGCATATCTACGAAAAGGTAACCTTAAAATCCAGCCCCAAGACTCCATAAAAGTTATGGACATGGATGATTCCTAATCTTAAGTATGTTAAGATAAGGGGTTGTCCAACTTATGTGAAAATGTTTCAAAGGATAAACTTGGGACAAGATTTGACCGGTGTTGATTTGTGGGACATCCTAAAGTATGTTTAGGGTATATGTTCTATAATCCTACTTACCAAAAGGTGTTTGTTGCGAAACACGCTGCCTTATAAGATAAAGGTGTTTATCATTAAAGGGGCTAGTGGGAGGGTAATAGAATCTTGAAGAGTTCAAGAACCACAAAACACTATAAGTCAAGTAAGAGGAACCTGTAGATAGACCTATTGTACCACAACTGAATCGTAAATCTGGAATAGTGCCAAAGATACCTAGGAGGTATGGATTCATCATAGATGATGATGATGATGAGGTATAAATCATGGAAGATGATGATCTAGTTACATACGATGAGGCAAGAGTTGTAGACACTCAGAGAAATGGATTGAAGCAAACTTCTTAAATATGGAACATTCATTTTGATGAGACAATCAAAAGAGTTTGATTTCATCAAAAAAAAGAATGAACTTAGTGTGTACAAAAGGGTAAGTGGGAGCGTCGTGATATTCCTAGTATTATATGTTGATATACTACGGACAAGGAATGACATATCAATGCTACAATTAGTAAATATAAAGTTGTCTAAACATTCCTCCACGAATGATTTGGGAAGAGTATCATTATTGGGGATACAAATCTATATAGATAGATTTAATAGGATACTCGACTTAACCCAAGGAACGTATATTCATTTGATGCTAAAGTTGTTTAGCATGGCAAACTCCAAGAGTTGTCTCATTTTGATGAGGCATTGAGTGTATCTCTCTTCATAGTCCCCAAAGACTCATAAAAGAGAGATCACATGAGTAACTATCATGTATACAATGAAATATACGAGACCTGATGTTGATCAAACATATTTTAGAGAAGTTCACTATGAGTCAGCGAAAAACATCTTAAAGTACTTAACCGGCACTAAGGATGTGATCATATACATGGTGGGTTTGAACTAAAACTATAGGGCTTAACAGACTTGAGTTTTTTTCAGACAAACCAAGACGACAGAAAATACACTTTAAGGTAAAGTGTTACCTTGAACGATGGTGCAGTGAATTGGAAAGGTTCCAAACAGCAAACAATTGCTAGTTTAGTGATAAAGAAAAATTATATAGCTATAAATGAAGCTACAAGTTGATTGTTTAGATGAAAAGTTCATTACAGAACTAGGAATAGTTCCTAAGTCTCATCTTGGATATAAACATGTGTTGTGGCACTTTCATTTGATTATACAAATCATTGAAAGATGGGAAATTACTATAGAGATAGTGGATTCTCAAGAACAACATTACATATCCATTAACTAAATCTTATCCAACAGCAGGATGATCGTCACTTGGAGAAGAAGTGTATGAGATACCATGGCTATTGGCTTTAGTACAAGTGGGAGATTGAAAGTAGTATGCACAGAAGCCAATCATGTTTGATTATAAAGCATATACTTTGTAACAATCTTATTCATTTATTAATAAAAAGTATTAATTTATTAAATGCTTTTAATTATCTACATGATGCTGTTTTATAATATGTGATAAACCCATAGTTTTAAGCAATGCTTTTATAATAATGATGATGATCATTCTAATGAGATCTAAATTCTTAGAAAGCTTAAAACTAAAATAGTTCCCAATCGTTGGATTACTAAATTGGGGATTAGTGAATCCGGATAGATTGGTACATCGTTAACTTTCACTTATTGGATGAGGATGATTGATCTCATGGTCATTTGTGTGGAGACACTAAAGCAAGTATGTAGGTGCTTATTACAGAATAAGTTCACTAAACGTGGCTCGCTAAGGAATACCTAGTGGAGTTTTACTTGCCTGTCAATAGGAATTCCTGTAGTGATAGTAGTACAAGTGATCCTTGGACTTGAGATCATCATAGTATCTTGTGTATGATGAGTTATACTTTTACTTATTCCTTAAGACCCTTAAGGTATATCAAAGGGTATGTTTGGGTATAATAAGTTGTACATGGAGATAATATATGATCAATAAAGAATCTACCACTTCTAGTAAAAGAAGAGAAATATCCTATGTGATTCGATAAATGACAACCTAGTAGTCCTTGGCCAAGGCAGAATGAAATTAGAAATGAGTTTCTAATTTGCATTAGTTGGAGTTATGCATTTTAAGAGTCGAAATACATATAACTAAATAAAATAAGACTTGACAGTAATTCCATGTCTTATATTTAATTGGGACATTGTATGGTGGAAGGATTGAATTGTACGGTAACTATTTACTCAAAGGTTCTTTTATGATTAATGTTGAAATCTATATTATCTGGAAAGTTGTTGATCGCTAGGGAGGCTTATCCCTATTGTAGAATAAATATTATTTATTTAAATTAATTAATTGTTTAATTTATTTATTTAAATAGGATTAGAATTGTTCTAATTGATTTATTCACAACCGGTTTAATATGGAGAACATAAAGGGGCATAATCGTAATAATGTGTTGAGTATATTTAATTTAATCTATGGTGATAAAATAAATTCAATAGCTTAATATTTATTATTTAATATTTTAGAAATATTAAATATAAATTAATAAGAGGAGTCTTATTAATATTAATATAATTATTATTATTTTAATTTCTAAAAGAGTTTAGGAATTAATTTAATATAAGTTATCTCATTTATTCCTAATAAGATTAGGAGAGAAAATTAGTTAAATGAGATTAATTAATTATCCCTAATAAGATTAGGAAGCCCATTTAATTAAAAGAGTTTAAATAAATAAATAATACCTTATTTTTAATTAAATAGGGTTACCTGATATCTTTATAAGAGGAGTCTTATATCATATATCAGATATACGCAATTCCAGTAGTTGGAGAGTACGCTCCTTTTCTATGAGAGATAGAAAAAAATAGGGTTTTGCCAAATACCCATCTTCTGGAATCTAACTTCTTCCTTGGTGGATCACCTCTAGAGGCCAAACACTTGGGTGGCTAACGTTGATCAAAGGAAGGAACCAAACTCGGTGGATTCAAGTTAAACACGAAAAAGATTGGAGGTGAACTTGTACCTGAGGAAACTCGAATCTTCAAGGGTATGATTCTTGTTCTTCATACTTTCGTTTAATTAATAATTGTACATAAAGGGTTATCCGGGTATATGGTTTGTAAAATTTTAAAACTATGATTTTCCATGCTTCCGCTTATTTTGTGCAATTTGATTGCGTTCATGAATATTACAAACCTAACATATATATATATATATATATTTGTATATATATATATATATATATATATATTGTTTGTTTTATTTAGAATATATTTTATATTTAAGCCTGCTACGTCATCACATTTTAACCCCGTTTGTCTTCTGTTAACGGTAGGGGAACAGGTGACCTACTTTTTAAAACGTTAAGGGTACTTTTGGAAAACAAATTAGTTTAGGGTGGAAGTAGGACATCCATGTAAACATCAGGGGCATTTTTGAACCTTTGCCCGGACAAAATTTGACAAGTGCATATTTATGGGACATCCTAAAGTAAGTTTAGGGTATATATGTTCTATAATCCTACTTAGTAAAAGTTGTTTATTACAAAACATGTTGCCTTCTTAGATAAAGGTGTTTACCATTGAAGGAGCTAGTGGGAGGATAATAGATCTTGTAACGCCCCCAAAATCGGGACTATTTTCGTTCCCAATCTTGTGCGTTAATATTATCTTATTCTAGCTTTAAAACATTTTTTAATATTAAAATAGCTAAAAATGCGGAATGATTTTTTTTTCTTTCATTCTTTCCATTCATTCATTCCATGAATCGCATCCTTTACAATTATTCTTTATACTAGAATCATGTTTATTACATGATTTATTTAATCTGAATAGATATGAATATATGTACAATTCATTATTTCAAACATATTCCTAATTCAGAACAAATGATCTTCATCTTTTGAATCATTCAAAGATTTACTTCTCTGTGGTTTACACATGTAAATACAATCAAAAGATTCAACACAATCTCAATTAAATCACTAGTCTTCTTTTCATGCGCTCCTAATCATGATAGATCACATCATAGCTTTAACCTACAAATTAAGCAAGATTGAGCACGACGGCCTACCAAGTCTAACAGTCTATCACGCATCACATAGCATATAGGTTTCACATTCAGTTCATGCATTTATATTCTTGGTGTTCAAGCATATTACAAATGCATTATCACATTTATATCATGCTGGTAGCAACATAAATACCATAACATGCTACACATGTCATGTACATGTGATTCATTGCACATATATATTGAGTTCCCCGACTCAATTCTATAATTAGTCATAATTTGACATTCATCATTCACAAAGCAAATAATGCAGTTCATATGTATTACATACTTATAAACATAAATCATGCTAACATTTATCTATAGCAATTATAAGTCCACGTAAATAAACTGAGAAACTTGCCTGGTTCGTGGTTCATTATCTATTTTATTCACATCCAATATTTCTTTTTCTGCTAGAATGAACGGATTGTGTCTTGACATTTTCAAATACCTCATCCATGCTTATATATGAATCGTTTGTCTGTATTTCATTGAAACCAAGATAAGCAAAAATAACTATACTTCATACTCAAATAAAGATAGTTTAATAACAACACCTCTCTATATTAGTTTACGAAAAACTTTTACATTCCTTTAGATTTTTTTTGAGATTTTGACTTAATATAGTCATAAGCTTGCAAAAAGTTTCAATAAGGGTTTTAAAATGCCAATATAGTGCATTTACAAATTTTTAAACCTTCTACAAGGTATTTACAGGCTTAAAACTTATAGTTACATAATGCGTCCATGACTTCCTTTGTGTGTTTATAGCTCAACTTTCTTTCACGAATTCTACACAGTTATAGTCTTATATAACTTGTATAGTTATATATATTACATATCCCTATTGATCACATCAATAGCTTCCATTTTTGTTTTTGAAAAACTTTATCATACTTCCCAAATTTTTCATCCTTTTATAATCATTTAGTTTTGATAAACTTTGATGTGGTTTTAGTACATGAATACAACACAACTACAATTTATAACCCACACAGAGCTTAAAACATGAGTTTTTCATCTCTCTTATATCTCACTTAAGTATTCACAGTGAATACGAAATATATTCCATATATTGTTCTTCATTAAATTATATATATGAATAAATTATAGCTTTCAAATACTTCATCCTTTATGTACAATAACCATTCTTCTCTTTAATAGAGTTTGGTATGATCGTAGTATATGAATACATTAAAATTCTAAGTTATAATTCACTCGAAGCTTAATACATGACATTCCATGTTCTTTATACACAATCCAAATGTATAAGGGAAGTTTATAGTGTATTTCATATTTTGGGATAATTACAACTTGTTTGGGTAAATTATAATACTCATAATACTTTATAATTTTATTTTCATATACTAATGCGTTAAAATATTTTAACATCTCAATGTAATATCAAAACTGCCCCCTCTTTGGCTAACTAGGAAATATTAAACCAAACATTATGGTTAGATCTTCAAACTACATAATGAAGCCAAAATTGGTTCGCCAAACTAGAATATCAATTATCTACTATTATCTGCTGCTTGCTATTATGCAGTAACCCTTCCTCTATTCTCTACTTTGTGCAACCTCATTTTCTAGTTTATTAGTTTAATCATCCTAAACTTTTGTGTAGGCTAGAGGTGGTGTAGCTACATATTAAAATACAACAACAATTGTAGCAATTACTTAAACTAAGAGAACCAAACTTGCTTATTGTCAATGAGCAGCGCTCCTCGTTTTGCTTACCCCATTCTCTGCCATTCTATATCTCCCATGACATTGGTCCTTTATACGTCAACTTTTGGATATTATATGGGTGGTATATCCAACTATTTAAGTAAAATATTAATTGAACATTTTGGCTACTTTAAACACGTCAATTGAGAGATTCAAAGGAGTCCCAGTCAACTGTTGCAGAGGGTTGCTGCTAGACATTGTTGTTGCTTGGCAGCAGCCCTCTTCGCGATGAGGCCACTTTGCGATTTTGTAGTTTTTAATTCGTAAGTTAGTTTTCCCCAAATTTTGGATATGATATAAACATAATAAGAGAATATATTTAGAAAATATAAGCAACCCATTTTAGACATCATAGGAAGCCCAAAACAGAACATAAAAATGCCCAATCATAACAGTTTTTAATATTTTCTCAACTTTACCCTATCTTGCTAAAACAGTCATAACGTTTTCGTTTCAAAATATTTTTGAGCGATTCTAGAGCCCACGCGAAGCTAACGTCTGGGGCTACAACTTTCATTCTTTGACCATTTCCAAATTCAAAACAAAGTATTCCAGAAAATTCGTGCAGAGTGACTGCCCCGAGTTGGTTAGACAGTTTTGACGCGTTTATTTTGAACGGTCATTACTCTTTACTCCGAAGTCGGAATTAGTCCATTCCAGAGTCTATGGAAAGCTTATTCCTTGTAATATAATACCCCAAAAGGCCAAAAGTTTTTGGAAATTCTAGCTAGCCCCAAAGTTTTCCTTAGCGTTAGCAGTTCAAAATTTTTGGGTTTCTAACATGTTTATTTCGCGACCTTATTACTTCTAGCTCATATACCAAATTAGAACAAATTTTAAATATGTTATATATCGTGTATGAGACTGTATTTAAAAGTTATAAACTTTCCATTTTGGAATCTTTAAGCTGCTAAAAACAGTGGTCAATAATAGCTTTCCAACTTTGACAAATAATATGAACAATGTCTTTACATACTATTTATAAAAAGAATACCAACCCAAATTTGGTTCTTTAATACATGGTTTCAGAGGCTCATATCATCACTATTTCCACATATTCATTTCACATTCAGTGTTCATAACTTGCTTTTATAATCACTTGGATTGATTTACTCATCTTACCTATCCACATAAAACACATACTTATTGCCCCCATCCAGTCTAGTGTTTCCTTCTAGGCGGCAGCGTTGTTTATTGTACGCTATCATGAAGTTACTCCAAGCTTTTAATACATACTATTAATACACTCATTGGTTACTTAAGCACCACAGCTAAGCAGATTTAAAAGTCTAATTGTGCTTAACCAAACTCAAAGAAAGCCTTATGGTTGCTTATGCGTTCTTTCATTGCTGCCAGTAAGCAATTGTATATACTTCTTCATGCCATCTTTGGCTTAAAATTGAGTTTTCATTTTCCTTTCGTATCTTTAAACTCTATATTTATTAATATACGTAAATTATTCAGTCTTTTTCCAACTTTGGTTATGCCTATTATCAAACTTCTAGTCACTACAAATCACTTGGGACTCTTAAAAAGCACATGGTGTGCACAATTTTGATTTACCAGATTCATAACCATAGGTTTATACCATACATCCTTATTATCTTCCTTATTACTCCACAACCCAACCTATCTCCTTGTGCCTAATTTTCATACATAGCAGTAGCATGACAGTATCATAACAATCATTTTATAAAAATGGAGATTAGTATCACAGCCATAGCAGTCCATACACAACTATATATATGAGAAATCAACAAATTTTCATACTATATATACCTTACTAACCTTTAGGCTTTTATTTCTTGATTTTAATGTATGTTATATGAATTGATATGATTCCCATACACAACCCAGTTGACCATGCTTTCATATACCCAATTTCAGTTGATAAAAAAAATCAATTATATTACCGAAACTAATTATCCCCAAACAAATTGCTAATTATCTTACTATTAGCTAACTCCATAAACACAAGCCATGGAACATGTAAATTGAATTACCTTACCTCCAAAGCTGAAGGATCTGGGCAGTTTCACAATACCATGCACAATTGAAAAGATGAGCTTCAGTAAATGTTTGTGTGATCTTGGAGCTAGTATCAATTTGATGCCCTTGTCAGTATTTAATCAGTTGAGATTGCCGACTCCAAGGCCGACAAATATTTTGTTACAGTTAGCTGACAGGTCGATCACTTTTCCACGGGGAATTGATGAAGATGTTTTGGTAAAAGTGGATAAATTCATCTTTCCAGCTGATTTCATCATTCTAGATTATGAGGAATATAGGAGTATACCAATCATACTTAGAAGACCTTTCCTAGCAACAGGAAGAACCTTGATAGACGTTCAGAAAGGGGAACTCACAATGCATGTTCATGATCAGGAAATTACTTTCAACGTATTCAAGGCAATGAAATTTCCAACAGATAAAGAGGAATGTTTTAAGGTTGATTTGGTGGACAAGGTGCTAAATGATGAAGTAGAGAGTTTTGTGGATTATGAACCATTGAGAAGTGCTATTGCTGGAAATTCAGAATTAGATGATGGGGAATTTGAAGAACTTGTGCATTTCCTTGATACCACTCCACAATTCAGAAAATTCAAGATTCCTGTTGAGCCATTAAAGAAGCTGAAGAGTTGTCAGTAAAATTGAAACCATCTCTTGAAACACCTCCAGAACCTGAATTGAAACCACTTCCTGATCATTTGAGGTATGCATTTTTAAATGAAAATTCAAAATTACCTGTGATTATTTCTTCTGCACTAACATCTTTTCAGGAAGAAAAATTGCTAAGAGTCCTTAGAGAGTTCAAGTCAGCTATTGGATGGACTATAGCAGATATAAAAGGGATCATCCCATCTTTTTGTATGCATAAGATCCTGCTGGAAGATGAGAGCAAGCCTTCAGTGGAACATCAAAGAAGACTTAATCCGATCATTATGGAAGGGGTAAAAAAGGAAGTGTTGAAATGGCTCGATGCAGGCATTATATATCCAATTTCAGATAGTTCATGGGTTAGCAGATGCGATTATTAATCAAGAAAGGTGGTATGACCGTGATTTCCAATTAGAACAATGAGTTGATTCTGACAAGAACAGTGATGGGGTGGAGAGTCTGCATGGATTACCATATGCTTAATAAAGCTACAAGGAAATATCAATTTCCACTGCCGTTTATCGATTAAATGTTGGATATACTAGCGGGGCATGAGTTCTATTGTCTTCTGGACGGGTATTCAGGCTACAATCAAATTGTTATTGTGACGAATGAGATTTTTGTAATTTAACTTTAATATTTATTAAAGTAAATAAATATTTTCGATGATTTAATTATTAGATTAAATAATTAATTGATGCAATTGTGATAGATTAATTTAATTATATGAGTTATAATTATTGAATTAATGTAGAGAATTTTATTATTCAAAGTATGTAATTATGTGAGTTTATTAAATTAAATGAAATATTTAATAAGCCTAATATTATTTTATAATTAATGAGAAAATTAGTTATGTGATTATGTGATTTAATGAGAAATTATTATATATTATTTAATTTAAATTAAATAATATATTTGAGTTATTGTATAATTAAGCGTGACATGATTTAAAATATAGTATAAGAGATTTATTAAATTAAATGATTTTGAATCAATTAAGGCTTGCCAAACAAGGCCCTAGTAGAGGTTGGAAGCAGTTAACCATTATTAGGTTAACTAACCACTAAGTGTGTCAGTTCCTTTCATTATATACATTTTCTTATTATTTCTTTATTTGTAAGTCTAAGAACAAAACAATCACAGAGAGAAATTGAGAAGTCTGAAGGAAATTGTGAGTGTGTAATCAAACAAATATTTGTGAAAGGTTTATCATTGATCATCTCTTCTAATCTTCACTTTGGGTAATCTCTTCAAACCCAATTTCTATTTTACGTTGTTTAAGTTTCATAAATATGGCTTTCAAAGTTTTGTAAAGTCTCTGTAATTGGAAAATGGTATGATTATGGGTTTGTATATGTGTTAAATGTTATCATATCATATTTGATTATATATATATATATATATATATATGTAAACCATATCATCAGTATCATAAAACATGTCGTATATGCTGCTCAAAACTTACAGAGTATGGCCTTATACATGATTTTAATATGTCAAACATAAATGTTTTTGTAAAATTTCCACTCTTATTTGATTATGCATGTTGATACGAAGAGACCAAACTTTAATTGAACGAATTCGGTGTTATAACGAATCCGTAGTGTTAATTTTTACGAATTATGTTCAAAACCTACAAGAACATCAAGAACAGTAAAATTTACATATTTTAATTCTGTAATTATGTGTTTGAAATGGTTAAAATCATTATATAAATGTTGGGTAATGATTATGTATGAATTATATCATGTGGGTATGTCAAAATTCGTGTAGAAAATAAGAAATAGGTAGAAATTGGCATGTTCTGCGATTTTTCATGAATCATAAATTCTATCGAGTGATGTGCAAATAACCATGTGGCTAGGTCTCAAAGTCATACCGCCACTCTGGTCTTTACACGAAGTCCAAGTACAACAGTGGCGCCGCACAGCCACTCTCCAGAATGTTCAGAGATGAATTATTTTTTAATGTTCAAGTCTAGCAATGTGATAGCAACTTAATTTAAAGAACATAGAAATATGTTAGAAGTATAATGAGATGATAAAATAGATGTTTAACATGTAAATAACATAATTGCGTGTGGATTGAATTATTGAATGCATAGTTAGCTTATTATTCGTGAAGTGCTTATTATGTGACAATAAGTGTGATAATTTGACTAAGTATAGTCATAACCAAAGTTAGACAAAAAGAATGAAGTTGCTATGATTAATTACGTTATAATTGACTGGTATTGTGAACGTAAATGATATGTAGGATTTAAATCAAGGAACAAGTTTAATTATCGAGTAATCTACGTACGAGGCAAGTTTCCTAACCCTACTTGTTATCATTATTCAAGTTTATAAATCAAGTTCGTTATTATGTTAAAGATTTACTATCTTATGAAAATATGATTCTGTTATACAATAATTGTTTTATTGTATACCTATTGAGATTGTTATTCATTATAAATATAATTTATTGTTGAACCTTGTTATACTAGTGAATCCTTATTGATTCAACTAGTCCATAGTTGATGAACGTTCTAAATTTAGAACCCTTATTGATTTATCCAAACCAAACTTCCTTTGGTGCGCACTCTAATGTCAAACTGAGATGAACAACCCTGCAAAAGGGATTTACTTATGCGTTAGGGTTAAGATATTGTGCACAGTATGGTACTAAGGGCTGACCCCCCTAAGTACGAGTAGAAAGGTCCATAGTCTTGTGACTGTTAAAGGTTTCAAGTATAACCCTTGCTAACCTAGGACATAGTTCAAGGTCTTATGACCCTCAAAAATCTTTTGATTCTTGTTATTCATTCTTTGATTCTCTCGCATGTTATTATACATTGTTATTTCATTATTTTATTTGTGGGCAATCATGCTCACTCTTACTTCATAATAACAGTGCAGTTAAGAACGAAAAGTACGATGATCCTTCTTCTAGTAAAGGCAAGGGAAAGGTTAACAAATGTTGAAGACTTGTATTTATGAGATGTTGAATTTATGTGTTAAGACTTAATATTGTTAAGACTTATTAGCTGTTTATGTTTCCGCACAGATGTTTAAGGTTAGTTTAACCTTGGATTATGTTTATTATTCAGATGTTGTAACCCCATAAGGGGAAGATTTATTTCTATTTATTGCATGGTTTGCATTTATTATGGGTAGATAGATAGATGATATTTGTACAGTGAACACCAAATCCCGTGGAATCGAAGTACCTGGATTTGGGGGTGTCACAAGTTGGTATCAAAGTTGTAGGTTATAAACCTTAGGTGGGGGAACAACCTTAAGTAGTAGCCTTATATGAAGAACATAGAGATGGAAAACTCTTATCGAGTTCTAGGAAATGAATTTTTGTAATTCATTGAAGATAATAAAAGACTTTATGTGCGTATGTGTTAAATTATGTGCTCACTAGTACGACTTAGTAACTTAAACTTGAAATTTTTTAATCAGGATGTCGGTTGTTGGAGGAACTAATCGAGCTGGGGAGGAGGAACCCCGAGACATTCATGTCGTTAGAGAACAGTTGGTACAGAGGGAGTCATCTCCATTGATCACCGTTGTTGGTCAGGAGCATGACCCTGAGACTGATCCTGAGGAGGATCTTGAGGAGGAATTTGACGAGGAAGAGGAAGAGGAAGAAGAGGAGTTTCCATAGCACTCCATTGATGCTGAGATGTACGACACATTATTCGACCGTAACGTGGAGTTACGAGATGAGGTGCATGATCTCACTGAGCGGGCTATTATTCAGCATATTACTCTAGAGTAGAAGGAGTGGGAGATTTCGACTCTTCACTCATGACTGGGAAATGTTGAATGGGATTTGGTCCACGAGAAGGGTCAAACCGAAGATAAGACCGAGGAGATAGAGAAGTTGAAGAAAGAACTGAAGGAAAGCTCTGAAAGGCTGATTATAGCAGAGGAAGGCTGGGTAAGAGAGTCACGTCGTGCTGATCTTGCAGAAGAGGATGGTCGTGCAAAGAAGGTGAAGCTTGGGGAGACATACTCTACACTTAATCATGCAATGGATGAGGCCCAGGATCGAGTTTTTGAGGTACCCCATCCGATTCAAGGACTTCCGTCGACATCTTTGGATCGCAGGACGATGTCTCGCATCATGGAAGAGGAGCGTAGCAAGGCTATTTAGCGCCTTGACAGACAGTGATAGAATTTGTTTACTTATGTGATAAACTTGTCTATTATATAGATGTAAATTCCAATGTAGTTATGAACAAAGGAATATTTTAATATTTAAATCATGTGGATTCTTTATCTCAGGATAGTTGATGTAAATAGCAGTGATGCTATCGTCTGATGTTAAAACTTTTGATTTGAATGAATATATATCAAGTTGTTTGAGATAATGTGTTAATTAATTATATTAAATTGTTGAGTTAAGTCTTAACTATTTAGAGAATTTAATATAGATTTAATAAGCATATATTTTAACAGAAATATGCCGCCAAGAAGAAGACAACAACGTCAACCAGCTCAGGAAGAGTCAACGAATAACAACAATAACGCCAATGCTAATCCCGTTCAGCAGTTGGTTAACTTACTGACTGGAGCAATGAATAATCAACCTCAAGCTCCACCAAATACTATGTTTAAAGATTTCAAGGCGGTGGGACCGCCAGAGTTTAAAGGCTCCATGAACTCGATTGAGGCTCAAACGTGGGTTATGGAGATGGAGAAGGTTTTCGATGTTGCTAGGGTTAGAGAAGACCAGAAGACCGCTTTTGCAACGTTTATGCTCAAGTCTGAAGCTAGCTATTGGTGGCAAGCAAACAAAGTTCGTGGAGGTGAAGGTGTAATTACTTGGGAGAGATTTAAAGAGATGTTCTTCAAGATGTATTTCCCGACCAGCTCGTAGAACCAGATGGATGTTCAATTTCTGGAATTGAAGCAGGGAAATATGAGCGTACCTGATTATGCGGCTAGATTCAACGAGTTGGCAAGGTTTGCCCCGTACCAAGTACACACGTACGAGAGAAAAGCCAGAAGATTTGAACAAGGACTAAAGCCCTGGGTATATAGTAAAGTGTTAATGTTTCAGATAAACAAATTTGCCGGAGTACTGGAAAAGGCCATCCTCACTGAAGGTGGAAGCGATGCGGTGACCAAGTACAATCAAGATCAGAAGAAGAAGAAGAGTGAAGGTGAAGGAAATATCAAGGTTAGTGGAAGTGGCACAGGAAGTGGAAATTTTAATCAAAAGAAAAGGTGGAATGACAACTCATCATCGGGGAATCAATTAGGAAATCAGAAGAAAAGAATCGAGGCATGCACGACCTGCGGGAAAGCTTATCTGGGAGTTTGAATGAAGGGAAAAAGAGTGTGCTACAATTATGGTCAGGAAGGCCACATAGCACCTAACTGTCCTAACCCAAAGAAGGGTGCTTTCTTCACTTGTGGTTAAAAGGACCACCTGGCAAGAGATTGTCCTAAGAAGGGATCGGGAGGGGCAGGACTAGGAGGAAACCGGGGAAACAACAGTGAAAATGCTTTGACTATCACCGGACCAACCGCAACCAACTGACCGACCGCCAGGACTTTCAACATGATGCTTATGTTTTATTTGATTCGGGTGCTACTTGTTCCTTTATAACCGATGACTTTGCTAATAGTTTAGATTTGCTTAAGGATGAGTTAGAATATCCCATGAACATAAAAATTGTGAATAGAGAGATAATCCCTGTTAAGTACGTGTACAAGAACTGTAGAGTGGATATTAAGGGTAATATCATGAACGTAGATCTTATCCCTATTCGACTTGGGGAATTTGACGTTATATTGGGAATAGACTGGTTATTAAATTACGGGGCTGTAATTGATTGCCAAAAGAAGCGTATTAACCTTATGACTCCATTAAAGGTTGTGTTTTATGATAGCAAGTCGCCTAGACAAGCGAGTTATCTGACGATGATGCAGGCTAGGAAGTTATTAAGACAAGGCTATGTAGGATACTTAGCTTACATATTCGACAGTCGAAAATAGAATCCGAAGGTAGAAGAAATACCGATTGTGAGGGACTTCGTCGATGTATTTCTAGACGATTTGCCAGGACTTCCACCAGATAGAGAGGTAGATTTCGTGATTGATTTGGCGCCTGAATCGCTTCCAATATCGAAGGCACCATCATACCGAATGGCACCAGTAGAGATGAAAGAATTAATGGTACAACTACAAGAATTGCTGGACAAGAAGTACATTCAACCGAGCGTATCGCCATGGGGAGCGCCGGTGTTGTTTGTGAAAAAGAAGGATGGATCGACGCGACTCTGCATTGACTACAGAGAATTGAATAAGGTCACAATTAAGAATAGATATCCATTACCGAGGATCGACGACTTGTTTGATCAATTGAAGGGAGTGAGATATTTTTCGAAGATAGACTTGAGAAGCGGTTATCATCAACTGAAGGTGAGGCCAGAGGATATACCGAAGATAACGTTCAGAACGCGATATGGTCACTACAAATTTTTGGTAATGTCATTTGGTCTAACGAATGCTCCTGCAGCATTTATGGGACTAATGAATGGTGTGTTCAAGCCGTTTTTGGACAAATTCGTAGTGGTATTTATAGACGACATTTTAGTATATTCGAAAACCAAAGAAGAACATGAAGAGCATTTGAGATTAACGTTGGACGTATTGAGAAGGGAGAAGTTGTATGCTAAGTTTTCATAATGTGAATTTTGGATCGAGCGAGTACAATTTCTTGGTCACGTGATCGATAAAAACGGAATTTCAGTAGATCCATCAAAAGTCGAAAGCCGTGATTAACTGGGATCAGCCGAGAACGCCGTCGGAAGTAAGAAGTTTTCTTGGATTGGCAGGATATAATAGAAGATTCATACAAGACTTTTCCAAGATCGCAACTTCGCTAACGAATTTAACTCAAAAACTGTGAAATTTGTTTGGACGGAGAAGTGTGAGGAAAGCTTTCAAGAATTAAAGAAGAGGTTGAGTATGGCACCTGTGTTATCTCTCCCGGATGATACATGAAACTTTGTTGTTTTTAGTGATGCATCGCATAAAGGAATTGGCTTTGTGCTTATGCAAAACGGCAGAGTCATTGCGTATGCATCACGAAAATTGAAGGATTACGAGAAGGGATACCCGACCCACGACTTGGATTTAGATGCAGTTGTTTTTGCATTGAAAATTTGGAGGCACTATCTCTACGGGGAGAAGTGTGAAATATATACAGACCACAAGAGTCTGAAATATATTTTTACACAGAAGGACTTAAATATGCGTCAGAGAAGATGGTTGAAATTAATCAAGGATTACGACTGTGAGATTTTATACCATCCGGGTAAGGAAAATGTGGTTGCCGACGCCTTAAGTAGAAAGGGTCGTGAGAAATTGATGATGTTGACTGCTCAGGAGGAACTAATTGTAGATGAAAAGCTATTTCAGATGCAATCTGGTACAACTCTACTAGATAAAGTAAAGGAGGCTCAGCTTCAGGACGAAGAATGTAAAAAGGTGACAAAAAAGATATCTGAAGGAACTGAACCGAGATTTAAGATGGATAAGGAAGGAATACTGAGATTTAAAAGCAGAATTTGGGCCCGCCAGTACAAGAGATTAAGGAAGACATTTTGAGCGAGGCTCATAGCTCACGATATTCGATTCACCCTGGTAATACCAAGATGTATCAAGATCTTTGACAACATTTCTGGTGGCCAAATTTGAAACATGATGTTGCAGAATGTGTTGCCAAGTGTCTGACCTGTCAGAAAGTGAAAGCAGAACATCAGAGACCAAGTGGATTGCTACAACCGTTGGAGATCCCAGAATGGAAATGGGAACATATTACAATGGACTTCATGGTTGGCCTTTCGACAACTCAGAAAGGCTACGACCCAGTATGGGTTATCGTTGACCGACTGACGAAATCCGCACACTTCCTTCCGATCAAAATCAAATTCAATTTAGATCAGTTGGCGAGACCTTACGTAAAAGAGATTGTTTCGAGGCACGGAGTGCCGGTGTCAATTGTTTCTAATAGATATCCGCGCTTTACATCGAATTTCTGGAAACATCTACAGGAATGCATGGGAACGCAATTGCGAATGAGTATAGCATATCACTCTCAGATAGATGGACAGAGTGAAAGAATGATTCAGACCTTAGAAGATATGCTAAGAGCCTGTGTGATGGACTTTAAAGGAAATTGGGATGATCACCTACCGTTAGTAGAGTTCGGCTACAACAACAGTTATCACGCTAGTATTGACATGCCGCCTTATGAAGCATTATATGACAGAAAGTGCAGAACTCCACTTTACTGGGATGAAGTTGGCGAAAGACAGTTGCTAGGCCCAGAATTGGTATAACAGATAGCAGAAATAGTCAAAGTGATCCGAGCACGACTGGTAGCAGCTCAAGATAGACAGAAGAAATACACCGATCCACACCATAAAAACGTTGAGTTTGAATCGGGTAGTTTTGTGTTCTTAAAGGTCTCTCTATGGAAGGGAAAGATCAGGTTCGGAAAGAAAGGAAAATTAAGCCCAAGATTCATTGGACCATTTGGAGTACTTCGAAGAATCGAAGAAGTTACGTATAAGGTAGCCCTACCTCCATCACTCGAGAATGTCCACAACGTCTTTCACGTTTCTGTTTTACGACCCTACAAACCCGATTACAAGCATTTAATTGAATACGAACCCCTACATTTTGAAAAAGACTTATCTTACGAAAAAATTCCTGTTCAAATAGTCGACAGAAAAGAACAAGTTCTCAGAAATAAAGTAATACCTTCTGTTAAGGTAATTTGGAGGAACCACAACGCTGAAGAAACTACGTGGGAACTCGAAGAGAATATGATGAAAAATTACCCTCATTTATTTACCTAATTATGTGTAAGTGATTCTGGGGACATAATCTTTGTAAGGGAGGGGGGAGAATATGACTGGTTGAATTTATTGAGTCGTGATTCTGGGGACAGAATCCTTTTAAGGGAAAAGATGTGCTTAGAATCGAGATTTTTGTAATTTAATTTTAATATTTATTGAAGTAAATAAATATTTTCGATGATT
Source organism: Panax quinquefolius (assembly GCA_020205615.1). NCBI lineage: Eukaryota > Viridiplantae > Streptophyta > Magnoliopsida > Apiales > Araliaceae > Panax > Panax quinquefolius. The sequence goes on along the minus strand of CM035174.1, from coordinate 48,077,798 downwards.
TAATTATTAGATTAAATAATTAATTGATGCAATTGTGATAGATTAATTTAATTATATGAGCTATAATTATTGAATTAATGTAAAGAATTTTATTATTCAAAGTATGTAATTATGTAAGTTTATTAAATTAAATGAAATATTTAATAAGCCTAATATTATTTTATAATTAATTAGAAAATTAATTATGTGATTATGTAAATTAATGAGAAATTATTATATTTTATTTAATTTAAATTAAATAATATATTTGAGTTATTGTATAATTGGGTGTGACACGATTTAAACTATAGTATAAGAGATTTATTAAATTAAATGATTTTGAATCAATTAAGGCTTGCCAAACAAGGCCCTAGTAGAGGTTGGAAGCAGTTAACCATTATTGGGTTAACTGACCACTCAGTGCGTCAGTTCCTTTCATTATATACGTATTCTTATTATTTCTTTATTTCTAAGTCTAAGAACAAAACAATCACAAAGAGAAATTGAGAAGTCTGAAGGAAATTATGAGTGTGTAATCAAACAAATATTTGTGAAAGGTTTATCATTGATCATCTCTTATAATCTACACTTTGGGTAATCTCTTCAAACCCAATTTTCTATTTTACGTTGTTTAAGTTTCATAAATATGGCTTTCAAAGTTTTGTAAAGTCTCTGTAATTCGAAAAATGGTATGATTATGGGTTTGTATATGTGTTAAATGTTACCATATCATATTTGATTATATATATATTATGTAAACCATACCATCAGTATCATAAAACATGTCGTATATGTTGCTCAAAACATACAGAGTATGGGTTATGGCCATATGGCCTTATACGTGATTTTAATATGTCAAACATAAATGTTTTTGTAAAATTTCCACTCTTATTTGATTATGCATGTTGATACGAAGAGACCAAACTTTAATTGAATGGATTCGGTGTTATAACGAATCTGTAGTGTTAATTTTTATGAATTATGTTCAAAACCTTCAAGAACATTGAAATTTATATATTTTAATTCTGTAATTATGTGTTTTAAATTGTTAAAATCATTATATAAATGTTGGGTAATTATTATGTATGTATTATATCATGTGGGTATGTCAAAATTCGTGTAGAAAATAAGAAATTGGTAGAAATTGGCATGTTCTGCGATTTTTCGCAAAAGAATCAAGAGAAAAAGAAATAATCGGAATTGATCGATATATTTCTCGAAACAAACGAAAAGGAAACGAAAGATGAAACAAAAATCAGAAATTCTCAAGAATCGGTATCCCATGTACAGTACACACTACCGCTTAATTCCCACTTTCCACAAACGCTTGTCTCAAGTCATAGTATACAACCTTACATATTGTGAAGACCAAATACAACATTAAGCGTCATGGCGCCACTCTCCAGAATGTTCAGAAATGAATTATTTTTAAATGTTCAAGTCTAGCAATGTGATATAAACTTAATTTGAAGAACATAGAAATATGTTAGGAGTATAATGAGATGATAAAATAGATGTTTATCATGTAAATAACATAATTGCATGTGGATTGAATTCTTGAATGGATAGTTAGCTTATTATTCGTGAATTGTTTATTATGTGACAATAAGTGTGACATAGTTAGCTTATGACTGTTAAAGGTTTCAAGTATAACCCTTGCTAACCTAGGATATAGTTCAAGGTCTTATGACTCTCAAAAATCTTTTGATTCTTGTTATTCATTCTTGATTCAAAAGTTGAGCTTTTATTTCAGAAGTCTTTGATTCCCTCGTATGTTATTATACATTGTTATTTCATTAATTTATTTATGGGCAATCATGCTTACTCTTGCTTCATAATAACATTGCAGTTAAGAACGAAAAGTACGACAAGCCTTCTTCTAGTAAAGACAAGGGAAAGGTTAACAAATGTTGAAGACTTATATTTATGAGATGTTGAATTTATGTGTTAAGACTTAATGTTGTTAAGACTTATTAGTTGTTTATGTTTCCGCACATATGTTTAAGGTTAGTTTAACATGGGATTATGTTTATTATTCAGATGTTGTAACCCCATAAGGGAAGATTTATTTCTATCTATTGTATGGTTTGCATTTATTATGGGTAGATAGATAGATGATATTTGTATAGTGAACACCAAATCCCGTGGAATCGAAGTACCTGGATTTGGGGGTGTCACAGTTATAGCTCTAGAGGACCAAGAAAAGACAACCTTTACATGTCCATATGGTAATTTTGCGTTCAGGAGGATGTCTTTTGGTCTTTATAATGCCCCAACTACTTTTCAAAGGTGTATGATGGCTGTCTTTTCAGATATGGTGGAGCAAAATGTGGAGGTATTTATGGATGATTTTTCAGTATTTGGGGATTCATTCGATCTATGTCTGGAAAATTTGGTCATGGTTTTGAGAAGATGTGTTGAGACCAACTTGGTATTGAATTGGAAAAAGTGCCATTTTATGGTACAAGATGGAATAATTCTGGGACATAAGGTATCGAAGAATGGACTTGAGGTGGACAGAGCTAAATTAGAAACCAATGAGAATTTCCCACCACCAACTTCAGTAAAAGGTGTTCGAAGTTTTCTAGGACACGCGGGCTTTTACCGCTGATTCATTAAAGAATTCTCCAAGATAACTAAACCACTTTGCAGTTTATTAGAGTAGGATGCACAATTCAAGTTTAACCAGGATTGCATGTCTGCATTTGAACATTTGAAGAGGAAGTTTACTTCAGCACCAGTAATTACATCACCGGATTGGGACATACCATTCGAATTGATGTCTGATGCTAGTGATTATGCCATGGGGGCTATTTTGGGTCAGCGGAAGAAAATGATTTTTCATGTGATATATTATGCGAGCAAGACCCTTACTGATGTACAGTTGAACTACACCACCACAGAGAAAGAATTACTGGCAGTTGTGTATGCTTTTGACAAGTTTAGATCATATCTGATTGGTACAAGGGTGATAGTGTACACGGATCATGTGGCAATTCGACATTTAGTTGCAAAGAAGGATGCAAAGCCTCGGTTGATCAGATGGATACTACTATTGCAAGAATTTGATTTGGAAATCAAGGACAGAAAGGGAACTGAGAACCAAGTGGTGGACCACTTTTCTAGACTGGAGAATCCGGGAAGGGAGGCAGATAACAAGGTGATGATTAATGAATCCTTTCCAGATGAGCAGTTGTTTGTGGTGAAAGGGGAAGTGCCATGGTTTGCAGATTATGCGAACTACTTGGTGAGTAAGATGTTACCTTCTGACTTTGTTGGCTATCAAAAGAAGAAATTCTTGCATGATGTGAAGTGGTTTATATAGGATGAACCATATTTGTTCAAGCAATGTACTGATCAGATGATAAGGAGATGTATCCCATATAGTGAGACAAAGGGGATTCTGTAGGATTGTCATGCTTCTTTATATGGTGGTCACTATGGCGTAGAGCGAGCATCGGCTAGAGTGTTACAAGCAGGATTTTACTAGCCGACAATTTTCAAGGATGTTTACAGTTTCGTACAAAGATGTGACAGATCTCAAAGAGTCGGGAACATTTCGAAAAGAAATGAAATGCCATTGAACATTATCATGGAGGTGGAAAATTTTGATGTTTGGGGGATAGACTTCATGGGCTGTAGCGCCCCCAAATCCGGGTATCTTCCAACCCGACAGATGGTGCTATACTGTACAACATTAATACCTTCATTCAATTGAAAAGTCTCAAAGAACGAACATAACTTCTATATATTTAAAGTAATATTTACATTTCCCAGGTTCTATTCCCATTACAAAGGTTCTTTGTCATAATAGCAGTTACATTAAAACAATAGACCTATACTATTACAAGACAGCTTAACAATCTGCCTTAGCTTTTCCTTTATCCCTTTTCGATCCTTCGGGACGTTCAGTTTTAGCTGTATTCATATGGTTCAAGAAAGAGTGAGCATAACTAGCTCAGCAAGTATAACAATTTAATAACAACATGCTTGACACATACGAATCGTATACCTTCAATAACTAAACAATAGTTATGAAGTACTATTGATAATTCAAAATAGCACCTCATCTTTTTTTTTCAAAATGCTTTACAATAATAACAATATTTAGTAAAACATTCACTCCAGTCAAAGACCTCGAGTATTCATTCTTTATTGGAAAAGGACAACCCCGAAGCAAGTCCGTAAGTTCGATATTACTTACGAGCACTTCTAGGTGATCGACTTTATTGTACTCTATGTTGATCAACACTACATCCATTAAACGTATTCACGTTTAAGCATTTAGCGACCTCACGTGCTGTCGTTTCTTAAACAAAACATTTGTTTAACATTTCAGTCTTCTTTTGAAAACCATATCAAGTAGTTGACAAAAGATAACAACATTTGATAATAAATGATTAGATTATCAATACATCAAGTCTAGCCAAAGGAATTGGCTTTAACTTTAACATACTTCAATTTATGCGAAAGAATACATGAACTTCAAAACTCGTTCAGATTGAACTGAGACACGAGTTAGAATACATGCCTTTAGCGTCTGCTATGGTATATTAACTTTATGTTCAAGTCGTTCAAGTCTCTACAATACATGATCACATAATTCTTTACATTAGGTCACATATAATCAAGTATGTATAAGAATATATCATACCCTCATCTCAATCTAATCGTGTATTAGATTCAATTATTATCTGTTCTGGTTTCTCATTATCCTTGTATTTATATTCGACTAGGTTATCTCAACCTTTATACAACATCCTTAAGGTTTAACAAAGTTTAACAATGTTACATTATATTCCTTAAGTTGTGTTTACTGTTAAACCAATTAGCTTTCTTTTCTTTGTACTTAGAAACATTCATTACCATCCTTGTTACGAGGGCCCATTTGCTGCTGTGGGTCCTTACTTAATGGGCATGGGGTGCCACTCTCTCGTAAATTTTTTGTCTTGTTACATGGTATATGCTATTTCACAAATTGGACTATGGTTCGTGATACGGCAAACTCTTGCAGTGTTCTCGGACACTATTATGCGCTGCGGTGCGACTCATTTAGCATAGGGTTGGCGCCGCGGCGCTAACTCTGTGCACCAGAAAATAATTTCAGTTTTTAAATTTTGTGAACTTTCAGGACGCATAACTTCTTCGTTATAAGTTTGAATTGGTTCGTTCAAAAGCCTACGGTTCATAAATTACATAATCTACATGTTCATATAAGAATTTTATCTATTTGACTTCTTTGCTAATAATTCACCTATTGGTTCATTTTTAACGAAAACGATAAACGTTCGTGAACGTTCAACGCTTGTTTCTTCGTTCTAAGTCGGAATCTGTTCATTTCCGAGTCCACAACTCTTAACTACCAAATATGACTTCTCTCCATTGGAAAACAATTGTTCCGAGTTCAAACACAAAATTTGACTTAAATTCCGAGAATTTTAAGAATTCGACGATTATCGTCCAATCGTAGCTCAAATACTACGACATTCTAACATCAATAGGTTATACAATGACAACCATCTTGATAACACGTAGAATATGATTTTATTATTATTTAATTTAATAAAATCATTTTACAATAAGATCCGAATTTCTCGATCGTTATATAGGCCCTTTCGTTTCTTCATGTGGAAATCTGTACATTCTGTTAGCAGTTGATTATATGTCAAAGTGGGTGGAGGTGGCAGCTCTTCTAATGAATGATGCCAAAGTAGTCCTAAGGTTTTTACAGAGGAGTATTTTCACAAGATTCGGGACTCCAAAAGCTATCATTAGTGATGAGGGCAATCATTTTTGTAATAGGCAGTTCACAACTTTGTTGGCTAAGTATGGGGTGAATCATCGCATTGCTACAACTTATCATCCGCAAACCAATGGCCAAGCCGAAGTTTCCAATCGTGAGGTCAAAAGAATTTTGGAGAAAGTTGTGAAACCGTCAAGAAATGATTGGTCCTTGAAACTTGATGACGATGTTTGGGCATATAGGGCTACGTATAAAACTCCGCTGGGCATGTCACCTTTTCAGCTGGTTTATGGCCAAGCATGTCACCTTCCTATGGAGCTTGAGCATAAGGCATATTGGACAATTCGGAAGCTCAATTTTGATTTGAAGGCTGCAGGAGAGAAACGCCTAATCCAACTCAATGAGTTGGATGAATTCAGACTACAGGCATATGAAAACTCGAAGCTATACAAGGAAAAGGTGAAGAAATGGCATGATCGCAAGATCATAGAGAGAGTATTTGAGCGGGGACAAAGAGTTTTGTTGTTTAACTCCAGACTTAAACTTTTTACTGGGAAGCTCAAATCGAGGTGGTCAGGGCCATTCATAGTGAAAACAGTTTTCCCACATGGTGCAATAGAAGTGTTCAATAAGTTCTCGGACAAGCCGTTTAAAGTAAATGTACAACGGCTGAAGCATTATTTTAGTGGCGAGGTTGAAAGACAAAAAGTAACCTCAATTCTTTCTTCAACAGGAAAAGTCAAAGATAGTCAAGATAATTGACTATAACTTAGCACTTGATGGGAGGCAACCCAATAGTTCTATCCTTAACTCTTGTTTAATTATGTTAAAGTATATTTAGTTTCATGTTCCTGTTAGTAGTCATAGTATACTTTGTGTTAAATTTGTATTATGAGAGCTGACTGAGCGTATGATGAGACGTAGGAGTAGTAGAGAAAGTATTATGTTAGGAGAGTCATGTATGCATATTCATCAATTCATGTTTTGATTTTGGAAGGATGATATCTAATAAGAATAGTTGCTGATTGAGTAAGTGTATTGGAATTGATTCATTGTTGCTTTGATGTATTCAGGATGACAGTGTAGAATACAAGGTCGTGCGATCGCGCCAAGAAAGCATTGAGAAACCGTGCGCCCACGCTGGAGTAGCACGCCCGCGCCATTTCCTTATTCAGACACCGCGTGGCCGCGCTCGACACCAGACTTAGAAAAAATTTAAAATTTAAAATACGTATCTTACCCCATATCTACAATTATTTCAAATCACAGAGAGAGATTATTTTATTCTTCTCCAAGACACGCATGACTCTTCCTTTCCAAAACCGTTCCAAATTGAAGGCGTAACTTCTCTCTCCACTACTTGATTATCGCATCGGTTCTCCTACCCACATTCAACATCTACATTGATAAAACTAGGGTTTCAGGGGGTTTGTGTAACATAAGTTTGGGTGTTCTCTGTGCAGCGATTACATCACTCACATTTGTATCAAACATGTTTTTTTCTTCTTCAACAAATCTCAAATGGGTCCTAAACGTGCACGTTCTATCGCTCCAACATCATCCTATTCTTCCAGTTGTCAAGACGAGGATATTTTGGATCATACGAAATTTTTCAGTCTGAAGGCACAAACGAAGTACTATAGAATAGTGTCAAAGGCCTTTGTGAAGGAGCGAGGCTTCAAGCCTGGGAAGCAGGATGGGCAACTGTGGAATATGATTCGAGAAAGAGGATGGGGAGGATTTTGTGCAACCCCTATGCCTACTCCTTTGGGTATTGTCCGAGAATTTTATGCTAATGCTGAAGATACTATGAGTGGTTTGTCAATGTTGCGAGGAGTTCAAGTTGATTACCGCCCTCAATCAATCAGGGCATCTTTCAGAATACTCGACAATCCACCGACTGGGAATGATAATTGGGTCGAGTCTGTTTGTTTTGAGATAGATTTGGATAATGTTATCACTGACTTATGCATTCTAGGAACGCAATGGACTTGTAGAGCAGGAACGAATCAGCCTCACACTTTCCCAGCCTCAACCTTGAATCGCTATGAAAAGGCTTGGAATTTGATTATATGTTCGAAGCTTGTACCTTTTAAGCATCAGCATAAAATCACAACTGAGAGAGCTATCATATTGTGGGGAATAACCACAAGCAAATACATCGATGTGGGCTATCTCATTAATCAGAACATGTTACGTTACATAAGGGGGAGCACTACATGGAGTATTCCACATGCGTCTGTGATTGCGAGTCTGTGTGCGAAGCAAGGAGTCCAGTGGGATGATGAAGAGATGTAAATGCCTAGCCAAGATATAACTCATGCGATGATTGCCAAATTCGAGGATTGGGTAGGAGGTGCACCACACCCGATGGGAAAAGGTTTCATCATTCAGCCCACATCCTCAATGCCTCTAACACAGTCTACGCAGGAAACTGAAGCAGGAATATCAACACAAGCCACTCAAACCACTGTTGTCCATGATGACCGTCATATCCGAAGGTTGGAACGGAAGGTCGATGCTATGTATGTAACTTTGCAGCATTCGTTACGATGTTGACAAGGTCGCTAGCGGGAAGCGTTTGCACAGCAGGGTACTATACTCGAGTGGCCACAATTTGGGACAGCCGTGCCATTTCCACCACCGGATTCACCACTCGAAGAGGGTGGTGCAACTGATCAGTAGGGGAGTTCTTCTAACCCTATACCTTCATTCATTGGGACACTGAATATTTAAATTTTGGGGGTATTGGGTAGTAGGTAGTTGCATGTAGTGTTTGCATTTTAGTTTAAATTTTAATTTTGAATGTTGCATTTTTTTTTTAGTCATGATGATATGTGTTAGTATGTTAGTTGCATTATATGTTGAGTTGCATGTCTCGCATTTCTAGCTATATGGAATCTATATCTAGCCAATGATGAATTTGAATGTTGAAGGATTATTGAGTTTAATGGATAACACAAGCTTAGATATAACATTCTACATGATGTAATCCATAGTGCTATTTAGATGCTTTCGGTTTGCACTGAAGTGTTCACTAATACTTGTAGTCATAAGGGTTATGTGTTTTATTGTTGGATAAGAAATATAGTTTTAAAATTAGAATTGTGTAGAAAATGGACTTAAACTATGAAAACATTGATAATCAAGCTTTGGGAAAATATTGGTAAGCTTAGTATTATTATATTTGAAAAAAAATAAAAATAAAACTACCATGGTTAGTCTTATTTCGGGGCCGTTGTTACTTGAGCAAGTACTCCCGAGGGGATTGTCATTACACCTAGGGCCCTAAGGTCTTTTATGGTCAGGGAGTCATTGGTTGAAAGCTCGCTAATGGGTTACATTGTAGTCTAATGGAATGAGGCATTGCACAACCATGTGATATATTAAAAAAAATATAGCAAAAAACACCACGGGAAAGAGCAAAAATCGCCCTCGTGAGTAAAAATAAAGTAGTTTAAACCCATTGTTGAACCTTAGTTTGTATGGATATGTTAGAGTAGTCTTTGTTGCATTAGTATACATGAATCTTGATTTAGACTGTAATTTTTTGTTTTGAGCAGTTTAACATATATATTATGTGCTTTAATCAAGTTTTAGTGAACACAACACACACACACATCATCTTTATAACATGTATTTGTAATTTGAGTGTATGATATTATGTCTATAGCTCAGTTTGAAGTTGTATTCTTGAATCTGGATAATTCGCTAAGGCATATTGGATTGGAATTCTATGTTGGCTGGAAAAATGTGGGACTCATTTGCATCGTAATCTAGTTGAATAGCATGTAGTTGCATTTTCCGTGTTTAATGTTGTATGCATTGCTTGAGGGCAAACAATAGTTCAAGTTTGGGGGTATTTGATAAGTAGGTTTTATACCTACTAATTGAATATCAATTCACGAGAATTATGCTCATATCAAGTGGATTTTAGTATGTTTTTAATTGCATTTTATGTTTTTTTGCATTACTTAAGTAGAACTCCTCTGGTATAGAAATGCAAGAAATGACATGATTGGGCGTTGGCACTGTGGTATGGAGATAACAAAGGTGTGGCAAACGGAAGGTGTGTTGATAAGGAACTGAGTGTTGATGAAGGACAAACTACAAGCCACATAAAGATAACAAGATCACGAGATGATAAAGCGGCCATGCAAGACCGCTAACAAAGCAGCTTCATGCCTTGCCGATATAAGCGAATATAGACAGAAGATACACATCGCGTGCTCCACGCAAATTGAATCGCACGCTCAAGATCGCAATGAGCGCGCAACCGCGCCCATTTTGTATGGTGATCACGCCTGCGGCCCGTGGCATTATGCAGGTCATTATTTGACTTTTGTTTTTGAATTTGAAATTTGAAGGTGGTCTTATTAAAAACTATCCTAGTTAGTACCAGACTATCATGAAGTACATTTTTATCAGTTTTTCATAAGTAACTAGGGTTCCAAGCATAGAATAAAACCTAGGGAGGATTTAAGCATAAAAATCTATATTTTCTACATCTTCTCTTGAATTCAGTTATTATATACGTATTCATTTTAGTTTGCTGGAAATTACTAGAAATTTGGATAACATTCTGAAATGAATTCTACAATTGGGTTTGATCAATTCTATTTTCTCTCTCTCTCTTATGATATTTATCTCAATATGTTACTATAATCCCATAATGGTTTTAGGTTTAGAAATGAACTAAACTCCATTATGGGATTCTAACGGATTTTAATATGTAATCTATAACGAATTGCCTAATTGCTTGATTGCTCGTTTATCATTGGGATTTCTGTTATGATTGATTAGATTGCATAAATGTTTGATCATCAGTCATCTTATATGCTTATATTGAATTGAAAAATGTCATGTGAACATGGTTGTAATCATGACAGCATGCGTTTATGAGGCTGAATGTTTAGCTTCTTATTTCGTGAACTAAATAGAAATATATTGTTTCATTGTGTGTAGTAAGATAAGAGCTTGTACTTCAATTCAATATTGCTGCAATTTCACATAGGAATATAGTGACTTTGGCATTATTGTCGATTATATGATTTCTATCGCAATGTGGATGTTATGTAAGCATGTCATAAATCATTGAAAAATGATTATGTCTACATTTGTGCTCTTGGCTAACTTTCCATGATAAATGAATGATTGAGCATGATGGCAATGTTTAGATGAAATATGAAATGAAATTAGAATCCCATTATTTCCAAATTTGATCTCATTAAGTTAGTCTCGTGATATATTCAGTAATTAAATATAGGTTAAACACAATTGTGAATTATTCGTTTAAGCATATAAAAATAGTGATACAATTGATGTATGATAGTTTAATTTTAAAATCTTTCTCCGTGGATTGATACTATTCTTACTCTGTACTACTTGTTGACCAATGTATGGTTGAATGAGTTAGAGTCCTTTTGTTAAGACTAAAAAGGAGGCAACACATACCAATGCTACAATAAGTAAAGATTAAGTTGTCTAAACATTCCACTATTAATGATTTGGGAATAGTATCTTAATTGGGGATACAAATCTTTATAGATACATTTAAAATGATGCTCGACTTAACCCAAGGAACGTATATTCATTTGATGCTAAAGTTGTTTAGCATGGAAAACTCTAAGAGATGTCTCATGAAGATGAGTCATGGGGTGTATCTCTCTTAATTGTCCCCATAGACTCCTAAAAGAGAGATCACATGAATAACTATCATGTATGTAATGAAATATATGAGACCTGATGTTGATTAGTTATATTCAGGAGAAGATCACTGTGAGATAGTAAAAAACATCTTAAAGTACTTAACTAGTACTAAAGATGTGATTAAAATTTATGGTGGGGCTGAATTAAAACTAAAGGGCTTAACAAACTGAAGTTTTTCAGACTGACCAAGACGACAACAAATCCACTTTAGGGTAAGTTGTTACCTTAAACGGTGGTGCAGTGAATTGGTAAGGTTCCAAACAACAAAGAGTTCTTGGTTTTGTGGTAAAGACAAAGTATATAGCTGTAAATGAAGCTACAAGTTAATTGTTTAGATGAAAGTTTCATTACATAACTAGGAATAGTTTCTAAGTCTCATCTTGGATCTAAACATGTGATTGTGACACTTTCATTTGATTAGAGGAATCATTGAAACATGGGAAATCACTATAGAGTTAGTGGACTCTTAATAATAGCATTACATATTTATTTATTGAAGCTTATCCAACAACAGAATGATCGTCACTTAGAGAATAAGGGTATGAGATACCATAACGATTGACTTTAGTGCAAGTGGGAGATTGAAAGTAGTATGCACAGAAGCCAATCATGTTGATGATAAATCATATACTTTGTAACAATCTTATTCATTTATAAAAAAAAATATTCATTTACTAAAGGCTTTAATTTATCTACATGGTGTTGTTTTAATAATATATGATAAACCCATAGTTTTAAGCAATGCTTTTAGAATAATGATGAGATCATGCTAATAAGATCTAAATTCTAAGATAGCTTAAAAAACTAAAATATTCCCAATCGATGGATTACTAAAAAGGGTATTAGTGAATCCAGATAGATTGGTACATATGTTGCCTGCTCATTGGATGGAGACGATTGATCTCATGATCATTTGTGTGGAGACACTAAAGTAAGTATGTAGGTGCTTATTAGAGAATAAGTTCACTAAATGTGGCTCGCTAAGGAATACCTAATGGAGTTTTACTTATGTGTCAATAGGAATTCCTGTAGTGATATTAGTACAAGTGATTCTTGGACTTCAGATCATTATTGTATATTGTGTATGATGATTTATACTTTGACTTATTCCTTAAGACCCTTAGGGTATATCAAAGGGTATGCTTGGGTATAATAAGTTGTATATGAAGATAATGTATGATCAATAAAGAATGTACCGCTTCTAGTAAAAGAAGAGAAATGTCCTATGTGATTCAATAAATGACAACCCAGTAGTCATTGGCCAAGGCAGAATGAAATTAGAAAGGAGTTTCTAATTTCGCATTATTTGGTGTTGTGCATTTAAGAATAGAAAAACATATAATTAAATAAAATAAGACTTGACAATATTTTAAAGTTTTATATTTAATTAGAACATTGTATGAAGGAAGGATTGAATTGTACGATAACAATTTACTCAAAGGTTCTTTTATGATTAATGTTGAAATCTATATTATCTAGAAAGTCATTAATAGCTATGGAGGCTTATCCCTATTGTAGAATAAATATAATTTATTTAAATAAATTAATAGTTTAATTTATTTATTTAAATAAGATTATAATTGTTCTAATTAATTTATTCATAACCTAGGTTTAATATGGATAACCTAAAGGGTCACACTATAAAAAGAAAAATATTTATTTAAGAAGAAAATTGCATAATTATAATAATAAATTAAGTGTATGTAATTTAATCTATGGTGATAGAATAAATTAAATAGCTTAATATTTATTATTTAATATTTTGGAAATATTAAATATAAATTAATAAGAGGAGTATTATTATTATTATTATTATTATTATTATTATTATTAATTAATAAAATTACTCTCATATATTTCTAATAGGATTAGGAGGCTAATTAATTAAAAGAGTTTAATTAATTATTCCTAATAAGATTAGGAGCCTAATTAAATTAAAGGAGTTTAATTAATTAAAATAAAACATAATTCCTTAAATGTTAAGGAGGGTTGCCTACATCTATAAATAAGAGGAATCTTATTATGGGAAAAGGTTGATGCTTTCACAAGACGTGTGAATAACTTATTCTAGTAGTTTGGAGAGTACAATTTTTCTATAGAGATAGAAAAACTAGGGTTTAGCTAAACACCCATCTTTTTGAATAATTCTTCTTTCTTGGTGGATCACCTCTAGAGGCCAAACACTTAGGTGGCTAACATTGATCAAAGGAAGGAATCAAACCCGATGGATTCAAGTTGAAAATGAAAAGGATTGGAGGAGAACTTGTACCTGAGGAATCTCGAATCTTCAATGGTATAATTCTTATTCTCCATCTTTTCGTTTAATTAATAATTATGCATTAAGAATCATTCGGGTATATGATTTGTAAAATTTGAGAATCTGTTTTTTATGCTTCCGCTTTACTTTGATGCAATTTAATTGTGTTCTTGAATGTTACAAACCTAACAGACTTACGCATTGGTTTAAGCTTAACTTTACTCCTTAAGGTTTGTGTTTATAACCTAAGTTCACATAACCATCCTTCTTTACTGTTTTACGAAGTTATGACGTATTAAGATGTCTTAACCTATACGATCATCATTTTTGATGATTTATTGTTGACTTTGTCATATTCCATCCTAATATTTTGATGATGAAATGTTCAAAGTACTAAATTGTTTTATGATGCATTTCAGGTATTTTGGTGATAAGGAGCTTTGATTGGATATTCAAGAATTTGGAGGAATTTCTCTTTTCTAGGAAAACAAATGTAAGATCAATTGCATAATAGTTGATTTTTCATTTAAAGGCTCTAGGACATTTTATTGCATTATATATTGTTATTTATCTTAAATGAAAAATGTTTTTAAAATTAAAATGTTTTTCTAAAAAATAAAAAGAGATCTGATTAAAAAGAGACTTGATATAATATTTATATGTATCTCATATGCCTAGAAACTTATTGACATATCTTGGACATTTTAGTTACTGGTACACGTGGATATACATAACAGTAGCTAAACAGTTTATGAGTTGTTGCATGAGTATGTTTCCTTAGTAACCATTCAACCTACATACTAGTCTTGTCATATCTCTTCCATGCTCTTTCCTCCTTCTATTGCATATCCAAGATTAGTTCAACAGTTCTATACTAATCTGGAATGTCATGGGGAGTTTATACTTCATTTCTTATAGGAAAATCGTTGTACTTCACGGTTATAGATTTCGGTAGCATTTTAAACATTCCCTTCACTGGTGATTGTCAATTCACTCGAAAAGTGGCTGTTCATTCTCCCTTTTCTCCTTTGGAACAATTAAAAATTGTTATGGATAATCCTCTGTTGCGTGATGTTTTTACTCCCAAAACTGTCGATGTTTCTCCCCTTGCTTGTGTGATTCATCATCTTGTTAGGTTTAATCTTTTGCCTCGTTTAGGTGGTAGTATTGATTTTACTTATCATGATTTGATCATTGTTGCCATGATTTTAAAAGGTTTGTATTTTAATTTAGCCCAAATGTTGCTTCATCAAATAACAAGTTGTCTGTAAAAAACCAAAACTTGTTTGTCGTATAGTGCTGCTCTCACAACTTTCTTCAATCACTTCAAAATTTCTTTTGAAAATGAACTTTCTATTGTTGTGAATGATTCACTAAGTGTCAGTACTTTAAAATTGTCTCGTATCACTTTGATTGATGGTAATTTGACTGTGTTAATTTTGAGAATCCTCCAATTTCAATTCCATCCTCTCCTGTTCAGCCCCCGAATCAATATTCTTCTGAAATCATTGACATGTTGAAACTAGTGATTAGTAATCAAGAAAAAATGCAGGCTGAAATGACTGGCCTTCACACACGAATGAATGTGTTGAAAAAAGGCAAATTACCTTTGGGTGCCCCTGAAATTAACAAAATGTTCAATAGGATTGAAGATGAGTTCATTGACTTACAGGCAGGATTTGAACTGCAAACCACTGCTTTGGCAGAGGTTATGCAGAAAAGGCTAAATCGTAATTCCTGTCAATTGAGTCAAGAGATGAAGTTTATTAGTAATCAAATAGGGGAGTTGGCTGAGTTCATTTCTGAGCGTTTCAATGATGTGAGCTTTAAACTACATATGCAGCGTAAACATTCTACTGTCACAGAATGGGTTCATTACAACTGGCTTGCTGAATACATTGGTGAATTTCTTGACATGCCCTTACCTGCTAGAACTTTCATCGCAATACCACCTCAATTCGCTACTGACCTCAGCTTTGCTGAGAAGATTCATAGTGCTAATCACTGACCCTACTTCACAGCAAGGGCCGCTCGGCAAGCAGTTGTGGTAGATCTCGAAGAAAGACCTGCTCTCCTTTTTGTTTGATGACAAAGGGGGAGAGTTTTGGGTTGCCTATGGACAAGTTTTTTAAAAATTTTATGTTGGTTTTTGTTTGGTGTGTTTCACCAAAAGACTTATGTTTAATTTGTGATTTAAAATATTTAATATATTTGCAATAAATATTTTGATATTCGATTAACTAACAATTACTGCAGGTAACAAATTTACTGAAAATTGAATTTCACATTTCAGCATCCTAAAATAATGTTGTTGCAAGGATTTAGGGGGAGCTAATTATTTTATGCATATATTCAGGGGGAGTTTTTGAGAGTTAAAACAATTTTGGGTTGTCATCATCAAAAAGGGGGAGATTGTTGACTTTGTCATATTCCATCCTAATATTTTGATGATGAAATGTTCAAAGTACTAAATTGTTTTATGATGCATTTCAGGTATTTTGGTGATAAGGAGCTTTGATTGGATATTCAAGAATTTGGAGGAATTTCTCTTTTCTAGGAAAACAAATGTAAGATCAATTGCATAATAATTGATTTTTCATTTAAAGGCTCTAGGACATTTTATTGCATTATATATTGTTATTTGTCTTAAATAAAAAATGTTTTTAAAAATAAAAGGTTTTTCTAAAAAATAAAAAGTGATCTGATTAAAAAGAGATTTGATATAATATTTATATGTATCTCATATGCCTAGAAACTTATTGATATATCTTGGACATTTTAGTTACTGGTACACGTGGATATACATAACAGTAGCTAAACGGTTTATGAGTTGGTGCATGAGTAGGTTTCCTTAGTATTCATTCAACCTACATACTAGTTACACGTGGATATGAGTTACAAGTTTTCTCTTGGTGATTTGATATCTATATTTTTTTTAAGGAAAACCTATTATGATTATCTTGGACTTCTAAAGATTTTATATCTTGGAAAGATAATTGACTGTTGAGTATTCCATTTCTATACGCCATGTACTTAATGCCTGGAGAGAGAAAGTATGTTGTTTAAGTAGTTACCTTTTTGTATGGTTTTTTGGTTTTATTCAAACTAACAGGGATTTGTTTTTGGATAAAACTTGATAATTGTGGACTGTTTTAATATATTTTCGTTGAAGAAAGTTTCTAAGTAAACCAGATTTTGTGGACTCATATAATGTTTATTCTCTTGGTCAATATTATCCTGCAGTTAGATTAAATTTGAACATATCTTTTATTAACGGTAACTTGTGTAAGGGCTATATAAATGATGCTTCTCATTTATAAAATTACACAACTCACAAAAATATACTTGCACTAATTACTGATTATTACTCGAACAATTTTATCAGTGCAAACTTTTGAGCAGCTAAGCAATTTAATTTCTGAAATTATTTGAGCTGATATTTGGTAAGAAATTAATTGTTTATCTTTGCGTGCTAATTGATCATTGCATATAGTTGAGCCTTTAATTGTTAAGTTGATTATTCTTGCATTGATCATAGAACTCCATATCTGTATTGAATTTTTTATTTTAGACTAAGTGTAGGGTAAAGGTGTTAATCCTAGGGGATTAGAGGAAAAGCTTACAAACAGGTTCAAGGAAGCAAAGGTGCTTGAAGAGTGCATAGGTGCACAAGGAGCAAGAGAGCTCAAGAGAAATTAATTGTTAATTAATTTTTGTTAGAATATGTTTTGTAATCTGTATTTATTTATAAGGAAATAAATAAATTGAGTCTCCAATACTATTTGTTATTGGACGTGGACTAGGCTATTATTAAAGAGGGTAATAGCTAAACCACGTAAAAAATATTGGTGTTGATTTTATTATTTGCTTTACTTTAAAATCACCTAAGTTACTTAATTATCTTAATTTGACTACTTGCATTATATTTAGATAATTCTTTAACAACAAGTATTTTATTTAATAGGCTATATTAATTCAGTAAGCTAATTTCGATCATTATAGTGGCCTGAAATTAATAGTTTTAAAAGTTGATCATATATTGCTCCTACACTTATTCAACTCCCCCCCCCCTTCTAAGTGTGCCTAGTTAAATTTCATTTACGTTCTTATCTTCTTTTTATAACTTATGTAGGACTTAGCACACATCGAGTCTCTACTAATATTCCATATGGTACTTTGAGTGTTTTCCCACAAACAACCAATAATCTAGTTTTCTATCTCATCTACACTGTCTTTCACATCGAGTTAGATAGGTTGCTAGTTCGTATTAACCATTGCTCTCTAAAGGAATTGTTTAGCCCAACTCCCATATGTCAACCATTAAAGATTAAGATTTTACCACAACGTAAACTTAAGTTTTTTGAACCATTAAAACTATAATGTTCGTTAAGTTGATTTCTCATTCCTTATGGCTTTCTGGCAACTAAATGTCATACCTCATGATTTATTCCTTATCGTCTAAGTCATACAGTCTTTTGTTTACCTAGAATGATCATTCAATGTTAATATTATGTATTCATAGCGTTAAACATTTTACATTACCTTATTCATATTTTATAACATCCGATTCATTTGACTCGGAATGCCATCCAAGTTATTATCATTAACTCGGCTTCTTAACGTTATACATCATTGTAATTAATTCAGTTTCTTCACCGTTCACAAGTTTAATCGTTATTATTCATTACCTTACGGTCAAACCATACACGGTGTGTAGGTTCTGCCCATTTAATATTCTCTGACTGACACTATGACTTTCGTTAAACTTATTACTGTTCATTACGGCTTTCTTGATAATTCATATCTTACTTGCTACCTTCATCAACATATAAGTCATACAATCAATGTATGCTTAGAATGTTCGCACGGCACGAATACGATTCACGAGGATCATTTACATATTCTATGTTCACGTTGGTCATCGTTAAAACCTTGAATAAACTTTTACTTAAGGTTTTAATTACTCTCCTTTGTGATCCATTACATGAACACTATGTTCATCATCCTTTATTAATGTCGAAGCCATACGGTTTGTTGTATGCTAAGATCGATCGTTCATCGCAACTACGTTGCGTTTAAAACATTTATACACTTTACATCTAACATTCATTATGACCTTATAACATTGAAATGTTATAAGTCACCATCTCTCTACAACATCTAAGGAATCACAATCATATCAATCCCACACGTTCGTTTTATCGCGACTACGGTCCTTGGATATCGGTTACGTAATTCGCGTTTGCCGTTTTATAACCTTTATTCGACGTTTCATCGTCAAACTCAAGGTTTATATCATCATTCTAGATATTTTTCTTCATGAATAATACATTCATGCTTGCCCCTTAATTGCCATTCAAAAATTTGGATAATAAAAAGCTCCAGTCAGGAAAAATTCCCTTAAGGGCGATGTGGCACCATTCTATGTATAAAAGTTGGCACTGTGGTGTGGGTTAGCAATACCTGAATCCCCAGGCTGGCGCTACGGCGCAACCTCTCAAGGCATAACTTGAGCTGCGGCGCCAATATTAAAACTCAGAAAATTTTCCAAGTGTTGAACATGTTTGAGATGCCTACTTTTGAAATCTCATAACTTCTTCGTTATAACTTGGAACGAGGTCATAGCAAAGCAATTTTCATACTCTCATTACGTACTTCAACTTTCCTCAGACTCAATTTAATTTTGAATCTGTTAACATGCCCTTCGATTGGCTTAAATTTCATCATTCGTTCATTTTACGTTATTAATGTTCTTCGTTCATTCGTCCGTAATTCGGTCATCCGAACTCGGAATTCATTCATTCTTAAGTCCACGACTCATGTTTTCTATGTTTTCTTACATTCTTATAAAACCCTAATCATTCGGGTTCATTTACATACTTTCTACTTTTTGCTCATATTGTACAAAATTATGCCATAACTTCGTTATAGCTAAGTTCAATTCATTCTTAATGAACGTTTCTATCATTCCTAACCAAGCAATAAGCATCTACCTTATACACAATAGTTTTAAACTTGTCCATCAACAACAAGTTTTAACTATGATGGTTTTAAATTTGTTCATTAACAATAAGTTTTAACTACGATGGTTTTAAATTTGTCCATCAACAACTTTCTTCATCTTCTTCGCGTGTTCTTCATTCATTCTTCATTTTTACTCGATACATCGATTATGATTTCACTTTTTCCTTGAATTTGGTGTTATAAAACACAATTCCTTACTTATTTCACCAAATCATTCATACGATTCATTTGGATCGTTCAAATTCATTAAGTAATTCATATTTCCTTAAGAAAGCTTTTAAGAAATTTATAAACTAAACTTCTAATTCTTATTTCTTCATTTCTCACGATTTCAACCATAGGAAAATCATTCTTTACATCTGTTACTTCTATTCTCATTAAATTATATGATTTTCATATTAAACCTAAAGAAAATTAGTTTAAAGTAAGGTTTTAATACCTTTCTTCTTTAATCTTCTTATGTTAGACAAAGTTTGCACTCGGGCTAGCTTTTCCTCTTCATTTCCCTCCTCATCGACTTCTCTCTCTCTCTCTCTCAAGTGTTAGATATTTTTTAAATCACCAACAAATGAGCTAAGGCTCTCCTTTTATAGAAAACCAAGGCTTGGGGCAAAATAGTCATTTCACCCCTAAAGTTACTATTCCAACTTCCTTAACCAACCTCCTTAATATTCCCGAAGCTTCTCTTAGAAGCTTTATGGTTTTGTCTTGCGAAATTCATCCGACAGTCCGAGAAGCAGCGATTCGGAGTCCAGATATTTTTGGATATTCCATCTTTCCTCTACAAATTTTGTTTTACGCATTCTCTGCTACTAATACTTTGTTATTGGCTAGTTTTGGACAATCCTTTTTGAAATGTCTAGGTTGATTGTATTTAAAACATGTATTTGAATTTTCATTTGAGCCAGCATTTCTGAAGTTGTTATTGTTATTTGTTTTGAAGTTTCCTCCCTGTTCTTTAGGCTTGAAGACTTGTTTGCCTTTTAAAGTTGTTGAAATTGTTGTTTTTCTTTAGAAAGCATTTGCCATATCTTTTGGCTTTGCTTTGAATAACTCTCCTGAGTTGTCTTGATAATAATGCAATTTCATTATTATCCAAACTTAGGAGTTCTTCATTTAGTTCCTTAACATCACTTTCTTGATCTACCAGTAGTGCTTTGAAGGTAATTCCTTTCTTCTTTAGGTCTGTATTGGATCCTACTTTTTTGACTAACATGTCGACTTCATGAGCTTGAAGATTTCCAATGAGAAAATAAAGAGGATAGGTAGTTAGATCTTGAATTTCTTTGATAGTTGTAACTTTTATTTTCCATACAGATGGAAGGGCTTTGAGAATTCTTCTATTTTCTCATTTGTTATATATGTCTTCCCTAGTTGTTTCAGCTCATTAATGATTCTGGAGAAACGTGTCTCCATATCAATGATTTTTTGACCATCTTCCAGCTTGAAGCTTTCATACTCTTGGATTGGAGCATATTTTCTGGTTTCTTTGATATGATTGGTTCCGTAATAGGTTATAATCAATTTTTTCAGATATCTTTTCCATTCTTGCAATTGCTAACTCTTTTGTACATTTTTCAATGAAAGCACTAGTAAGCACTTGTTTGGCTTTGGAAGCTATATTCATAGCCTCTTCATCTTCGATGTTGAACTCGTCAATATCTTTCTCAATGATCTTTTTGTTTTAAATTTTTGTGGGAACTTTCAGTCCTCATTCTATTATCATCCAAACTTTGATTCCTTGTGATTTGGCATATATTTTGAATCTATTCTTTTAGGTGGCAAAAGTTGTATCATCAAATAGTGGAGGTCTGGACATTGATACTCATTCTCCGCAACCGGTAGCATTATAGGCTATAAATGGATCTACTCTTAGATAAAGATGTATTCACTTAACAAACAAGTTAAAGAGCACCGATTTGATACCAATTTAAGTCCAATAATAATCTAGGAGGGTTGAATAGATTATTACAAATTTAAAAAATTATCTTAGGCCATTTCGAATTTTTAGATAATTAATTTGCAATGTTTGAAATTAATATTCAAGATAATAAAATTCAATCACACAATGCACATAAATTTTTCTGGTTCACAACATACATCCTGGGTATGTTGCTACGTCCAATCTCAAGCTCGTCTCCATGACTTGAGATCATATTACTTCTTATAATAAAAACTCCTTTAACAGGCGGAGAAGCCTTTACAAAGATTTATAGATAAACTTCCAACTATTCTCAACTAACTAATTTGGACGGCAAGCTCTCAGGTCCCTCCTCAAGCTTAGTTGTATCTTCTTTTGAGTTCAATTTTACTCTATGATATGGCCTTGAAACAACAGTGTCGACGCTAGGAATTTTTCCTACCACATTCTCTACCCTTTAGATTTTTGTTATGTTTGATTTTATCTTTCTTAAAGGTGAGATTTTAGAAAAGTCCGACATAAATGTCGACGATTTGGTATGAGTTTAAATGGTTGTGCCAACTCAATCGAATTTTGAAAGGTTTTCACAATATGACCCAATATGTGACTCCATTTAATTGGTCTGGAAATAGGTATACATCACCTATTCTGAGTCGTCAAATACATGGTACATAATACAAATACAACCTTAAATATACAACATGAGCTGTGAGTTTTAATACAAATATTTTCTACTAGACAGTATTCAAACTCAAAATAAGCCCTCAATACATTTATTATCACACTATTTCATAGAATAGTGAGGACTACTCATGCTATCATCTAGACCGTCACTCCGTTCCCCGACTAGTCCCTACTACGTTCTCATTTCCTGAAGAAAACAATGAAAGCAAAAGGGTGAGCACAACTTGCCCAGTAAGAAATATTATGACTATGATAATGCATAATAAATTATCCTTAGCCTTCAATAGTGTTAAACTGATAAAATATAACAAACATTAAGTTTAACTGCAGCGGAACAAGCAATCCATTAGAAGAGTCAAGTAGAGAATAAAATCTATTATCTTCTATGATTTAAAAGGTTTTTCATCACTTTCATCGCTGAGACTCATCTTAATAAATAATCCACATCATTAAATCATCCTTGCACTACATGCCAATGATATTCTTTAGTATCACGACCACGAATTATCCATGCAATACAGGCCAAAGATAATCGTGTTTTCATCAACGGTTTTGATCATGCCATAAAATAATTCATCTTTGTACATTTGGCCGAAGAGAATCCATAGCCATAATCATACCAAAAACTGTCCATCAATGCACTACGGGCTAATGAGGACTTTTTCCACATCATTTGTAACATTACGGTCATGATTATATCGAATAATCCCTAGTCATAATCATACCAAGTCCATCTATGCACTACAGGCCACATATGACTTTCAACATAATATAAGCACGAGGATAATGATAATTCAATAAAACAAGTTCAAGAATAAATTTTAAATATTTATAAGTTAATTTATCCTGAACTCAATAAGGTTCAAATTGTCAACATGATACTGCTTTGTGGTGTAAAATTCAAGAATGCTCAAAAGAATATTTCCATGCGGTAATCCACGTAGACAAATTATTCCAACAGAATAATAAAGAATGGAATAACAAAAGAATTCATTAGGCGTGCGTAATCCGCACAGATAGGTTATTCCAACAGAATAATAAAGAATGGAACCAGATCATGCGTAACCCGCACAGACAGGATATTTCAACAGAATAATAAAGAATGGAACCAGGTCATGCTTAACCCGCACAGACATGATATTCCAACAGAATAATAAAGAATGGAACCAGGTCATAAGTAATCCGCACACACAGGATATTCCAACAGAATAATAAAGAATGGAATAACAACATAATTCACCAGGCATGCGGTAATTCACATAGATAGGTTATTCCAACATAATAATAAAGAAAGGAATAACAACCCTTACGAGTATTGAAAGAAAATAACTCTCTTCATGAATACGAAAGAATAATACTATGACACCCCCAAAATAGGTATACATCACGTATTCTGAGTCGCCAGATACATGGTACAAAATTCAAATACAACTTGACAATACAACTGTCGTGTACAATACGACAAAACATAAATTGTGAGTTTGAATACAAATATTGTCTACTAGAGAGTATACAAACTCAAAAGGAGTCCTTATTATAATTATTATCACACTATTTCACAGAATAGTGAGGACTACTAATGCACCATCTAGGACCATCACTCCGTTCTCCGACTCGTTCCAGCTATATTCTCATTTCCTAAAGAGAACAGTGAAATAAAGGGTAAGCTCAACTAGCCCAGTAAGAAATATTATGACTAAGATAATGCAGAATAAATTATCATTAGCCTTAAACAGTGTTAAACTGATACAATATAACAAACATTAAGTTTAACTGCAGCGGAACAAGCAATCCATTAGAAGAGTCAAGTAGAGAATAAAATCTACTATCTTTTATGATTTAAAAGGTTTTTCATCACTTTTATCGTTGGGACTCAGCTTAATAAATAATCCACATCATCGAATCACCCCTGCACTACGGCCAAAGATATTCTTTAGTATCACGACCACAATTATCCATGCACTACGGGCCACAAATATTTATGTATTCATTAATGGTCATGATCATGCCAACAATTGTCCATTAATGCACTACGAACCAATGAGGACTTTTACCACATCATTTGTAACATTACGGTCATGATTACACCGAATAATCCCTGGTCATAATCATACCAAGTCCATCTATGCACTACAGGCCACAGATGACTTTCAAAAAATATAAATATGATAATGATAACAATGATATAAGGATTCAATAAAACAAGTTCAAGAATTAATTTATCCATGAACTAATAATGTCCAAATTGTCAACATGAAACTACTTTGTAGAGTAAAATTCAAGAATTCTAGAAGAATATTTCCATGAAAAGATACTGGATGAAGCGCAAATATCAAGGATATTCCACTAATTTCATGGAGTATAGAAGTTAAAACTTTAACCAACTGAGTATAATAAAGAATGGAATAACAAAAGAAATCACCATGCATGCGGTACTTCGCATAGACAGGTTATTCCAAAAGAATACTAAATAACGGAACCAAAATCGGTGAAATTACACCAAGCGTGATGTTCCAACAAAATAATAATAAAGACGGAATAACAATGAAAATCACCATGCATGCGGTATTTTAGCATGATAAAGTTATTCAATGAATACTAATAAGGATTTAAATCGTCCGCAGCGTAAAGCGCATGCATGCATGGATATTCCAACGAGAATAATAATAAAGACGGAACTAGGTCCCATAAAACTCATGAGATGTGGATATTCCAAATGAATAATAAAGACAGAATCGGTCCCCATAAAAACGCATGCATGTGATATTCCAACAAAATAATAAAGAGGGAATAATAATAGAATGTAACCAAGTATAGGGTAGCCCGCGTATACAGGTTATTCCAACAGAATAATAAAGAATGGAATAACAAAAGTTCTCTTCATGAATACAAAATAAATAATACTCCCTAAGAGTACAACAAATAATATTCCCTACCTTAGAAAGAAGAGTACTTGATATAGAAGTAGTGAAGTAGCAGAAAACTTTTCTTCTTTCTCTCTATAGTTTCTCTCTCTAGAGTTTCAGTGAATTCGTAAGAAATAATGAATGAATGAGCTTCTATTTATAGAAAAATGGACTGCATAGTAACTAACTCATGAACAGTCCAGATTGATTTGCTTTAATCTGACGGTCAATATTTAAAGTAAGATCTTTTAAATAAAATATAATATATTCTATTTATAATCTAATAAAACGAATAACTTTATAAAAGATTTTACTATGCAAACACTATGCAGGCACTATGCAAACACTATGCATAATAAAATATAATATATTCTATTTATAGAATAACTTTATAAAAGTATTACATTTTTATATAAAAGCTTTTATGTATTATTACATTAATAATACCAACAAAACCGAGTGACTTATCACGCAAGCATCAATAATTAATACCGGTTTGCTACTATGCAACCAACGCCAGACATCATTCTTTGTACTTTACTACTGAAAGTAGTTCAACAAAGATTAACGATAAAACTTCCGTAGTTATTTTTATAAAGTATTTTTGTCGTTTTCTCAATCCGATAATAATTTCGTTGTGGGGTCCACCAATGATTATGCGATTAAATATTTGATATTCCCCGACAAAAAGAATATTCCCCGACCAATCGAATATTATCTAACAACTTGCGTACTTTTCAAAATTTATAAATACTACCCATAACTATAACATTATCTCAAATTCACACCATAATATTAAAAAATATGTATATCGAAAAAAGTAAATCTTTATTCATAAAATCTGGGGTCTCACAAATACCCCTTATGAGTACAACAAATAATATCCCTTACGAGTACAACAAATAATATCTCTTACGAGTACAACAAATAATATCCCTTAAGAGTACAACAAATAATATCCCTTACGAGTACAACAAATAATATCCCTTATGAGTATAACAAATAATATCACTTACGAATACAACAAATAATATCCCTTACCTTAAAAAGAATAGTATTCCGATAGTAGGGCGGAGATATATTTGAAGAAAACTTGCACTATTTTCTATGCTCAAAGCTTTCTTAAACTCTAAAGAAATTCGCTCAAGATTATAGAAGAAGAATTTTCTGAACTTCTGGTGTGATTTTCAATTCTAATTAAGCATTCTATTTATAGGAGAATGGAAAGGATACTATGCTGCACTATGCAATAAAATATAATATAGTCTATTTATAATCAAATAAAATAAAACTTTATAAAAAGTATTCATTTTATATAAAAAGTTTTTACTATCTGAACACTATCATGTACTATATAAACAATATGCATAATAAAATATAATATATTATATTTATAATCAAATAAAACAAAACTTTATAAAAAAGTATTATGTTTTATATAAAAAGTTTTTACTATGCAAACACTATGCAGGCACTATGCAAACACTATGCATAATAAAATATAATATATTCTATTTATAATCAAATAAAACAAAACTTTATAAAAAGTATTCTGTTTTATATAAAAAGTTTTCTGTTTTATTACATTTATAATAATAAAAAAACAACATTTATCACTATTATTATAATTCACAATATTAATCGACCGTGTCGTTCCCAGGAAAGATGGGGCTTTCCAGTAAGGATTTCTCTATATTGGCGCGCACTTAGGTGACCAAACCTCTCCTTGACAGAACTTCTAGACATCGTCAATATTACAAAATAATAATATTAATAACTCTGTCATCTTAATTATTGATTTAATAATATATAAAATATCGATAATAATTGAATCAAATAACGTGAGATACTATGCAATAAGTACTGTAGCAATAATTGAACAAAACTGAGTGACTTCTCACGTAAACATCAATAATCAATATCGTGTGCTACTATGCAACCACGCGTATTACTGTACTTTTACTATCGAGTAGTTCAACAGTTTTAATTGTAAAACTTCCGTCGTTATTTTTATAAAAATATTTTATCGTTTTCTCAATCCGACAATAATTCCGTTGTGGGGTCCACCAATGATTGTACCGTCTTACAAATATTCCCTGACAAAAAGAATATTCCCCGACCAATCGAATATTATACAACAACTTGCATACTTTTAAAAATTTATAAATATTACCCACAACTATAACATTATCTCAAATCCACACCATAATTTTGAAATAATATTTCGAGAAAATTAAATCTTTATTCGTAAAATTTGGGATTTTACAATCTCCCCTCCTTATGAAATTTCGCCCTCGCAATTTATGTACTTACCTGGTATGCCGAACAAATGAGGACACTTCGCCAAATTCTAACTCTTGAGGTATAACCTTTTAGTGTTGAATACGATCCCTCTTATCCAAGATTTTAACACGTATCTCCTCATACGTTAAATCTTCTGCTATCTCGTCTAGTTCTAATTTAATAATGTGGTTCGGGTCATCCACATATTTACGTAACATCGATACGAAAAAAAATGTTATGAACACGTGACATACTTGGCGGTAAAACGAGTATATAGGCCACAGTTCCTACTCGATCAAGGATTTCAAATGGGCAAATTAAATCGAGGGTTAAGATTTCCTCTCTTCATCGACTCTTGTTTCTAGTATAACGCCTTCTTGAACCATCTTCTTCGTATTCATCAGCTCCAGGTGTGTAGTTTGAGCGACTTTAACTTTATCGATTAAAGTCGATTCTAATCGTATTTTTGTTATCTTCACATGGGTCCGTAGAGTTTTTAACTCTATCTTCATCATTTGTAAGTTATACAAAATGGGTTTTTGTGTTAATAACATCGCACTCTTAAATGCATACGATCTTCTATTCAACGCGTCAGCTACCACATTCGCACTTCCACAATGATATTGAATGGTACGATCGTAATCTTTAACAGCTTGAGCCAACATCTTTGGCACATTATACGATCGTTTTAGGTAAAGAAATATTTGAGGGTTTTAGAAATGGGTTTTGTACTGTGGTCAATACAAAATTCGATTTCACGTTCTAGGGGTGGGCTAAGTCTTCAAGAATACGCTAGGAAATTTATTAACAATAGAAATATCATTCAAAACAGTGACCCTCATCCAAGACTTGGATAGCACATCACATTGATACCTATCAACTTGCCACCGTTATTCACGACGTCTCCTACAGAAAGTCTGGCTTCGGTGCATTCCACATAAGGAAGTCAACAACGAAAGGATCGAGGCTCTTTACTTATGGCTTGATATAAAATTGATTAACTTTAGTTGTTTGGTTGCTTGAATTCGCATGATAGGTTGGTTAAGAATATGAAAGCTAACAACCATACAAAAATTATGATGAGTAGTTAACCAATCGATTCCTAAAATCACATCAAAGGCAAGTATTTTCAAAGAGATAAGATCGACAGGTAATGTGAAAGTGTCGATTTGAATCAACAAGATTTATAAACAGTGGATGTAACGAAGGTTTCTCCAAATGGAGTTTCAACAGATAAGTCAAAGTCTAAATTCTTCGAAGTCAAATTTAAACATTGAGCGCAAGTAAGAGAAATAAAAGAGTAGGTAGAACCGGTATCGAATAAGGTATAGATTTCGCAAGAGCTTATGATTAATTTACCCGTAATAACTTCGTTCGGGTTTCTCGACAAACGCTCTCACTTAAACTATCGGATTTGACTTTTCTATAGAGTACATTCTATCCTTAATTGCTTCGTCACATTCTTGATCCATGATTCGAATCATTACTCTCCGATCCATATCGAATTAGGGTTGACAGCTCTGCACAGGGTAACACAATTTTGAATTGTTACATCTCTTTGCTCCACGACCGCCTGCCGTTCTTCAGCCTGCTCTTCTAACTCATGAATATGATTTTGTAATTCTAAATTTTGATCATAAAATTCTTCTAATAAATTCTCCTCAGGTTCCTCTTCTTCCTCTTCTTCCTCTTCTTTCTCGCTCTCAGCTGCTACCTCTGCAACTAGCTCGGGTGCAACTATTAGTTCTTCACTCACCCCGTACATATCTCTAATTTCTTCTTAGTCTGACATCACATTAACCTAGTTAGTGATTAAAGGTGTCTCAACGATCTCATTCACTCCATTATTAACATTTTCAGATGCCATTTTCAAACACTGCCACAAAACAAGGGTTAGTTATCATATCACATATTATCCCTATACTCTGACTGACCAATTAAATACAAAATAAACTTAGGTAGGTCATACTAGCGAAGGAATTCCCCGTCTCTCCCCTCCTAGTTTTTGTCTCACATCTCAGTCGGGGATCATATCCCTAAGCTTTGATACCAACTGTGACACCCCCAAAATAGGTATACATCACCTATTCTGAGTCGTCAAATACATGGTACAGAATACAAATACAACCTTAAATATATAACATGAGCTGTGAGTTTTAATACAAATATTGTCTTCTAGACAATATTCAAACTCAAAATAAGTCATCAATACCTTTATTTATTACACTATTTCATAGAATAGTGAGAACTACTATTGCTATCATCTGGACTGTCACTCCATTCCCTGACTAGTCCCTGCCACGTTCTCATTTCCTAAAGAGAACAATAAAATCAAAAGGGTGAGCTCAACTAGCCCAGTAAGAAATATTATGACTAAGATACTGCAGAATAAATTATCATTAGCATTCAACAGTGTTAAACTGATAAAATATAACAAACATCAAGTTTAACTGCAGCAGAATAAGAAATCCATTAGAAGAGTCAAGTAGAGAATAAAATCTACTATCTTCTATGATTTAAAAGGATTTTCATCACTTTCATCGCTGAGACTCATCTTAATAAATAATCCACATAATTAAATCATCCATGCACTACAGGCCAAGGATATTCTTTAGTATCACGACCACGAATTATCCATGCACTACGGGCCAAAGATAATAGTGTTTTCAGCAACGGTTTTGATCATGCCATAAAATAATTCATCTTTGCACCCTTGACCGAAGAGAATCTATAGCCATAATCATACCAAAACTGTCCATCAATGCACTACGGGCCAATGATGACTTTTTGCACATCATTTGTAAACTTACGGTCATGATTATACCGAATAATCCCTGGTCATAATCATACCAAGTCCATCTATGCACTAAAGGCCACTGATGACTTTCAACATAATATAAACATGAGGATGATGATAATTCAATAAAACAAGTTCAAGAATATAAATTTTATAGATTTATAAGTTAATTTATCCTAAACTCAATAACGTCCAAATTGTCACCATGATACTGCTTTATGGAGTAAAATTCAAGAATGCTCAGAAGAATATTTCCATGAAAAGATACTGGATGAAGCGCAAATATCAAGCATATTCCACTAATTTCATGTAGTATAGAAACCAAAACTTTAACCAACTGAGTATAATAGAATATATGAAACCGCAAAAGGATTTTTGCCGCCATGCGGTAATCCATACAGACAGATTATTACAGCATAATAATAAAGAATTGAAGAACAGAAGAATTCACCAGGCGTTCGTAATCTGCACAGACATGTTATTCCAACAGAATAATAAAGATTGGAACAAGTGTGAGGGCCCCGAATCCGAGGTCCCGAATCACCGCGGATCAGGTTCGATCATTCTATCACTATTACTATATTTGCAAAAAATATAAACATACATTGTTTATACAATAAACTCACACACTTTTCCCTAAGGTCGAGTAACCTTAACTTATACACAATTTATAACTATCTAAAACATAACATCATTATCAAACTATACTATTACAAAACTAATCGTGCACATTAACTTTAAGCTGGAACTGTCTTTAACCTTTCCTGTATCCGATGTGTTCGTCTTAATCTGCAATGTTTATTATGATATAGCAAGGGTGAGCATAATATTGCCCAGTAAGATTAAGTTCAATAATATAACGATATATCATGATTGAAATATGTGAATAATTGGCTGGCTATAATTCAACAATATAATTGTGAACTAGCAGGAACAAACTTTTGACTGAACAAGTATATAACATGAACAAATATATCTTAACTGAAGGGTACTGAAGGTGATCAGCCTTTCATACCTGACTTATACATGCAATATGTACAGAGTACAATTCTACAATGACAATCAGCAATGATTATCCATAAGCATATATGAATAAAACAACTCTTAGTAGAGTTAAGTAAAAATAAACTTACCTGAACCGTTGATTACCGCTACACAATTTATATCGCTTTATCCGAAGACCTAATATTAGTAATATAGATCTCCAATATTAGAATAATATCATCACAATATAATACTATAATATATATATATATATATATATATATATATACACACACACACACAGAATAACCTAAACACATAACCCTATCGATATATACACATATAAGACTTCGGTATCATGTCAAACTTTTGCGATTCGAGTTGAACTTATTATTAATTTCTAACATTCCAATGACTTTAGTCGAGACAATTCACGAGTTTAAGTTCAATTAAACTCTATATAAATGCTTAACCATTATCTAAGATAATTTATTAACAGTCAAAATATATTTCATAAGCTCATAATAATTTTAAAATAATTATTACTAATTATCTTGATTTTTCAATCATTAATATCGTATTTTTATAAATTAAATACCACATAATTCTTTTATCATTAATATTTATTTATTATCAAATATTAATGAAATGATGTCTAAATATTATAATATATTTATAATATCACAAAATATTTTTAATACTTTAAAATCACCTTTATATGATTTTTAAACCGCTAAATTCATTATCCGATAATTGCTATTAATATTAAAATATTACTATTTTCATGACAAAATATCAAAATTATATTTTATAACTTTAAATATTTTTCTAATACTTAAATTATTTTTATATGATTTTAAATCATTAATTCTATTTTTCTATAATTTATTTAATATATTTGTTAAATAAACTAATTATCATTAATATTAATTAATTAATAAAATTTATCACAAAATATTAAAAGTCACTTTGAAAATATCTTAAAATATTTTCTTATACCATGATATTATTTTTCATGATTTTTCATGTATTAAAATCATTTTTAAATAATTTATTTAATATTGTAATTAAATAAATTAAATACCATTTATATTTCAAAATATTAAATATTTATGAAATATACTCAAAATAATTAAAAACAATTTTTCAGACTTTAAATAATTTTTCGAAATTTATTTTGTATTTTTAATAATTAAAAACCATTTATTTATTAAAATAAATCATTTTTGGAAATTAATAATTAATTTCTTAATTAAACTGTCGCTAAAAGGGTCCTATAGCGACAGACCCATCGCTATAGGTGTTCTTGGCTTGTTCTTGAGTGTTCTTGAGTCTTCAGGTCAATCACCGAGGTGCCATGTTTGACCACTTATAGTGTTTTGATCTTAATGATTCTGGGACATCCAAGACCGTGATATTGTAGTAGATATGTATCACTATAATATTAAACCATCAGTTTGGTTATATCATTCCACAACACGAAGATCTGTCCATCCAAATTAGTTGTCAAAGCGTCCTGGGTTTTCTGGGTAACCTAGAAACCCAGGCAGTCTCGAGTGCCTATTTTCAAACTCGATTGTATATATGTTCTGGGGATTAAATAAGTGTTCTTAAGGTCTAAACATGTATCACTAATGTCAGTGTACAATATAATAACATTATATCATCCTAATAACAACAGATCTACAAGATTCAAGCCGGTCAAAGGGGTCAGAAGTTGTTCTTGAACTTTTTGGGTTTTCCAGAAAAGTTCATCCGGCTGATGGTCAACGGTTGTTTGACTGGCCACTAATTCAATTCTGTTATGGATCTAAGTTAGATACTGACTTTAATATGCAGTCGACATGTCAGTCTACAAGGATCAAGCAACAACTTAGCCTAAACATTAATAAAGCACAAGATCTGAGGCCATAAAAGGTTGTCGAAAAATTTGGGTTTCGGGTTGCCCGAAACCCTTTTTTCGATTTTTAGTTACGCGGTTTGATTTGCTTATAAAAAGAGATCGAGACATGATCCAACCCTGTTCCCAATTTCAGATCAAAGCCTACATATCATAAAACAGATCTAAAGCATAAAACACACAAAATATAACACGTAAAGATCTAGAGGGCCTAACATTCGACTATCAGGCCACTTTTCATTATTTTTCCAGATTTCTAAAAATGCTTGGTTCGTGCATCTAAGTGTTATAGATCCATGATCTATCAACCCAGATCACTTATAGACACCCTAATACACAACTTTAACCAATCACTAACAACATTTAACAACAAATCATAAGATTTTCAAAATTAGGGTTTATACCTCCTTGAAGCTTGATTTTTGATTTCTGATCTATGATCTTGTTCTTGGAAAGCTAAGGGTTAATCATAGCTTAACTTTTCTCACTTTCTCACTCTACCTTCCCGAATTTTTTAGAGAGAGAGAGTCTTGGTGAAAATGAAAAATGAAAGTAGTCCTTTCTCTCTCTTTAATCTTATAAATTGATACAAATGTTGCTATGATCTGCTGATTTCGGCTGGGAGCTGGAGTATTTAGGCCACGTGGAGTTGGTGGAGTGGTTCAACCACTCAATTATTGCAAGATCTACAAATTATTTCCAATAATGCAACAAAGGGCTTTTTAGTCATTTTGCATTTAATTTTAATGGCATTTTGGACATTTGACCAAACCCTTAGGGTTTAGGGTTTGGGTTTGGGTTTGGAAAACCTTAGGGTTTAGGGTTTGAAACTCTTAGGGTTTGCAATTTAATTTTCTAAAATTTCCAATTTAGGTTTTAAAAATAGAAAATTAATATTTCTAAATTATAATTAGTATTTTCTAATTGTATTAAAATTTATTGATCATAATTTTAAATCTTACAAATTAGGATTAGTATTTCCTAATTAAAATTGCTAATTTAGCAATTAGGGTCAGAATGGTCATTAGGGTTTATAACTCTAAAATTAGGGTTTCTAACAGAAATAATTTTCTAATTTAAAAATTAGATTTTGTAATTAGATTAGAGCATCCTAATTACTTAGCTTGAAAATTAGTATTAATATTTCCTAATTAAGAATTAAAATTACCTAATTACAAATTAGGGTTCCTAATAATTAGGGTTTCTAATTATTAGAATTTCTAATTAATGAATTAGTGTTATCCCTAATTAAGTTTGTAATCAATACAAAAACCATATACGTTGTACTTAAATCCCCAATTTAGAGTTTCCATATACCAAATTAGGGTTTCGAATTCCCGGAACTGAAATTAGGGTTTCCAGAACTGGTTTTACGGTTTCTTGTTAATCGCTAGGGTTTTCTAACCGAACGTTGACATTCTTAATATATTCTTAGGGTTTGTAATAGACATCGTTTATCTGGTCAACCCTTGACCCTTAACCACATCATGCACACATATACACCGAACATAAACGCTTATTCCCTTAATACTAAATAATTCACTTTAATCCATCATAGAATTTTGAATCCTCAAAATTCATTCTCAAAAATATCAAACGCATACACTTATTTTCTGTCTAGGTTCTAATATTGAACCTTAAATCAATTAATAAAATTTTTAAAAATATTCAAAATTTTCGGGTTGTCACATTCACCCCTTCTTCTAAAAATTTCGTCCCCGAAATTTACCTTACACCTTACACCATATTGCTTACACCATTCACACACATTATCACATGCTACCCAATACACCACTCACAAGATTAAAATTTTTCAAATCATACTAAGGGGTCATATAGACCATGAACACATAGTTTTAACGGTATTCATACCACAAAATAATACATTACTTGGTATGTTTATAATCACGAAGAAGGTAAACTACCATTGCTAGTACTTTAAGTGATTTGCCTATCGTACTCTTACGTCATGCATAACGTATTAATCATGTATAGCGAATATTTACCCTACTTGATTGGATTATTTATCCAAAACACATAGTCCACCTCAGTCTTATCATAGGATTCTGCCCAAATCAATTTGGGTCAGGAAATTTGTTTCAATGAACACTTAGAGTTTTCGTTACATTAGTCTAGCAGAATCGAATAGCGTAGACTCATATCAATAATTCAATTCAATCGAATTATTTAAGTGTAGCCAAACCCCGTTGGCAAATTAAAATTTTTGAAAATATTTTCGAGAATGACGTCATGATGCCGTATTATATTAACAATCCGTTTGAGGATGCCGTCATTATATGAATTTGTCATAACACATCATACAATAGTGGAACATCGACTTTATATCAAATTCACACTAAGTTTTCCTGTATTTACAACTCCATCAACTTTTTATCATCTCTGCACCAGGTTACATGGTACATGAGTGATAAATAAAATATATTTTGATATTTCAAATCTTTTGCGTCTAGCTGAAATAAGTAGCATATACTATACTTTAAACTGTTTCAAAAATGATTACGAGTCTACATATAATTTTTTTTTAAAAAAGCACATAGTGCGTATTTAGCTTGATGTCAAAATTTCGAAGTCTAGCATAGCTAGGAGTTTTGGTAAACTTATGTCTCCACTAATAATCATTTGCTTAACAATCTATCTATTCTTATTATCCTTAATACTCCATTTACACAAAACAATACCCAGTTCGTAAAACCACACTTATGAGTCCAAAAATTGCCACAATCATATGAGTTTAAGAACTTTCCTAGACAGACCTTTGGCGTCCATTCGTTGAGGGGTTCATAAACATTTCATATAACTATGTGTCAAGAATGTCTCATAAGTATGAGTTTTAAGAACTCGTACTTAACCTTATATCATCTACCTATGACCTATCTTTTTGTTCTACACATGAGAAAGGAATCATACAAACATGCATATAGCAAATAGCATGACACAAACATTTTAATGATTATCATTGTCAGAACTAAGTTGTTGTTACACCAAGTACAATTCTCCGCCCACAGAAGGAATCATACAACTCAGCTACTGACATGAGTCCTCAATTGAATCCCCACCTAACACTAACACCCTTCTCAATACGAATTTCATTTAACTCGTATTCATAATCCTTTCCTGAATCTGTACCAATTCACACATCAATCTTGTTGTAAACTTTCCAATCATCAGATTGATTCTTATCCCATACTATAACCTTATCCAATCACGGAGTGATCTCATCATATATATTACGATTCATTTCTATATCTTGATCGTGTTGTTTTACGATCTCCTATCACTGTACTTTTAGTCTTTTAGACTCTATCTATTCACCATTACTGTTCAACTTTATTATCGAGTTAGGGAACTCAGTATCTTTTAACTTCATAGAGATTAGTCTTTGAATCTTACTCGACCCAACTAACTCTATTTGAGTTAGTACTTATCCTAATCACTGCGGTTATTAGTCTCAGGTATTCCTACCTAAGGTTCATAACCTACAGCTTTGATACCACTTGTGAGGGCCCGGAATCCGAGGTCCCGAATCACTGCGGATCCGGTTCGATCATTCTATCACTATTACTATATTTGCGGAAGATATAAACATACATTGTTTATACAATAAACTTACACACTTTTCCCTAAGGTCGAGTAACCTTAACTTATACACAATTCATAACTATCTAACACATAACATCATTATCAAACTATACTATTACAAAACTAATCGCGAACATTAACTTTAAGCTGGAACTATCTTTAACCTTTCCTGTATCTGACGCGTTCGTCTTAATCTGCAATGTTTATCATGATATAGCAAGGGTGAGCATAAGATTGCCCAGCAAGTTTAAGTTCAATAATATAACGATATATCATGATTGAAAGATTTGAAGAATTGGCTGGCTATAATTCAACAATATAATTGTGAACTAGCACGAACAAACTTTTGATTGAACAAGTATATAACATGAACAAATATATCTGAACCGAAGGGTAATGAAGGTGATCAGCCTTTCATACCTGACTTATACATGCAATATGTACAGAGTACAATTCTACAATGGCAATCAGCAATGATTATCCATAAGCATATATATATGAATAAAACAACTCTTAGTAGAGTTAAGTAAAAACAAACTTGCCTAAACCGTTGATTATCACTACACAATTTATATCGCTTTATCCGAAGACCTAATATTAGTAATATAGATCTCCAATATTAGAATAATATCATCACAATATAATACTATAATATATATATATATATATATATATATATATATATATATATATATATATATATACAGAATAACCTAAACACATAACACATAACACTATCGATCATAACATATATAAGACTCGGTATTAAGTCAAACTTTTGCAGTCTGTGTTGAACCCGACACAATTCTAACATCCCGACGGACTAGTCGGACAATTCAGGAGTTTAAGTTCAATTAAACTCTGTATAAATGCTTAACCATTATCTAAGATAATTTATTAATAGTCAAAATAATTTTCATAAGCTCATAATAATTTTTAAATAATTATTACTATTTATCTTGATTTTTCAATCATTAATATCGTATTTTTATAAATTAAATACCACATAATTCTTTTATCATTAATATTTATTTACTATCAAATATTAATGAAACACATGTCTATATATTATAATATATTTATAATATCACAAAGTATTTTTAATACTTTAAAATCACCTTTATATGATTTTTAAACAATTAAATTCATTATCCGATAATTGCTATTAATATTAAAATATTACTATTTTCATGACAAAATATTAAAAGTTATATTTTATAACTTCAAATATTTTTCTAGTACTTAAATCATTTTATATGATTTTTAAATAATTAATTCTATTTTTCTATAATTTATTTAATATATTTATTAAATAAACTAATTATCATTAATATTAAATAATTAATAAATTTTTCACAAAATATTAAAAGTCACCGAAAATATCTTAAAATATTTTCTTAGACCATAATATTATTTTTCATTAATTCTTCATGTATTAAAATCATTTTAAATAATTTATTTAATATTGTAATTAAATAAATTAAATACAATTTATATTCCAAAAATATTAAAAATTTATGAAATATACTCAAAATAATTAAAAACTATTTTTCAGACTTTAAAATAAATTTTCGGAATTTATTTTGTATTTTTAATAATTAAAAACCATTTATTTATTAAAATAAATCATTTTTGAAAATTAATAATTAATTTCTTAATTAAACTGTCGCTAAAAGGGCCCTATAGTGACAGACCCGTCGCTATAGGTGTTCTTGTCCTGTTCTTGAGTGTTCTTGAGTCTTTAGGTCAGTCACCGAGGTGCCACGTTTGACCACTTATAGTGTTTTGATCTTAATGATTCTGGGACATCCAAGACCGTGATATTGTAGTAGAGATGTATCACTACAATATTAAACCATCAGCTTGGTCATATCATTCCACAACACGAAGATCTGTCCATCCAAATTAGCTGTCAGAGCGTCCTGGGTTTTCTGGGTAACCTAGAAACCCAGGCAGTCTCGAGTGCCTATTTTCAAACTCGATTGTATATACATTCTGGGGATTAAATAAGTGTTCTTAAGGTCTAAACATGTATCACTAATGTCAGCGTGCAATATAATAACATTATATCATCCTAATAACAACAGATCTACAAGATTCAAGTCGGTCAAAGTAGGGGTCAGAAGTTGTTCTTGAACTTTCTGGGTTTTCCAGAAAAGTTCATCCGGCTGATGGTCAACGGTTGTTTGACTGGCCACTGATTCAATTCTGTTATGGATCTAAGTTAGATACTGAATTTAATATGCAGTCGACATGTCAGGCTACAAGGAACAAGAAACTACTTAGCCTAAACATTAATAAACAACAAGATCTGAGGCCACAAAAAGGTTGTCAGGAAACAACTGGGTTTCTGGATTGCATAGAAACCCTTTTTCGTTATTGGTCAACGCCGTTTGACTGCCTATAACAAGAGATCGAGACATAATCTAACCCTGTTCCCAGTTTCAGATCAAAGCCTACATATCATAGAATAGATCTAAAGCATAAAACACACAAAATATCAAACACATAAAGATCTAGAGGGCCTGACATTCGACTGTCAGGCCACTTTTCATTATTTTTTCAGATTTCTAAAAATGCTTGATTCGTGCATCTAAGTGTTAAAGATCCATGATCTATCAACTCAGATCACTTATAGACACCCTAATACACAACTTTAACCAATCACTAACAACATTTAACAACAAATCATAAGATTTTCGAAATTAGGATTTATACCTCCTTGAAGCTTAATATTTGATTTCTGATCTATGATCTTGTTATTGGAAAGCTAAGGGTTGAT
This sequence comes from Panax quinquefolius, assembly GCA_020205615.1. Lineage (NCBI taxonomy): Eukaryota > Viridiplantae > Streptophyta > Magnoliopsida > Apiales > Araliaceae > Panax > Panax quinquefolius. Next base: position 48,038,229 of record CM035174.1, on the reverse strand, counting down.
CATAGCTTAACTTTTCTCACTTTCTCACTCTACCTTCCCGAATTTTAGAGAGAGAGAGTCTTGGTGAAAATGAAAAATGAAAGTAGTCCTTTCTCTTTCTTTAATCTTATAAATTGATACAAATGTTGATATTATCTGCTGATTTCGTTTGGGAGCTGGAGTATTTAGGCCACATGGAGTTGGTGGAGTGGTTCAACCACTCAATTATTGCAAGATCTACAAATTATTTCCAATAATGCAACAAAGGGCCTTTTAATTATTTCACATTTAATTTTAATGGCATTTTGGACATTTGACCAAATCCTTAGGGTTTAAGGTTTGGGTTGGGATTTAGGGTTTAGAAAACCTTAGGGTTTAGGGTTTGAAATCCTTAGGGTTTGTAATTTAATTTTTTAAAATTTTCAATTTAGGTTTTAAAAATAGAAAATTAATATTTCTAAATTATAATTAGTATTTTCTAATTATATTAAAATTTATTAATCATAATTTTAAATCTTACTAATTAAGATTAGCATTTCTTAATTAAAATTGCTAATTTAGCAATTAGGGTCAATGTGGTTATTAGGGTTTATAACCCTAAAATTAAGGTTTCTAATAGAAAATTAATTTTCTAATGTAAAAATTAGATTTAAGTAATTAGATTAGGGTATCCTAATTACTTAACTTGAAAATTAGGATTAATATTTCCTAATTAAGAATTAAAATTACCTAATTACAAATTAGGGTTTCAAATTTACAAATTAGGGTTCCTTATAATTAGGGTCTCTAATTATTAGAATTTCTAATTAATGAATTAGTGTTATCCCTAATTAAGTTTGTAATTAAGACAAAAACCATATACGTTGTACTTAAATCCCCAATTTAGAGTTTCCATTTACCGAATTATGGTTTTGAATTTCCGGAACTGAAATTAGGGTTTCCAGAACCGGTTTTAGGGTTTCTTGTTAATCGCAAGGGTTTTCTAACCGAACGTTGACGTTCTTAAAATATTCTTAGGGTTTGTTACATATATCGTTTATCTAGTCAACCCTTGACCCTTAACCACATCATGCACACATATACACCGAACATAAACGCTTATTCCCTTAATACTGAATAATTCGCTTAAATCCTTCATAGAATTTTGAAATCCTCAAAATTCCTTCTCAAAAATATCAAACGCATACACTTATTTTCTGTCTAGGTTCTAATATTGAACCTTAAATCAATTAATAAATTTTTTAAAAATATTCAAAATTCTCGGGTTGTCACAACCAGGTCATGCGTAACCTGCACAGACAGGATATTCCAATAGAATAATAAAGAATGGAACCAGGTCATACGTATCCCGCACATACAGTATATTCCAATAGAATAATAAAGAATGGAACCAGGTCATTCGTAATCCGCACAGACAGGATATTCCAACATAATAATAAAGAATAGAATAACAACAGAATTCACCAGGCATGTGATAGAACGCACAGACAGGTTATTCCAACAGAATAATAATGAATGGAATAACAAAAAAAATTCACCATGCATGCGGTACTTCGCATAGACAGGTTATTCCAACAGAATACGAGTACAACAAATAATATCCCTTACCTTAAAAAGAAGAGTATTCTGACGGTAGGGCGGGGATATACTTGAAGAAAATTTGCACTATTTTCTATGCTCAAAGCTTTCTTAAACTCTAAAGAAATTCGCTCAAGATTATAGAAGAAGAATTCTCTGAACTTCTGGTGTGATTTTCAATTTTAACTAAGCATCCTATTTATAGGAGATTGTAAAGGATACTATGCTGCACTATGCAATAAAATATAATATATTCTATTTATAATCAAATAAAACAAAATTTTATAAAAATATTACATTTTTATATAAAAAGTTTTACTATCTGAAACACTATGCATAATAAAATATAATATATTCTATTTATAATTAAATAAGACAAAACTTTTTAAAAAGTATTACATTTTTATATAAAAAGTTTTTACTATGCAAACACTATGCATAATAAAATATAATATATTCTATTTATAATTAAATAAAACAAAACTTTTTAAAAAGTATTCTGTTTTATATAAAAAGTTTTTACTATGCAAATAATATGCAAGCACTATGCAAATACTATGCATAATAAAATATAATATATTTTATTTATAATCAAATAAAACAAAACTTTATAAAAAGTATTTTGTTTTATATAAAAAGTTTTCTATTTTATTAAATTTATAATAATAATAATAAAACAACATTTATCACCATTATTATAATTAACAATATTAATCGACCAGGTTGTTCCCAGGAAATATGGGGCTTCCTAATAAGGATTTCTCCCTATTGGCGCGCAATTAGGTGACCAAACCTCTCCTTGACAGAACTTCTAGACATCGTCAATATTATAAATAATAATATTAATAACTCTGTCATCTCAATTATTGATTTAATAATATTTAATAATGTACCGTCGTACGGATATTCCCCGACAACAAGAATATTCCCCGACCAATCGAATATTATACAACAACTTGCATACTTTTCAAAATTTATAAATATTACCCACAACTATAACATTATCTCAAATCCACACCATAATTTTGAAAAAATATTTTGAGAAAATTTTATTTTTATTCGTAAAATTTGGGATTTTACATCAGTGATATTGCTGGGAGTACCAACGAAATGTTTAATTATGGAAAATATCAAAGTATTAACACCATCCGGCGGCCCAATACCAACATCTTCATCAAAGATGGGGTTACCGTCGTCATCCACTTGGTCAACATGGATTATGGATACTCTAGTATCTTCTGTGACATATTTTTCCCACCAAGATCTAAGAATACCAGTGAATCCACTGGAAAATTGTTTATCTAGATTTCTCTCTTCGAACTGTAGATCCATAGGATTATGTCTAGAATACCAATTTCTTGTTAAGCTAGTGTTACTAAAAGTTAGTTTCTTTAACTGATCATTAAGGTCGGGAATTGAAACAATATCAGACTGATCTGATAGGGTATCACTCTCATTGTCAGATTCGACTTGATCAATGATAGCAATAGTACCATTTGTTCCAGCTAAATTTTCAATTTTTAGTTTTTTAATAAACTTATAAATAACTTGGATAATTTCACCGTTATTATTAAATTAATGTTGTAAATATCCTAATTGACTCCTATTTTCAGGCAATTTTAACAAAGGCTGCTCAATTTTAGAATCGGGCTTCTTAATAATAACATTATCAAACTTTTATTCAATCTTATGTAGTTGTTTTCCATTGTGGCTAGATATTGATTTGTGAAATTATTCTGTTCAATGATTTACTTATCATCTTTATTATTATCTAAAATTTTGAAAGGACTGGCAATAACAAATATATTTTTATCTGGAAGGAGGACAGTTTCAAGAGGGGGATGACTACTAGAAACTTTTGACTTATCTTCTTTAATCCATTGTGTCTTAGGTATAACATTAGATTTACCATGATATTTTTAATACCAATCGTAGAAAGTAATGTTTATCTGTTCATTTTTTATAAATCTTTTCCATCTATTTATTATTTTATCTCGATCATTACCAATTAGATGATTGGAATGAAATAAGTGTCTCTTATCTTTGTTAGCTTTTGAATTGAAATCTTCAATAATGATCCCAATCAAGAATAAATTCTTTTTTAATGACCCTTAACTGATTATTAATAGGGGCTTCAAAATCTGTCTGTGTAGGAAATTCAGAAGGTATAGGAGAAGAGTTTTCTTCTTCTTCATTATCATTTGAAGTATAACAAGGGGGACTAGCTTGACCTTGATTTAAAATAACTTTCATCTTTATATCACGAATAGAAAGATTACTAAGTATTTCAGTATCTCTTCTAGTATGAATAGAAGGTCTGAAGAACTCATGAAATCTTCTATGATGACTTGTCTTCTAGTACATTCAAAGCTTATTTTAACCGTACCATCAGAGAATTGTCTAATGTTTTCAACATTTAAAAGATTAATTTTAACTGGTTGTTGAGGTATTTCACTAGGTAAAGTTCATTAAGGTATATATATATATATATATATATATATATATATATATATATATATATATATATAAGCGATAAATGCTACGAATATTATATTCTAGCTCAATCGAAGCATAGTTCAATAATATATATATATATATAAGCAATAAAGGCCACAGATCGACGATCCGGGTATACACACGCAACACGACTCTCAACGTGAATTAATATGTGAGATGGAAGTGGAAAAAGGCTGAAATAAATCTGAGATATCATACAGTGGGCTGCCAAGAAGACTTTAGATAGCTTTAAATAATTGAATAGTCGGTTTCAACTAGTAAAATATAGAAAAGCACAAGCTCACATGTGTTTGTATAAAGAAAGCTCTCAGTTTAAAGTGTGTACATAGTAAATTGGACAACACTTCCTTGCCTTTTCTCTCCTTAAAATTGCCACCCAAACCCTTTTTTATAGACGATGGAGCCGCATGTGTACCTGCAGCTACCCGGGGTGCCCCGGGCTCAGTGGGCCCCATCGTCTCGAAGTACGTGCATACTTACAACGCGTTTGTCCGCTTGAACTTTCATAACTTTCAATCCGGGAATCCGATTGAGGCGTATAATATCTTTCTAGAATGCAGTTGTCGAGAGCTACACAATGACATGGGATAAGAGATTTTACAAAACCGAGAAGATGGATCCATGACTAGATCTTCAAGTCTTCAAATTTTATCAGGTGTACTGTCTTGTGTAGTAGTCACTCGAGATTTGAGCTATAGTTCTTATGGAACACTTCTGTGTATAATGTAGTATGAAATGATGCTGAGACGGAGTGAATGTGAAATCGAGGTGGTAAAATGATGATTTTCCCCGTCATCAGGGTTATCTCTAGTTCTGGACTGATTTAGCAGACGTTGCTCAGGGTTATCTCTGAGATTGGGCCGCTGTAGGTACTGAATGTCCTCAGGGTTATCTCTGAGGTTTGCCTGACCTCCCGGGGTTATCTCTGGGATTTGAAATGAGCTCCTTGAGGTTATCTATGAGGTTGAAGTTGACTTCTGGGGATTAGCATGGACTTCTCTAGAACTGAAAATGCATCCCTTGGGGTTATCTCTGAGGTTGGAACTGTATCTCCCGGGGTTATCTCTGGGGTGGGAATTGAGTATCTCGGGGTTGTCTTCGAGATGGAAAACTAAGTATCCCAAGGTTGCCTTCGGGATTTAAATGATTTGACTTCCAGGGTTATTTATTAAAGATAATTTTGCCCTATTGCAAGTTTAGTAATAGGAAATGAAAAATTTTGAGTATCTATAGATGCCCCTCTTTATCATATTCATGCAATGTAATGGCATTGATATGATAAAGAATACTAGACACTTGAAATGTGACAGGATAATCATGATGCAATGTATTGCATCATGATGCCAATGTATGCTCCATCAGTTTCATCGTCCTTGTCATAACACCAATTGTTTGGAGGGTGATTGTTCAAGGCTTCAAACATTTGATCCATCTGATTCTGAAGATTTTGAATTGACCTCTCTTGCTCAATCATCTTCTCTTTAGTTGATGCTAAAAATTTGAACCACAAATCCTCCAATCTTAAATTATCTTGCTCAGTTTCGAAATCTATGTATTGAGGACCATTCATTGAGGAGTTAATGAGTTGTTTCATTTGTCTGTTAAGATTTTATCTTGATAACTTCTGACTCATCATCATCTCTTCATGGTCTGCTATGCTTTTTGATATAAATTCCTTCAACTTTGAATTTTCTTCTTGTTGCATTGGAGGTGAATATGAGAATTCTGATGGATATGTTGGACTTGGAACGCAGTCTTGGTCTTGATAGTTATAATTCCATTCATAACCTGGGTGATACCCCAACCTTGATGATAACTAGGATAAACATAGTTGTTGAGGTAATCACCCCCAAACTGTACTTGTCCAACACTGATGTTGCACTGATAACTCAGATTCTCGCCAGCACAATATTCACATGTAACTTCTATCTCTCGAGTGCGTTGGGCTGCCAGAATATCCAACCTCTCCAAAAGTGTTGTAATTTGTGCTGACAATGTAGAAAATACATTGAGTCCTTCAATTCTTGTGTTCCTTGGTTGAGTCATATTTGCATAAGGCCATTGATAAGCAAAGTCATCCATGGTACCTAAAAAGAGAGAAATATAAGAAGATAATTAAAAAAAATAAAAATGTTTAAATTAAGACCAATTTGATTGAAATTAATGTTGGAAAAAATTTATTAAGCTAATTCCCTGCCAACGGCGCCAAAAACTTGTTGGTCGTTTTACCAATCATTATATGCGTGCAAGTATACACGGTCAACAAGTAATAAATATTAAGTAAAGTATCGTTCCCACGGAGAATTAACTAATAACGTTCACCAAGCACTAGTCCATAACCATTTTAGTCTTATTTAAACGATTGATTTGATATTTTATATTTAAACTATGAAATTAAATAAACCTAACTATTCTTAGAGTGAGACTAGATAATGAAGACTTGAGATTATAATTTCATCTATTGAATCATTTAAATCAACGCACTCCCTGTTAAGACAAAATACTTGCACTGGATTGCTAGTCGAGAACAAGAAAGTAAAGTATAACCATATCTCAATGTACCATTCCCATATCATATATAATCTACAATTGATAGAATACACATGAACATCCACATTACCTAAACCACTATATGTCTATGTGATTTACAAATAATTAGGGTTTAAGCCCAAATTCTCAATTGACTACGAGCGATGGCTCGGTATATGTCTTTCCTAAGCACGAATTATACATTCCATCACCACATTACGGTCGCTGATGTTGGTCGCTATTAGTATTAGCAGCGACCGAACATGCGGTCGCTGATACTATTGGACGTTGTTAGGCCTTTTTCTTGTAGTGCAAGATCAAATCTAAACCCATACTTCATCTTTCAAGTTTGTTAGTTCCTAGCAGGCACAATAGATCTAGAAGGGGGGGGGGGGGGGGTTGAATAGATCCTTTTTAATTTCAAATACTTTTCTGGTTTATTTTGTATTACTCATAATTTAGCATATGACAAACATAAGAATCTTTTCAAGCATAGCGGAATAAGTAACAGATCCCCTTCATTGATATATTCATAATCATACATACATTGTTCGTAGAGTTAGTTCAATGTTAAGCAGTTAAAACATACATAACAGTTATAACAGTTAATAGACATAATGTAAATGACATAAAGTAAAAGACACAAGGGGTTTTAAGTGGTTCAGAGACTCAAGCTCCTAATCCACTCTTCTGCTTTTAACTAGCAGGATTTCCACTAAGGAATGACAGCACCCTAAATCACTAAGATTCCTTCAAGGCCAGCAGCCTTAGGACTTCAGTTCACTAAGAACTCTTCAAGGCCAGCAGCCTTGGAACTCCTCTAGTTCCCTAGGAACTCTTTAAGCCCAGCAGGCTTGGAACTTCATTTAGTCCCTCCGGACAAGGACCCCTTAGGCCCTTGCTTCTGTTGAGTTGTTGTTTATTTGTTGGAGTTGATGCTGAGCTGCTAAAATGTCTTTATGCTTTGAACATCTTCTATTCTTAGCAGCTTGGTGTGATCATCCTTGAAGTGCATTTGAGTGTTGCATGATGCTCAGCTTCTTCAGTTACTCAACCTCCTCTGATGATCCCTTGATGAACTACCTTGAAGATCTTTCTTCTTGATATGTGATGGCTGCATATGATGGGTTTCTAAGATGACTGTAAGTTCTTCTGCTAGGTACTTAGAAATGTTCTCATGCTTGCCACTATGATCATGTTTGTGATCTCCATTCTTGATACTTGATGCCTTCTCATGATGGACTTGCTAAGATGACTGTGAGCTCTTTTCTATGGTACTTAGAGTCTTCCCATGATGGACATCAAGATGTCATTAATGCTCTTCTTTCTCTCGGCAGTTCAGAACACTTTTCATATAGTAGAACTCTCACTTCTACATTGTAGAACTCTCACATCCATTTCTTTCTTTGTATGTCTCTGAGTGTTCTTGGTGGATCGTAGAGTGAGCCTTTGGACTCACTATCTCATATGGTTTAGAATAGTCCACTGTTACTCCAAACTCGGCAACTCCAGCAGCTTTTGATCTTTGAAGCTCTAGCAGATTTATACTCCTTCCCAATCTTCCCATTGGAGAGTAGCCGTTGAAAGCTCTTTGAAATGCTTCACAGATCTCGAGTTGCTTTGTGCGGACTGCAGATGTGACATGACATACTTTTCTGACACTATAGTCTACTGTTTCACCTACCCCGTCAGAGATGTCACTTTGATGTCTTGGGCACGTCTAAGACTTTATTTCCTCCTTCTAATTTCTTGATCAGAGGTTGTCCTTTTGCATCGATGCTCTCAATAAGCACTTGTCCGAATATTACCCTTCAGATTGAACCGTTGCCAATGCTTCAGTCTTCAGCTATTCGAACTCTACGATTCTGATGCACGTCTTCAAGGACCTGATCGCAGTGTCATGTTGACTGGTAGAGACAACACTACGATCTTGAAGAGTGTTGATTAGATCTTCAATGCAGAACCCCTCTTCCTTCTCTTGTGTATTGCTTCAACACTTCTGTTTGCCTCAACAGCTCTCAGATACTGATGCCTTGACTTCTTTGTTCTGGCCCCTTCTGAATAACAAGACACTTCAGATTTGTGGCGTGTCCAGCTCGCTTTCTCCTTGAGATCTCCCGTTCACTTATCATCATTGGACTGACCCAATGCTTAATCACTTTAGCCTTATTCTTCAAAAGCTGTCCAGTGTCTCTGTATACACTTCATCAGTTCTTTCTTTGTTTGGCAAACACTACGATCCTGGTTGCTTCCAAGATCGTTGTCTTCTGTCTTATTGACATCTACTGCAATTGCTGACTTTCCTTCGTCAGTTACTGAAGTCTTCTTCTGATCTCCTTTGTGGAAGACTTCATCTTGAATGGCTTCACAACTCAATCTTGATGCTGATTAAGTTAGTACTTAGATCTTCTGTAGTTCCCTTCAAGTTGGATGTAACATTGCATCTTGAACCAGAGGCTTGGTTCCTTTGGATATTCTGGGAGTGCTCATTCGTTGAGAATCGTATTAGCTCTACGATCCTGCCTTGGCATTGTGAGCACAACTGTTGAGGTCGTAGTTCTGCACTCTATGATTCAGCTTTGGCTGTTCAGACCCTACGACTTCTGTGACAACCCCAGAATTTTGAATATTTTTAAAAATTTTATTAATTGATTTAAGGTTCAAAATTATAACCTAGACAGAAAATAAGTGTATGCGTTTGATATTTTTAAGATAGAATTTTGAGGATTTCAAAATTCTGTGAAGGATTTAGGTGAATTATTCAAGATTAAGTATATATTAAGAACGTCAACGTTCCGTTAGAAAACCCTAGCGATTAACAAGAAACCCTAAAATCGGTTCTGAAACCCTAATGTCGGTTTCGGGAATTCGAAACCCTAATTCGGTGCATAAAACCCTAAATTGGGAAACTAATGGCGTAAGTGTAAATAATTATAAGAATAATTAGGGTTAATCTTAACAAATTGGTTAGAAAACCCTAATTTCAAAATTTAAAACCCTAATTATGGATTTGAAACCCTAATTTATAAATAGGAAAAAACCTAAGTGTTAATTAAATAATTTTAATGTTAATTACGAAATATTAATCCTAATTTTAAAGTTATAAGTAATTAGAAAATAATAATCTAATTACGAAATTTAATTTTTAAATTAGAAAATTTTTTTTTTTTTTAGAAACGTACTTCGCGCTGCGGCGTGGCACTCTTGGTTCCAAAAATCCGGTCTCGACACTGCAGCGCCATGCCTAGTGCATTCGGCCGCCCTGCGGCGCCAGTTAACAGGGGACTATATCCGGTTTCGCATTGCGGCGCCAGACTTTTATGTCCTGAGTCGCGCCGCGGCGCGGACTCTGTGCCTCAAAAAATTTTGACAGATTTTTCTTTTAGTGAGATTCCCGGCCTCTTAACTTCTTCGTTATAAGTTCGAATTGGCTCGTTCAAGAGCCTATGGTTCACAAATTACGTACTCTACGTGTTCATGCAAGAATTTTATATATTCGACTTCGTTTGCTAAAAATTCACCTATTAGTCCATTTTAACTAAAACGGTAAATGTTCGTGAACGTTCAACACTCGTTTCTTCGTTTATGTCGGAATCCAGCCATTTTTGAGTCTGCAACTCTATGATGCCAAATACGACTTGTCTCCATTGAAAACCAACGTTTCCAAGCTCAATATAAAAATTTGACTTTCATTCTGAGAATTTTACGAATTCGACGATTATCGTCCAATCGTGTTAATTCCGGCAAAACTTCGTAACTCAAGATTTGTTCTTCATTTCAAATGGATTCAATTCCTCATACTAACATCTTGACATATATATTACAACATCTTATTTTCATGTTACGTCATTACATGTTCTTCATGAATTTATAACTTATAAAAATGTAAATTACTATGATTCCATTTCTCATGACTTCTTATGGCTTAAATCTTTTAACCATCATTCTTGCTTCATCTTATCATGACAATTCCATTAATGTAAACATAAGACAAGTTCATCATTGTTCTTCATAAGTTCATAACTCATTTAGGTTCAAATTATTCATTCGTGACTTACGCGACTTAAGTTCATTAAGTTGTTCATTCTCTTCATTTCTTAACATACAAATCCTACCACTACCCACTTCTCTAACAATGGAAGAAAAAAGAAACATGGTTCAATATTACTTATTCTTGAATAACACTTGATTATCCTTAATCTTCTTCTTGCTTCTTGAATATCTAACAAAGGAAGTCTAACTTTAAATGTGTTTATTCTCTCAAGCAAATAAGCTATAAGTTGTTGGTGTTTTGAATAAAGAACAAATGAACTAGCAAGCTTCCTATTTATACGAAATCCTAGATGAGGGCATAATGGTCAACAAGCCATCCCACCACCTTAATCCACCTCCTTACTATTCATTACTTGCTAAGCACAATACTTATCCATTACTTGCTCTCCACAACTCTTACTTGGCCATCACAATACTTGCTCACCACTTATCTTAGCCATTAAGTATACTTGATTGCCACAACACTTAGCCATTAAGTTTCCTTTACTTGCTCCTCACTTTGTATTATCCATGGTTTTTCCCATGGGTTTAAACCATCCCCTAACCCATTGGATATTTTCTTTGGGCTTTAGCTTAATTAACTTAGCTTAATCATTTGGGCTTGCACATTAAATTACTTTGGGCTTGTAATTAAACAAACACTTGGGCTTGTTTATTAATTTACATTGGACTTAACCATTCTTACTTTTGGGCCTTATCAATTCCCATTGGACTTTAATATTTCCTACACAATCCTACAAATTCTATTTCTTTTGGCTTAAAGCCTCATAACGTATAATTTACGTATAATTCTCGTATTCTAACTCGTATACTAATTCATGATATACGATATACCATCATTCATACAAACTCATATAATACCTCATACCAGACTCGTATTATTTACTTCGTATAATACCTACGTATTATACGATCATTGTTTAATTCATTAATCGCATTACATTTCATTCTCGTAAATCATTTTTCTTAAACATTAGGTTTTAAGTCCACAGGCGAAAAACTACATTTGCCATAACTGAAATATTATTGGATATTCCATCTCACCTTGATATTATATCATTACGTATTTCTCGGAAGTTCAAAAATAATTCCCGAGCATAAATGCGTGAATAGTGTTCTTCAAAAAAATTCTCAAAAAGCTTTTATTTTCATCTTGGAAATTCAAACACTTTAATTCTACCACGTAGCCAAAATACTACGATGTTCCGATATGTTTAGGTCATAGAACGACCTTCAGTTAGCTTGCTCCCATAAATAATTAATTAAATTCATGTAATCCACATAATTAAATAAAATTTTAATTCTCCTAAAAATCAAATTTTATTGGGCATTAAATTCTTCCCTCCTTATAAGGATTCTGTCCCCAGAATCTCCCTACAACATTGAGGAAATTTTTTCTTCATTTTAATCTCGAGTTCCCACAATGTTTCTTCGACATTATGGTTCTTTCATTTCACCGAAGGTATTGTCTTAATTTACATTACTTATTACTTCCTATCAATAATTTGAGTTGGAAGTTAAAAACTTACTAACATATTACGCTATTGTAGACACTCAAAATTTTACTCGTACTACATCATTACTAACATTGTAGGAGACGATTCGTCTTTTAAGAGGAACCCCGAAAGACGATCCATATCCATCTGGGATACTACCTAAAGTTCAAAGATCAACCCCGGATCGCAATCGAGAATAACAATTCCAACCTCTGAGATAACCCCGAGGCTGCAGACACAATACCGAGAACACACCGGAGAAGACCGATTAATCTGGAGATAACCCCAGATATCCGGTCTCGATCCCAACCATAGAATAGCCACCAACCTTGGTGATAACCCCAAGGAATGTAGTTTCACGATAACCCCGAAAATCTTGTTTCAAATGCGACTAGCTTCAATCTCTAAGGCCACAACGAGATACTGTTCAGACTAACCCCTACGATAACATCGGGAAGACAGGCACACCTCAAAGATGACAGTGAGGACCTTCAACAAATTGCAGCAGTCCAATCTCAGCGAAGCCTGAGCAACGTCTGCTTTATCAGCCCAATCCGGCAATAACACCGGTGAGGGGCAACATCAACATCTTGCCAACACGATGCCACACCACGTCGTCTCTACATCTCTACGCAATGATGTCCCATAAGACTAAACCAATCCCGAGTGACTATTGTGCGGGGTAAAGGATGAAAGTTGAAGCTTGAAGACCAGAGGGCATCGTTCCATCTTCAATGACTTCGTACAAACTCTAATCCCATTCCATCGTACAACTCTAGACAATGGCGGTCCGAAATAGGTCCTGTATACCTCAAACGGATGCCCGGATTGCACTTCTTAAAGTTCGAGTGAACATTACAGGGCCCGAGTGCACGTACTTCGAGACGACCAGACCCGAAAAACCCTGGCCCACCCGGGTTGCCTCTGGTACACCTGCGGCTCAGCCGTAGGTACACCTGCTCCTATAAATGGAGGGCTTGGGCTGCCCATTTTGAAAGAGAAAAAGGCGAGGAAGCCCTGCTCAATTTGCTCTGCACTCACCCCATGCAGTGTACTTTTCCCTTTTAAACACCTGTGAGCTCATATATAGTCTCTTTTGTACCTATAAAAGCCAGTGTTTACCCACTCTAAAGATATAGAAGTCTTCTTTGGTAGTCAGCTGTAAGCCTTCTCACACACTTTAGAGCCTTTCTCTTCATCTCTGCACAAACCCTTCTACACGTTGAGAGTCATGTTGCTTGCTTTTGCCGGGACTTTGGTCCGTGGTTTCATTGCAATCTGTATATATACATATATTATATATATATTTATATATATATTGACTAACATTATCGAGTTGTGCCTCGATTGAGCCTGGACTTCGGTCTGGTGCAGTAAACGCACCAGATCAAAGTCTAGGCTCATCGAACAAAGTTCGACACACAGTTAATATATATAAATGTATATATATATATATATATATATATATATATATTTCGTCTCACCTAGAGTTTACTTCGTGGTGGTTGATCGCTTTTACATCTTTCTTTATGTTTCGTCCTGCCTGGAGTTTACTTCGTGGCAGTTGATCGCTTTGTACAGCTTTATTTATATTTTGTCCCGCCTGGAGTATCCTTCGTGGCGGTTGACCGTATTTATAGCTTTATTTACGTTTCATCCCGCCTGGAGTTTTCTCCGTGGTGGTTGATTGCTTTTAACAGCTTTATTTACATTTCTAGTCCCTCATGGAGGTGCTCCGTCTTATCAAAACTACGTCGTTTTGATAAAATTATGCTATTTAAGGCGTTATGCTATTTAAGAATTATGGTCTTGATCCATCCCATATATATATATATATATACACATTTATATATATTAACTGTGTGTCGAACTTTGTTCAATGAGCCTAAACTTCGGTCTGGTGCGTTTACTGCTTTAATATATATATATATATATATATATATATATACATACATATATATATATATATATATATATATTAACTGTGTGTCGAACTTTGTTCGATGAGCCTGAACTTCATGCAGTGCGTTTACTACTTTAATACATACTATATATATATATATATATATATATATATATATATATATATATATATATTAATCGTGTGTCTAACTTTGTTCATGAGCCTGAACTTCAGCAGTGCGTTTACTACTTTAATATATATATATATATATATATATATATATATATATATATATATATATATATATATTAACCGTGTGTGGGACTCTATTCGATGAGCCCGGATTTTATATCCTAAAGTAGCGTTTATTCACTTTTATATATATATATATATATATATATATATATATATATATATATATATATATATATATATATATATATATATATATATATATATATATATATATGAACGTGGTCGAACTACATTCGATGAGCCCGGATTTTACATCCGATCGTTTATTATTATATATATATATATATATATATATATATATATATATATATATATATATATATATATATATATATATATTTTCGTCCCACACAGAGTTTACTTATGTGGTGGTTGGTCACTTTTTACTTTTTTACGTTTACGTCATTCCGCTTCTGAGTTTACTTCATCGTAGTTGATCGCTTTGTATAGCTTTATTTACATTTTGTCCCGCCTGGAGTATCCTTCGTGGCGGTTGATCGTATTTATAGCTTTATTTACGTTTCGTCTTGCCTGGAGTTTCCTCCGTGGAGGTTGATAGCTTTTAACAGCTTTATTTATATTTCTAATCCCCCATGGAGGTGCTTCGTAGTTGGTGATCATACAAATTGCATACAAATTGCAGTATTCTGTGTGCCTAGGAATCATGTGATCACAGATTCATCCCATTGGATCTAGATTCGGTTCTCGTGATGGACATTTTCAGCTGTAAGCAGCTAGTAAATTATTATGTGTTGTCTGAATTTCCTCAGATGGTTTCCATACCCACGAGGAAGTCGGCATTATTTTGTACATTATTTTTCGTACGGATGCCTTGCATCTGTCAAATAAAATCAATCAAACCAAGTACTTAATAAAATGGGATCGTAAAAGGTCTCAATTACTATTGAGCATCAGGGTTTGAAAAACATCTTTTATAAAACATCACTGCCATATCTTGCTTAAAATTGAATTTTTACGTAAATTCAAACCCTATGTATATAGGTGCGAACGAGGCCTCGCACTACTTCCAAATAAACAGCACATTGACCCACACACACACATTCAGATAAGAGTTTCTTGAAAAGAGGAGGTCACCATGGTAACACAGATGTCAGGGGGTGCCTAACACCTTCCCCTGCATAACCAAGTCCCGGGACCTTAATGAATCTCGGTTTCACCGACCCGTTTAGCAGTGTCACATCACTGGGTCAATGTGCAAACCTTTTCTCGGTTGTGTTGGTACAACCTTTAAAAAACCAAATGGCGACTCTTAACAGTCCATCGTCGACATTATACATGTCGGACCTTTTTCACTTATTTTTTCAAACAAATCTCACTTAAAATGAGAACACCAAAGAACAAGTAACGGAAAAGGACAAATAAAAATCCCGACGTCGACAGCTATCTTCCTTTTATTAGTTATTCTTTGAACTTTAAAATTATTTGGAACTCAAATTCCTCCTTCAAAACAAGACTATACTTAGTCTTCTATTTATCTTGCGTCATCTTCTCCATTCGCTTGCATCCCTCGTTACCTAGTTGTACTTAATTAACTTGTTCCATTATCATGGATTGAGTCTACCTTTTGAATAACATTTCTATCGCTTCATTCTGTAATTTAACTTCTAACTCCACTCTCACCATCTCCATTATTAACTCATTCTGAGTCGTTATCATCGATAGTTTTTCCCTACCCTTCTTTACTTAACACGCCGGCTTCTACGTTTACCCTTCCTGAATGATATAAGATATCACAGTTCTCTCTCTACCGCATTTTCAACTCCTTCTGTGTGAAGATATATTTCAGACCCTTAGAGTCCGTGTATATCTCACACTTCTCCTCGTATAAATACTATCTTTCAATTTTTAATTCAACAACTATAGCTTCCAATCATAGATCATAAGTAGGATAGACCTCCTCATAATCCTTTAACTGGCGGAAACATACTTAATGACCTTGTCATGCTATATGAGCACGCAACACCATCATCAAGGCCAAACATCGAGATACACTACAATATTCCTTGTACCATTTGATAAAGATAATACAGGACCTTTCTTTTAGTTCCTGAAAACTATTTTCTCACTTCTCATTCCCAACATATTTCCCAATAACAAATCTGTCTATTTTTTAAGATAAAATTCACACTCAGTGAATTCCGTATCCAACTTCTCCCTCCGTAGTGTTTCTCACACTACCTTCAAATGTTCAGTGTGATCTTTTGGCATCTTTAATAGACTAGAATATCACAAATGATCATTACTACACACTTGTCCAAATATTATTTAAACACTCTGTGATGCTAATGGTACTTGCAACCATAACATCTCGCAAAAGTACCTATCAATTTTCCATATTCTTCCTTACTTTCTACTGACGATACCCCGTACACAAATCTATCTTAGAAAAATTCTTTGCCCTCTTCAACTGATAAAATAGATCATCGATCCTAGGTCATGGTTATTTATCCTTACACACTAATTTACTCCTCCTACGATAGTCGATATGTGACATAACAACTCATCCTCTTCTTTAACATCCTCCTAACTTGCGTCATGGTTAGACAACAATAATGTACCGGTGATTTATTACCGTAAATTTTACTACCTTTGATTTTCTGAGAAAACTGAAGATTCACACTTTTCTTATAACAATTTATTATAGCTCTATGGTTAGTCAACCCATTCATACCGAGAATTACTTCAAATTCTCTCAACTTTATCGGTACTTATCTACCCACACTTACTTACCTTTATTATCCATGAAACAATTTTCATGAATACAATTAACGAAAGTTATTTCCTCCTCCTCTACCTTAATATTTAAAGGTATTTATTAATCCCTTTCAGACAGACTCCTAGATGAGTCTTCCCACATATCTTACATGTTTTGATCTTACTCTTAGG
Source organism: Panax quinquefolius (assembly GCA_020205615.1). Taxonomy (NCBI): domain Eukaryota; kingdom Viridiplantae; phylum Streptophyta; class Magnoliopsida; order Apiales; family Araliaceae; genus Panax; species Panax quinquefolius. The sequence goes on along the minus strand of CM035174.1, from coordinate 48,021,012 downwards.
ATCCCCTTGACCCACTCCAGTATTCCCGGAGTTAAAATTCTTCTTTTTGGCATACTGTCACTTGCATTCTCTATCTTAGTTTCTCTCTCTCCCTTGCTCTCATTTTTTTCCCTCATTGTGGTATTGAGTCAACGCCTCCCCACCACCTTCTGCTATAATCGCCTTCCCCAAAATGGTCCCATAAGAAACACTCTGGAATACCGAAATCCTACTATAAAGTCAGGGTTTCAAGCCCTGCTTAAACCTACGAGCCCTCCTCTCCTCTGTGCCCACTTTGTGTGGAACAAACCTTGTCAATTCATTGAATTTGGCCGCGTACTGGGGAAATATCATGTCCCCTTGCTTAAGTTCTAAGAACTCAATCTCTATCCTCCCTTGCATGCTTGTAGGGAAATAATTCTTGAAATAAACCTTCTTGAATTGTTCCCACATTACCGCATATGTTCTGCCCCACCCTGGTGAGCCTCTCACCAAAAGTTGGCTTCCCCCTTCATCATATAACTTGCAAAAGAAGTCTTTTGTGCCTCACCTATGCTTGTAATAACAAACGCCTTCTCTATTTCTTTTACCCAGGTATGGGCCTCTAATGGGTCCGTCGTTCCTTTGAACTCCGGCAAACCTACGCTTTTAAAGTCTTTAAAGGTAGTCGTTCTGGCTACTCTAGGCTCCGCGATGCTCTACCCCCGGTTTAGTTAAATGCATCCGTTAATAAAATAACGAACTCTTGCATAGGGTTATTTTGACGCCCTTGATTTTCATTATGTGATTCTGCTTCCTAATTACGTTGTCTTCTCCTTGGCGGCATTTTCTAATTAAATAAAATTTCATTATTATCTATTTACTTACTCAGTTATCAATTCCCACATACCAACTCGTACCATAACAAATCATCTCAATGAAAAATTCAATATATTCATATACTTCTTTATAGTTTGAAACTATTTATAACTTATTTTCCATAGCCAAAAGCTATACATTTCTACCCCTCAATTGAACTTCGCAAAAGTTGGGATTTACAAAAAGACTACCCTTTTATACAGAAGAGGGTTTTACGCCACTACACACATGTATAACTCTAGACTTCTAATAATGCATAACAACATCATCGTGCTTCTCATTCGCAATCATTGCTACAGTATCCTGACTAATATTATAACGGGTTTGTCCTGACTCATTGGAATAACAAGCAACTTTCAGCTTGAAATCCTTATGAGCACTCTCATGGATGTAAGACATCCCAATCTATCTTCCGTCCTTCTCCCCCCGCTTCTTTCTGAAAGCTCATCGACCTCCTTCTTAAAATCTCTAGCCTTATTTATCATGAGCACCTTCTCATCATGCTCGGACTCAAAATCTTCTTCTGTAAACTCCTTCGCTATATAAAGAGCACTAATCTCTTCATTCTAATTTTGCACAACTGCACTCAGTTGCACATTCTTGTCAAGCTCTGCCAGATACAATGATCTCATTGCATCTGGAGGTGATGACTCAAGTGGAGCTACCACCGTAGTAACCGATGTTACCTCCATTCCTTCCTCCACATCGTTCATCATACTAAGGTATGATGCTATATCCATATCTCCCTCAGAGTAGTTTTCCTCAGAAAAGTACTCCTCTGCCTCCGACTACTCTAGAATCACTATTGGTACCTCCGCCACTGGCATGGGTACAGGCTCTACTCGGTTCACAAGCTCTTCGCTCACCATATGTATATCTCTATACATCAAGCTATCGATCGACATCCTACAATAACACAATCATGTTGATTAGTACATAACACACAATAGTATAAGCACAAATCACATTTAATTTATTTAGGGTTACTTTCCATCTTTTAAATCTTTCGGTACTGAGTTTCCTCAATACCTTATTGACTCATTCAACTCAAGTAAAGCTCGATTTTACTTCCTTTAGACTTCTCTTCCTTAACGAGGTTATGAGCATAAGGTTCTTCCCCCGTTAAGTTTTATAACCTAATGCTTTGATACCAACCTGTGACGCCCCCAAATCCGGGTCTCTTCCAACCCGACAGATGGTGATACATGGTACTCATAACTGTACATTTATTCTAATGAAATGACATCAAAATGTGTGTTCCAACATCATTCTTATTACATTAATAATAATAAATCCAGTTCCCAGGTTCTTAAACCATTACATTCTTTGTTCATCATAATATAATACATATACTTACTAGTCTATTACAAGATAAACTAATCATTCATCTTTGCCTTGCCTTTATCTCTACTGGAAATCTCGGTTCGCTCGTCTTTAGCTGCATTCATATGGTTTAAGCAAGAGTGAGCATAACAAGCTCAGCAAGTACAGCAATTTCTTTTAAAATGCATGCTTGAAACATAGGAATCGTATATCTTCAATAACTGGATAATAGTTATGAAGTACTATCAATAATTCAAAATAGCGTTCCTTTTTCCTTCAAAACATTTTATCATAATAATATTCAGTAAAACACCAATTTTGGTCCAAGACCATGAGTGTTTCATAATTTTTTTGAAATGGACAACCCGACACGAAGTCCGTAAGTCCGGCATATCTTACGAGCACTTCTAGGTGATCAACCTATAGTACTCTATGTTGATCAACACTACATCCATTAAATGTGTGTACGTTTAAGTTGTGGCAACCTCACGTGCCCAACGAATACTTGATGAAAATATATTTGTTTATTCATATTCAGGCTTATCTTGAATCCGTTCCAAAGGATTGGCGTAGGATAGCGTTAACAATTCTATATTGAAAGACTTGTAAATAAATCAATCAATCTATCAAGATTAAGTCTAGCCGAGTTAAAACTGGGTTCGACCTTTTCTTTTAAATCATACATGCATCTCATAACGTGAATCATTTGAAAACTTGGCTAACACGAAGGTTAGACAAGAGTTTAGAAAAACTTGTCTTCGGCGTCTGCTACAGTAAAATTACGTTTCCTTTGATTCTTTACGGTCTCTACAACACATAACCACATACCATACCACATTAGGTCATGAATGAACATACATAGTTCCTAAAGAATCTTACCCTTCTTCTCAATCTAATCTCGTATTAGATTTGTTATTTATTGATTCCTGCTTACCGTTGTTCTTTTACATCGTTCTTACCACCTTTTGTCTCTTTAATAACTTAAGTGAAATTATTAATACAACTCGTTTTGAGTTAATCATCTTTCATCACGGCTTACTAACTTTATTATTAATTGAAACTCGATCGTCATTGGTTTAGTATACTTATTGAATATCATTTGCGTTCACATTCAGTTGACTTAACTCCTACCTTTAGCGTATACTTAAGGTTTATAACACCCAGAATGATGTTGCGTTAAGTTAATTAAGAATTTAATTCACTATTCATACACTTCTCCTTCTCTTTACATTCAAAACCTTTCTTCTCTATCTATTACCTAATCTTTGGCGCTTACAGTCATGACTTTTTTTTTCATTACCTCGGCTACTGGCGTGGCACTCTTGGTTCCAAAAATCCAGTCTCGGTGCTGCGGCGCCATGCCTAGTGCATTCGGGTAATGCATTGCCACACGGACTTTATGCCTTGAGTCATGCCATGGCGCTTGGACTCGCGTGCCTCGAAAAAATTTTGATGATTTTTTTTTTAGTGAGATTCCCGGCCTCGTAACTTCTTCGTTATAAGTCCGAATTGGCTCGTTCAAGAGCCTACGGTTCACAAATTACATACTCTACGTGTTCATGTAAGAATTTTATCTATTCAACTTCGTTTGCCAAAAATTCACCTATTAGTCCATTTTTAACGAAAATGATAAACGTTCGTGAACATTCAACGCTCATTTCTTCGTTCTAAGTCGGAATCCGGTAATTTTTGAGTCCGCAACTCTGTAATGCCAAATACGACTTATCTCCATTGAAAACCAATGTTTCCAAGCTCAATATCAAAATTCGACTTTCATTCCGAGAATTATACGAATTCGACGATTATCGTCCAATCGTGTTAATTCCGGTAAAACTTCGTTACTCAAGATTTGTTCTTCGTTTCAAATGGATTAAATTCCTCATACTAACATCTTGACATACATATTACAACATCTTATTTTCATGTTACGTCATTACATGTTCTTCATGAATTTATAACGTATAAAAATATAAATTACTCTGATTCCATGTGACACCCCCAAATCCGGGTACTTCGATTCCACAGGATTTGGTGTTCACTGTACAAATATCATCTATCTATCTACCCATAAAAAATTCAAACCATGCAATAGATAGAAATAAAATCTTCCCTTTAAAGGGTTACAACATTTGAATCATAAACATAATCCCAGGTTAAATTAACCTTAAACATCTGTGCGGAAAAATAAATAATAAGTCTTAAACAACATCATTAACTCAAGTCTAATATAAATACATCATCAAACAAAATAACAAGTCTTCATCATTTGCTAACTTTGCCCTTACCTTTACTAATGGAAGGTTAATCAGTTCTTTCGTTCTTAATTGCAATGTTATTATTAAGCAAGAGTGAGCACTATTGCCCACTAGTATAACAATAAAATAACAGTATAATAACATGCAAGTAAATCAAAGACATCTGAATAAAAGCTCAACTTTTTAATCAAGAATGAATAACAAGAATCAAAAGAATTCTGAGGATCATAAGACCTTGAACTATGTCCTAGGTTATCAAGGGTTATACTTGAAACCTTTAACAGTCATAAGACTATGGACCTTTCTACTAGTACTTAGGGGGATCAGCCCTTAGTACCATATCTGCGCGCACAATATCTTAACGCTAACGATAAGTAAATCCCTTTGCAGGTTGTTCATCTCGCTTTGACATTCCAAGTCCGCACTAAAGGAAGTTTGGTTCGATAATTCAATAAGGGTTCTCAAATTTAGAACGTTCATCAACTAAGGACTAGTTGAATCAATAAAGTTCACTAGTCTAATAAGGTTCAACAATAATGATATTCAAATTGAATAATAATCTCAAGAAGTATACAATAGACAATTATTGTATAACCTGAATCATGCTTTGAAAAGATAATCAATCTTTAATATAACATTTGAACTTGAATAATTGTAATTATAATTTACTCGAGGTAAATAATAAACTTGAACAATAATAACAAGTAGGGTTAGGAAACTTGCCTCGTGCGTAGATTACACTTTAACTAAGCACGCTCTTTGAATTTAATCCTACATACCATTCACATTCACAATACCAGTTAATTATAACTTAACTAATCATCATAAACTCATTCTCTTTGTCTACTTTGATTATTGACAATACTTAGTCAAATTACCACATTGTCACATAATTTGTACTTCATGAATTATCAAGCTAATTCTGTATTACTAATTCAATCCACATGTCATTATGTTATTTACATGTTAAACATCTATTTTAACATCACATTATACTTATAACATATTTTTATGTTCATTACATTAATTTACTAACACATTGTTAGACTTACACATTTAAAAAAAAAACTTACATTTCTGAACTTTTTAGAGAGTGGCGCTGCGGTGCCACTTTTATACTGATTCTCGACGCTATGGTAGTGCCTCATAAGTATGCCCAGTCAATGGCAATCTATGGCGTATGCTTTCATGTTCAGAGATGGCATGGCGTATGCATATGCATTACATTGAAATGGCAGTTCGCGAAAATCGCAGAACATGCTAATTTCTTCCAATTTCTTATTTCCTACTCGAAATTAGACAAACCCACATGATATAATTCGTATACAAACATTACTCAACATCTAAAGACTGATTTTAACCCATTAAAACATATAATCACAGAGTTTAAGCATGCAATTTCACTAACTTTGATGTTCTTGAAGGTTTTGAAAATAAAACATGAAAATTGCCATTACGGATTCGTTATAACATCGAATCCGTTTATTTAAACTTTGGTCTCTTCGTATCAACATGCATAACAACATACGAATGTAAACTTTAGGGATAATATAAGATTAATACATAAAATATCACGTATAAGGCCATAAGGCCAAACCCATACTCTATAATTTTGTAGAAATCATATACAATGTAATATTATGAAACTGATGATATGGAATCATGCAATATATATATATAAATTCGATTTGATACAACTTAACCCATAAATAACTCATAAATATTACTCCTTTCTCAATCATAGAGGCTTTACAGAAAACTGTGAAAGCCATTTTTTTATCAAAACTTGAATACGTGAAATATAGAATTTGGGAGGGAGAGATTACCCAGAGTATAGATTTAGAAGAGATAAAACCCTTTTTCAAAAGCTTCTTCAGCACAGAGATTCTCACAAATCCTCTGAATTCTCTCTCAAAATTTTCTAATTCTCTCTAACTAGTTTTTATCAGACTTAAGAAAAATGAAATAAAGAAGACGCCGATCAATAAATCGACGATTGTGGAGGTCGCTTACCCATCATGGGTTAATCGCCTCAACCTCTATTAGTGCCATGTTTGGCTAGCCTTAAAGGCTTAAACTCAATTAATTTAATAAACTCTTTTATCATATAGTTTAAATAATGTTATACCCTTTATAAAATAACTCAATTAATTTATTTAATTTAATATAAATAAAATATAATAATTTCTCATAAATTCACATAGTCATATAATTAATTTCTCATTAATAGATAATGTCAACTTATTAAATCTCTAATTAATAATTAAATTAATTAAAATACCAATATGCTTATTAAAATTTCTTTTAATACAATAAGCTCACATAATCATATACTTTGATAATAAAATTCTCTACTTTAATTTAATAAATATAACACATATAATTAAATTAATCTACTACAATTGCATTAATTAATTATTTAATCTAATAATTAACTCATCAAAAAATATTTATTTAATTTAATAAATATTAAAATAAATTATAAAATTCTCGTTCGTCACATCTTTCCCCCTTAAAAGGATTCTGTCCCCAGAATCACAACTTAATAAATTTGACCCGTTACATTCTCCCCCCTTACAAAGATTTTGTCCCCAGAATCGCCTACACATAATTAAGTAAATAAATAAGGGTAATTCTTCATCATATTCTCTTCGAGTTCCCACGTAGTTTCTTCAGCGTTGTGGTTCCTCCAAATTACCTTAACAGAAGGTATAACTTTATTTCTGAGAACTTGTTCTTTTGGATCGATAATTTGGACAAGAATTTCTTCGTAAGACAGGTCTTTCTCAAAATGCAGGGGTTCGTATTCAATTACATGCTTGTAATCGGCTTTGTATGGTCGTAATACAGAAACATGGAAGACGTTGTGGACATTCTTGAGTGCTGGAGGTAAGGCTACCTTGTATGCTACTTCTCCGATTCTTCTCATGACTTCAAATGGTCCAATGAATCTTGGACTCAATTTCCCTTTCTTTTCGAACCTGATCTTCCCCTTCCAGGGAGAGACCTTCAAGAAAACATAACTACCTGATTCAAATTCGATATTTTTACGATGTGGATCAGCGTATTTCTTCTGTTGATCTTGAGCCGCTACCAGTCGTGCTTGGATCACTTTGACTATTTCTGCCGTCTGTTGTACCAATTCTGGCCCTAGAAATTGTCTTTCACCAACTTCATCCCAGTAAAGTAGAGTTCTGCATTTTTTGCCGTATAACGCTTCGTATGGCGGCATGCCAATACTAGTGTGGTAACTATTTTTGTAGCCGAACTCTACTAATGGTAGGTGATCATCCCAATTTCCTTTAAAGTCCATCACACAGGCTCTTAGCATATCTTCTAATGTCTGAATCGTCGCTCTCTCTCTCATCCGTCTGCATTTTGAGGGTGGTAAGTTATACTCATTCTCAATTGCATACCCATGCATTCCTGAAGACGTTTCCAGAAATTTGATGTGAAGCGCGGATCTCTATCAGAAACAATTGACACTGGCACTCCGTGTCTCGAAATAATTTCTTTTACGTATAGCCTTGCCAATTGATCCAAGTTGAATCTGATTTTGATAGGAAGGAAATGTGCAGATTTCGTCAGTCGGTCAACGATAACCCATACTGCGTCGTAGCCTTTCTGAGTCATCGGAAGGCCAACCACGAAGTCCATTGTAATATGTTCCCATTTCCATTCTGGGATCTCTAACGGTTGTAGCAATCCACTTGGGTCTCCGATGTTCCGCTTTCACTTTCTCGACAGTAAGACACTTAGCAACACATTCTCGTAACATCACGCTTTGAAATTCTACCACCGTAAATGTTGTCTAAGATCTTGGTACATCTTGGTACTACCAAGGTGAATCGAATATCGTGAACTATGAGCCTCGCTCAAAATGTCTTCTTTAATTTCTTGATCAAGCAGTACCCAAATTCTACTCTCAAATCTCAAGATTCCTTCCTTATCTATCTTAAATCTCTGCCTGGCCTCCTTTAGATATCTTCTTTGTCACCTTTTTTACATTCTTCGTCCCGAAGTTGAGCCTCCTTAACTTTATCCAAGAGGGTTATACCAGATTGCATCCTAAATAGCTTCTCATCAATTTCCATAGGATACTTCACCTCTAACTCCAGCTTTCTCCATTTCAAATTAGCTCCTCCCGAGCGCTTAACATCATCAATTTCTCACGACCCTTTCTACTTAAGGCGCTTAAGAAACACATTTTCTTTACCCGATGGTATAAAATCTCACAATCGTAATCTTTAATTAATTTCAACCATCTTCTTCGACGATATTCAAATCCTTCAAGTGAAAATATATTTCACTCTTGTGGTCCGTATATATTTCACACTTCTCCCCGTAGAGGTAGTGCCTCCAAATTTTCAAAGCAAAAACAACTGCAGCTAACTCCAAGTCATGGGTCGGATATCCCTTCTCGTAATATTTCAATTGTCGTGATGCATATGCAATGACTTTGCCGTTTTGCATCAGCACACAGCCAATTCCTTTATGCGACGCATCACTATAAACAACAAAATTTCCTGTATCATCCAGAAGGGATAACACAGGTGCCGTACTCAATTTCTTCTTCAATTCTTGAAAGCTCTCCTCACACTTCTCCGTCAAAACAAATTTCACAACTTTTCGATTTAAATTCGTTAACAAAGTTGCGATCTTGGAAAAGTCTTGTATGAACCATCTATAATATCCTGCCAATCCAAGAAAACTTCTTACTTCCGACGGCGTTCTCGGTTGATCCCAGTTAATCACGGCTTCGACTTTAGATAGATCTACCGAGATTCCGTTATTATCGATCACGTGACCAAGAAATTGTACTCGCTCGATCCAGAATTCGCATTTCAAAAATTTAGCGTACAACTTCTCCCTTCTCAATACTTCCAACATTAACCTCAAATGTTCTTCATGTTCTTCTTTGGTTTTTGAATATACCAAAATGTTGTCTATAAATACCACTACGAATTTGTCTAAAAACGGCTTGAACACACCATTCATTAGTCCCGTAAATGCTGCAAGAGCATTCGTAAGACTAAACGACATTACTAAAAATTCGTAGTGACCATATCGCGTTCTGAACGCTGTCTTTGGTACATCCTCTGGTCTCACCTTCAGTTTATGATAACCGCTTCTCAAGTCTATCTTGGAAAAGTATCTCGCTCCCTTTAATTGATCAAACAGGTTGTCAATCCTCGATAATGGATATCTATTTTTAATCGTGACCTTATTCAGTTCTCTACAATCAATACAGAGCCGCATCGTTCCATCCTTCTTCTTCACAAACAACACCGGCGCTCCCCATGGCGATACGCTTGGTTGAATGTACTTCTTGTCCAACAATTCTTGTAGTTGTACCATTAATTCCTTGATCTCTACTGGTGCCATTCGGTATGGTGCCTTCGATATTGGAGCAGTTCCTGGCGCCAAATCGATCACGAAATCTACCTCTCTATCTGGTGGAAGTCCTGGTAAATCTTCTGGAAATACGTTGACGAAGTCCCTCACAATCGTTATTTATTCGACCTTCGGATTCTCTTTTCGAATATCGACTATGTAAGCTAAGTATCCTACATAGCCTTGTCTTAACAACTTCCTGGCCTGCATCATCGTCAGACAACTCGCTTGTCTAGGCGACTTGCTACCATAAAACACAACCTTTGACGAAGTCATAATGTTAATACGCTTCTTTTGGCAATCAATTACAGCCCCGTAATTGAATAACCAGTCCATTCCCAAAAATAACATCAAATTCCCCAAGTCGAATAGGGATAAGATCTATGTTCATGATATTACCCTTAATATCCACTCTACAATTCTTATGTACGTACTTAACGTGGATTATTTCTCTATTCGTAATTTCTAGGTTCATGGGGTAATCCAATTCATTCTTAGGCAAATCTAAATTCTTAGCAAAATCATCGGATATAAAGGAACAAATAGCACCCGAATCAAATAATACGTAAGCATTAACTTTGTCGATCGGAATGATACCTGACACCACATCACGGATTGAATCGTATTCTTGACCGCCACGTTGAAAGTCCCATGGTCGGTCGGTTTGTTGCGGTTGGTCCGGTGATGGTTAAGGTATTTCCACCGTTATTTCCTTGCTTCTCCCCGATCCTGACCCTCCCGATCCCTTCTTGGGACAGTCTCTGGCCAGATGGTCCTTCGAACCACAAGTAAAACTAACACCCTTCTTTGGGTTTAGACAGTTTGATGCTATGTGGCCTTCCTGACCACAATTGTAGTTCACTCTTTTTCCTTTCATACAAACTCCCAGATGGGCTTTCCCGCAGGTCGGGCATGCTTCAATTCTTTTCTTCTTGTTACCTTGCTGATTTCCCGATGATGAGCTGTCGTTCCACCTTTTCTTCTGATTGAAATTTCCACCTCATGTGCCACTTCTACTGGCCTTGTTATTAATTTCACATTCACTCTTCTTCTTCTTCTGATCTTGATTGTACTTGGTCACTGCATCGCTTCCACCTTCAGCGAGGATGGCCTTTTCCAAAACTCCGGTAAATGTGTTTATCTGAAACATTAATACCTTGATGTACACCCAAGGCTTTAGTCCTTGCTCAAATCGTCTCGCCTTCCTCTCATCCGTGTGAACTTGATATGGGGCAAATCTTGCCAACTCATTGAATTTAGCCGCGTAGTCAGGTATGCTCATATTTCCCTGCTTCACTTCTAAAAATTGAACTTCCATCTGATGCTGCAAACTAATTGGGAAATACATTTCTTTAAATCTCTTCCACATAATTACACCTTCACCTCCTCGCACTTTGTTTGCTTGCCACCAATAGCTAGCCACAGACTTCAGCATAAACGTTGTAAAAGCGGTCTTCTGGTCTTCTCTAACCCTAGCAACGTCGAAAACCTTCTCCATCTCCATAACCCACATTTAAGCCTCGATTGGGTTCATGGAACCTTTGAACTCTGGCGGTCCCACCACCTTGAAGTCCTTAAAGGTTGTGTTTGGTGGAGCTTGAGGTTGATTATTCATTGCTCTAGTCAGTAAGTTCACCAACTACTGAACAGGATTAGCATTGGCGTTATTGTTATTATTGGTAGACTCTTCCTGAGTCGGTTGACGTTGTTGTCTTCTCCTTGGCGGCATTTTTCTGTTAAATAAATGCTTTATTAGAACTTTATTTATTTCTCTAAATAGTTAAGGCATTACTCAATAATTTAACATACTCATTTAACACATCATCTCAAACAACTTGATATATTTTCATTCAAATCAAAAGTTTTAACATCAAACTATAGCATCACTGCTATTTACATCAACTATGCTGGAATAAAGAATCCAAAGGATTAAAACATTAACATATTCCTTCGTTCATAAACATATCGGAATTTACATATAAAATTAACTAAGTTCTTCACATAATTAAACAAATCATATCACTGTCGGTCAAGGTACTGATTAGCCTTGCTACGCTCCTCTTCTAAGATGTGATAAATCGTCCTGCGATCCATCATGTATAATGGTAGTCCTTTGAACTGGATTGGGTACCTCAAAACTCGATCTTGGGTTTCATTCATTGCCTTGTTAAGTGTAGAGTACGTTTACCCAATCTTTGCTTTCTTTGCACGACTATCATCCTCTGCACAATCAGCTCGACGCGATTCTCTTACCCAAATTTCCTCTCGCTATGTTCAAATTTTCTGAGGTTTCCTTCAGCCCTTCGGTTTCTCTATCTCCTGGGTCTTATCTTCAATTTGACCCTTTTCATGGACCAAATACCATTCTACATTTGCCAGTCGAGAGTGAAGAGTCGAAATCTCCATCTCCTTCTGCTCTAAAGTAATATGCTGAATAACCGCTCGCTCAGTCAAATCCTTGACCTCGTCTCGTAACTCCACGTTACGGTCGTATAATGTGTCATACATCTCAGCATCAACGATGTACCGTGGGTAACTCCTATTCTTCCTCTTCCTCAACAAATTCCTCCTCAGATCGGGTCTCTGCTCATGCTCCCGACCAACAACGGTGATCAATGGAGATGACTCCTCTCGCATCAGCTTGCTTCCCTAACGACATGAATATCTCTGGCTCCTCCCTCCTGCTTGGTCTAGGTAGGTACCTATAAGTTCTTCCTTCCCTCCCCAAATTACTAGCTTCTCCAACATTCGACATCTTGACAACAAAATTTTAAGTTTTAGTTACTAAGTCGTATCATCTAACGATACTTTAACACATAAACACATAAGGTCTTTTATTATCTTCAATGAATTAAAAAATTCATTTCTTAGAACTCGATAAGAGTTTTCCATTACTATCTTCTTTCTATAAGGCTACTACCTAAGGTTGTTCCCCACCTAAGGTTCATAACCTCATACTTCTCGATACTAACTTGTGACACCCCAAATCCGGGTACTTCGATTCCACGGGATTTGGTGTTCATCGTCTAAATATCATCTATCTATCTACCCATAAAAAAAGCAAACCATGCAATAGATAGAAATAAAATCTTCCCTTTAAAGGGTTACAACATCTGAATCATAAACATAATCCCAGGTTAAACTAACCTTAAACATCTGTGCGAAAAAATAAATAATAAGTCTTAAACAACATCATTAACTCAAGTCTAATATAAATACATCATCAAACAAAATAACAAGTCTTCATCATTTGCTAACTTTGCCCTTGCCTTTACTAGTGGAAGGTTCATCAGTTCTTTCGTTCTTAATTGCAATGTTATTATTAAGCAAGAGTGAGCACTATTGCCCACAAGTATAACAATGAAATAACAGTATAATAATATGCGAGTAAATTAAAGACATCTGAAAAAAAGCTCAACTTTTGAATCGAGAATGAATAACAAGAATCAAAAGAATTCTGAGGGTCATAAGACCTTGAACTATGTCCTAGGTTATCAAGGGTTATACTTTAAACCTTTAACGGTCATAAGACTATGGACCTTCTACTACTAGTACTTAGGGGATCACTTTCTTAGTACCATATTGTGCACAATATCTTAACGCTTAACGATAAGTAAATCCTTTGCAGGGTTGTTCATCTCGGTTTGACATTCGAAATTCGCACTAAAGGAAGTTTGGTTTGATAATTCAATAAGGGTTCTCGAAATTTAGAACGTTCATCAACTAAGGACTAGTTGAATCAATAAAGTTCACTAGTCTAATAAGATTCAACAATAATGATATTCGATTTGAATAATAATCTCAAGAAGTATACAATATGACAATTATTGTATAACTGAATCATGCTTTAAAAAGATAATCAATCTTTAATATAACATTTGAACTTGAATAAGAGTAATGATAATTTACTCGAGGTAAATAATAAACTTGAACAATAATGACAAGTAGGATTAGGAAACTTGCCCCGTGCATAGATTACACTTTAACTAAGCACGTTCTTTGAATTTAATCCTACATACCATTCACATTCACAATACCAGTTAATTATAACTTAACTAATCATCATAAACTCATTCTCTTTGTCTACTTTGATTATTGACTATACTTAGTCAAATTACCACTTTGTCACATAATTTGTACTTCATGAATTATCAAGCTAATTATGTATTAATAATTCAATCCACATGCCATTATGTTATTTACATGTTAAACATCTATTTTAACATCACACTATACTTATAACATATTTTTATGTTCATTACATTAATTTACTAACGCATTGTTAGACTTAAATATTTTAAAAAAAAATTACATTTCTGAACTTTCTGGAGAGTGGTATTACGCATTTCACTTTTCTTGATTCTCTACTATCGCGGTTCATACGTGCTGCTAGGGTTCGGTCAATGGCGTCATGGATTGGCTCATGCATACGTATAGCGACTTTTATGCTCAGAATGGTCATTGGCCACAGACATGCTGTATCGCATTATGTAAAATGGGAGTTCGCGAAAATCGCAGAACATGCTAATTTCTTCCAATTTCTTATTTCCTACTCGAAATTAGACACACCCACATGATATAATTCATATACAAACATTACTCAACATCTAAAGACTGATTTTAACCCATTAAAACATATAATCACAGAGTTTAAGCATGCAATTTCACTGACTTTGATGTTCTTGAAGGTTTTGAAAATAAAACTTGAAAATTGTCACTACCGATTCGTTATAACACCGAATTCATTTATTTAAACTTTGTTCTCTTCGTACCAACATGCATAACAACATACGAATGTAAAATTTAGGGATAATATAAGATTAATACATAAAATATCACATATAAGGCCATAAAGCCAAACCCATACTCTATAATTTTGTAGAAATCATATACAATGTAATATTATGAAACTGATGATATGGAATCATGCAATATATATATATATAAATACAATTTAATACATCTTAACCCATAAATAACTCATAAATATTACTCCTTTCTCAATCACAGAGGCTTTTACAGAAAACTGTGAAAGCCATTTTTTTATCAAAACTTGAATACGTGAAATATAGAATTTGGGAGGGAGAGATTACCCAGAGTATAGATTTAGAAGAGATAAAACCCTTTTTCAAAAGCTTCTTCAACACAGAGATTCTCATAAATCCTCTGAATTCTCTCTCAAAATTTTCTAATTCTCTCTAACTAGTTTTTATCAGACTTAAGAAAAATGAAATAAAGAAGACGTCGCATCAATAAATCGACAAGATTGTGGAGGTCGCCACCCATCATGGGTTAACTCGCCTCAACCTCTATTAGTGCCATGTTTGGCTAGCCTTAAAGGCTTAAACTCAATTAATTTAATAAACTCTTTTATCATATAGTTTAAATAATGTCACACCCTTTATAAAATAACTCAATTAATTTATTTAATTTAATATAAATAAAATATAATAATTTCTCATAAATTCACATAGTCATATAATTAATTTCTCATTAATAGATAATGTCAACTTATTAAATCTCTAATTAATAATTAAATTAATTAAAATACCAATATGCTTATTAAATATTTCTTTTAATACAATAAGCTCACATAATCACATACTTTGATAATAAAATTCTCTCACTTTAATTTAATAAATGTAACACATATAATTAAATTAATCTACCACAATTGCATTAATTAATTATTTAATCTAATAATTAACTCATCAAAAAATATTTATTTAATTCAATAAATATTAAAATAAATTACAAAATTCTCATTCGTCACATTCCATTTCTCATGACTTCTTATGGCTTAAATCTTTTAACCATCATTCATGCTTCATCTTATCATACCAATTCAATTAATGTAAACATATGACAAGTTCATCATTGTTCTTCATAAGTTCATAACCCATTTAGGTTTGAATTACTCATTCGCGACTTACATGGCTTAAGTTCATTAAGTTGTTCATTCTCTTCATTTCTTAACATACAAATCCTACCACTACTCACTTCTCTAACAATGGAAGAAAAAAGAAACATGGTTCAAGATTACTTACTCTTGAATAACACTTGATTATCCTTAATCTTCTTCTTGCTTCTTGAATATCTAACAAAGGAAGTCTAACTTTACATGTGTTTATTCTCTCAAGCAAATAAGCTATAAGTTGTTGGTATTTTGAACAAGGAACAAATGAGCTAGCAAGCTTCCTATTTATAAGAAATCCTAGATGAGGGCATAATGGTCAACAAGCCATCCCACCTCTTTAATCCACCTTCTTACTATTCATTGCTTGCTAAGCACAATACTTATCCATTACTTGCTCTCCACAACTCTTACTTGGCCATCACAATACTTGATCACCACGTATCTTAGCCATTAAGTATACTTGATTGCCACAACACTTAGCCATTAAGTTTCCTTTACTTGCTCCTCACTTTGGATTATCCATGGTTTGCCCCATGGGTTTAAACCATCCCCTAACCCATTGGATATTTACTTTGGGCTTTAGCTTAATTAACTTAGCTTAATCATTTGGGCTTGCACATTAAATTACTTTGGGCTTGTAATTAAACAAACACTTGGGCTTGTTTATTAATTAAATTGGACTTAACCATTCTTACTTCTGGGCCTTATCAATTCCCATTGGACTTTAATATTTCCTACACAATCCTACAAATTCTATTTATTTTGGCTTCAAGCCTCATAACGTATAATTTACGTATAATTCTCGTATTCTAACTCGTATACTAATTCATGATATACGATATACCATCATTCATACATACTCGTATAATAACTTCAGTATCATACTCAGATTCTTTTTACTTAGATAATACCTATTATTATACGATCATTGTTTAATTCATTAATCGCATTACATTTCATTCTCGTAAATCATTTTCCTTAAACGTTAGGTTTTAAGTCCGTAGGCGAAAAACTGTGGTTGTCATAACTAATATATTATTGGATATTCCATCTAACCTTGATATTATATCATTACGTATTTCTCGGAAGTTCAAAAATAATTCCCGAGAGGAAATGCGCGAATAGTGTTTTTCGAAAAATTTCTCGGAAAGCTTTTATTTTCGTCTTGGAAATTCAAATACTTTAATTCTACCACGTAGCCAAAATACTACGACGTTCTGATATGTTTAGGTCATAGAACGACCTTCAATTAGCTTTGTTAAGCCCCCAAATTCGGGTACTTGAAACCCAAACTCGGTGCTTCACGATACCATTTCTATGATCGGAATAATACTAATAATAATAACAATAATATAAAGATCAACTTAATTTACATATTCATCAAAGTCTAGCTCCCAAGTACGTAACCTTTATTACATTCATTACATATCATGATAGATAATATATATATATATATATATATATATATATATCATTGTCTTAATAGTCTCAAACTATAACATAGAATACCACAAATCTTATTTGGTTAGCTTTCCTTTTCCTTTGTTTCTGCATGAGCTTTCTGGTTCTTCACACTTAGCTGAAAACATTTAAATTAAGCAAGGATGAGCATTTGAGTGCCCGGCAAGTAATATCAATTATATATATATAAGCTGAAAGAATTTAAATGTTTTCTTTATACTACTCTTCTACAACGATTCAACAGTTGTGAAGTAATTTGTACCAATGATAATAATATATCAATTCTATACCAAATTTTTTGAAACTACGTACTGACTATAAATTGGGTTTAAGTGACATGCTAAGAACATTGTTTTCAATTTTCGAATAGATTAAACAGAAATTCATCTCCAAACCGTCATAACTTACGGGCACGGGGGGTCATCAACCTGTTATGCCCTGCATTGATCAATACTACATGCACGAACGAGGGTATCGTTCACTCTGTCCACCTTGGGTGCATAAACAGTTTTCCCGTGTAGGGATGTTCATATTTGTCTGGGTTCCAAATCAAAGGTTTTATCTTGTTCAACAATAATCTATAATTCAACATATATATATATATATATATATATATATATACGGGTAATTGACAAAGGTGTATCAACATGTGATTAAATATAATGATTATCCAAGTGGGGACACTTGTATAACCATTTATAGAAATTAACGAACAGAATATGTATATATATATATATATATATGAATTACCATATACTAACATGTTGATAATCAATGAGCGTATATAATATAAGGTTAATAATCTGTATAGTAATAATATAATTCATAAATTTTCTTACTTATGTCCATTGCATAAGGAAAATGCAAAGGTAAGATACTTGCCTGATTCGCTGCTTACAGTTCACAACATAGTTTTATCGTTTATATCACAACCTATCATTAATCAAATCATTCGTTCGATTATAACAATATACTATAACACATAGTACTACATTTCGCAGTCAGCACATAACCTAATCACATTATTACCCATATTTAACAACCATTGAATCACAAATAATCACATATCTAATTAAATTATCTAAGTCCAGATCAATTTCTGAAACATGTCGGGGTACCGACAGTTTTATCGAGTAATTATCGAGTCTAAGACTCTATTCTGTAACTCAATATCTATAAATATAAGTCATATTATTTTTAAATGACTTATAATAATTTTAAAACATTTATTATAATTTATCATGAATTTTCAAACATCGGAATCATTATTAAATGACTTAAATATTATATAATTCAGTTATCATTAATATTTAATTAATATTAAACTATTAATAAAATCATTTCCAAAATGTCAAAGTTATTTATAATAATTCAAAATACTTTTAAAGTATTAATATTATCTTTAAATGATTTTTAAAACATTTAAAACCATTTTAAATAATTACCATTAATATTAAATTATTAATGTATTATTTATCAAAATATCAAAAGTCATTAAGTATAACTTAATAATATTTTTAATTCATTTATATCCTTTTAAATGATTTTTAAATTAATAAAACCATTTTTAAACTATTTATTTAATATATTTATTAAATAAATTTAATATCATTAATAATAAATTAATATTAAATTATTAATAAAATTATTCTTTAAATATTAAAAGTTATATTTTATAACTTAAAATATCTTTAAACACTTTATTTTCATTTAAAATGATTATTATAATCTTAAAAATCATTTAATATAATTATTAAATAACTTTAATATCATTAATAATAATTAATTAATATTTTTTATCTTTAAATATTAAAAGTTATATTTTATAACTTAAAATATTTTTTAAATATCTTATTATTATTTTAAATGATTTTTTCTATAATAAAATTATTTTTAATTAATTTATTTAATTCATTTATTAAATAACTTAATGATCATTAATATTAAATAATTAATGAAATTTGCTTTAAAATATTAAAAGTTATATTTTATAACTTAAAATATTTTCCTATAACTTATTATCATTTAAAATAATTTTTAATATAATAAAATCATTTTTAATTAATTTATTTAATATAATTAATAAATAAATTAATTATCAATAATATTTAAATAAATACTAATATTTATGAAAAATATTTCAATTTATTAAAAGCTAATTTTTATAATTTTAAAATAATTTTTGTAATTTTTGAAAATTAATTACTATTTTTAAATAATTTTCGAAATTTAAATAATTAATTTTAATAAAAGTGTCGCTAAAGACTGCCTATAGCGACAGAACTGTCGCTATAGGTGTTCTTCATGTTCTTGGCTAAACCAAGAACATTTATGCCAGTTTTCGAGTGGCATAGTTTGACCAACCATAATTTAGTGTGTGATTTGTTTTTGGAAATTCTGTTGATCACATCGTGTAGTGCTAATGCAAGAGTACAAGATACAAGAATAAATAGGATCATATCATGCATAACCAAAGAGATCTCGAGCCTCGAACAAGTCATCGAGAGTGTTCTTCATTTTCTGGGTTACCCATAAATGAAGAACAGTTCGACTGGCTAGGTTTGGGCTTCCACAACTTGTTATACATGTAATGGTTTAGTGATATATAAGCTTCAGTATGTAGCCAACATGTAGAAAAACATTTCTATTACATAAAATCAACAAAACAACAACAAAATAGAAAGATCTTGTCCGGTCAAACCATGTCAGAAACCACGGTCAAGAACTTTTTGGGTTACCTAGAAAGTTCATTCGTGGACTTTCTGCCTGGTTTGACCATCCCCCAATTCCAGCATGTTTGTGATATAAGCTATATAAAAGCATCAAGATGTAGTATAACTACTATAATATAACCTGAATACAATATGAAACACAAATCAACAATAACTTTCAAGATCGAGGCGCCTCAAAAAGCCTTGTCGGACCATTTCGGGCAAGATTTGGGTTACCCAGATTTTGTCCAGTTATGGTCTCATTCAACGACTTTTTACTAACAATATCTTGCAATCTAGACCAGGTCTAAGTCTGATTCTTGTTCCAGATCAAAGACTACATGTCAGACTACATATTTAAACCTTTAAACAACAAAAAGCATACATGAACAATGATATGTGGCCACTAACATTGGTTGTCAGACCACAGTTTGAACATTTTCCAGATTTGGCAAATCTTCAAATCCGAGCCTCTAGATGTTATGGATCTAACATCTAGCAACCCAGATCATCATTAGACACCTTATACAACATGTTTAACAAAAAAAATCTAACATCTAACAACAGATCGATGGTCAGATTCGTAGGTAGGGTTTATACCTTCTATGATCACTTTCTTGATTCTATGCTTCTGATATGTTATGGTTGATCGTGGGGCTGGTATTTTGGGATTGATATGCTAATTATTTCGGAGGTTTTGAGGGAGGATTTCTTGGTTAAGTGTTTGATGAGAAAATGAGAGCAAATGAGCTCTTTTCTCTCTCTAACTTTATATATAAAGTGTTGTAATGCACATGATAAGTAGGATTTATACCTACTTATGGAGTACCAATTTATGCGAACTATGCCCATCTCAAGTACATTTTAGTAGGTTTTAGCTGCATTTCATGATAATTTGCATTTCGCATACTTAAAACTCCTTTTGGTGAATAAGTGCAGGAATTGGCCTATTTTGGTGGTGTTATTGAGCACAAGGCGAATGGATGCTTGAGACGAGGCAAAAGATGGGATATGCATGGCATGAAAATGCAATGGAGCAAGGAGATAAAGCATGACTGCACAAATAGCAGCAGGAATAGCATAACTGGAGTCAGGATCTGCAGATTGCAAGTCATCAAATAGCCTTGAGAGCATTACACACGATTACTCAAAATCTTGGAGCTCTATCGGTTTTCATGTGGCCATGAAGGACAACACGCTTTCAGCGCTTCGCCGGTACTAACGCCAAACATACAAACGTCTTTGCAAGTCTCGCAAATTTAAATATAAAGTCGAGGAGAGCGCCAAGCCAAGACGCGAGGCTTGAAGTTGCTGACTTGTTTTATTTTATTTCCAAATTTTAAAGGTTGTAATTGATTTAAAACGATTCCTGACTAGTGTCAGGGGCATCACTTGACATTTTATTCAGTTTCTCACGTATTCTTAGATCATAATTAGGGTTTACTCTCTGGGGGAGATTTCAACGTAGAAGGAGGCCACAACTCTACTTTTCTACTCCTTCTTGGGATTTTCTACCAGAGTGGATTATTAATATTAGTTTTGCTGGATTCTTATGAGGATTTGAATTTTGATTCATATTCAGCAATTGGGTTTGATAGTTTCATCTTTCATCTTTCAATTGTCGTTTATTGATCATGTTTAGATTTGATCCCATAATGGCTTTTGGTTCAGTTATGAACTAAACTCCATTATGGGATTCTAACGGATTTTAATATGTAGTTTGATTGCATGTTTAAATGCTGCATTGTTTTGCATATCATATGGGATGTCTATCATGATTGTTTTGCATGCATGAATGCTTGATCACCATTCGTTTGGGTTTAACCCTAAGGTTTAGCACCAAAACAATTATAGAATTTCTAATTTAGGGTTTGCACAAAAATTAAATAAATTTTAGTTTCTAAAATTTTGAAATTAGGGTTTCTTAATTAAATTAATTTTCTAATTACTTTATACAGGAACATTAGGGTTTAAAATCACTAATTATAATTAACTTTGCTAATTTAGCAATTAGGGTTTATAATTTTGATAATTAGGGTTACTAAATTATAATTAGGGTTTCCAATTACTAAATTAGGGTTCTAGTTTAGTAATTAGGGTTTAACAATTTAGGGTTTCCATAATTAACAATTGTAATTCTAATACTTGTTAATTAATCACATTAACACAATCACCAATCACCAATCAATCTTGAACTCTAATTTGAGTTTCAAATTAGGGTTTAGCATTTAAAATTAGGGTTTTTAATAACTTAGGGTTTTCTAAAAATTATTTAGGGTTTCTAAATTTTTAATTAGGGTTTACCTAATTAATCATTTTATACATAACATAAAACATATAACACAGTTATATAACGATCTTAAACTGATCACAATTGATTTTCAAATTAGGGTTTCCCCCCGTAAAACTAGGGTTTAACCAATTAATATTAGGGTTTTGAAATTAAACACCATAATTGACCAACCATCTTCAATACGTACATAAAGTACATATTTATATAATCTTGAAAAATCAAAATATAATATTATTATATTATTATTCTCATCCATTGATAAAAATCCAAAATTAGGGTTTGGATTCCATATCTGATTTATCTTTTATATTTAACATTATTAATTAAGTTAAAATAATTAACTTAATTAATGTAGCCTAAATTCATATAATAAAATAAATAATTATTATAATAATTCTAAAAATCAATTCATATATTTTTTAAATAATATATAATTATATTTTTATGGAAAATAATTAATAAAACATTTCTACTATAATATTATTTATTATAAGAATATACTTTATAATAATCAATAATTCTTTAAAATAAAATTATTTGTAAATATTCATCTACTATAATATTATTTATTATAATAATTTACCTTTAAATATTGAAAGTTATATTTTATAACTTAAAATATTATTAAACTATTTATTTTCATTTAAAATGATTTTTTTTTAATATTAAAATATTTTTTAACTAATTTATTTATATAATTATTAAATAAATCTAATATCATTAATATTAAAATATTAATATTTTTCATAACAAAATATCAAAAGTTATATTTTATAACTTAAATAACCTTTAAATCATTTTTTTTATAATTTTTAAATCATTAATTCTATTTTCCATAATTTATTTAATACATTTATTAAATAAATTTAATTACCATTAATATTAATTAATTAATTAATTAAATTCATCACAAAATTTTAAAAAATTTATCAAAAATAACTTAAATTATTTTCCTATATCATAATATAATTTTAAATGATTTTTCAATTATTAAAATCATTTTTTTAACTAATTTATTTTAATATTAAATTAAATAAATTAAATAAAATTTAATATTCCAAAAATTAAATATTTATTAAATATAATATATCAAAAAATAATTAAAAATATAATTTTTGGATTTTAAAATAATTTTTAGGAATTTATTTTGTATTTTTTTAAAAACATAATTAAAAAATAATAATTTTCTTTTCATAATTAAAACTAATTTTCTATAATTATTTAATAAAAATATATATTTTTATATAGAATCATGTAAAGACCACCTATAGTGTATATAACATAACTATATATATAGTGTTCTTCATTTTCTTCATGCATTCATAAAAGGCGCTTTTAATAGGTCTTTACTTTGACCATTGATTAAATGATAAATTTGTTTTGACATTTTTTTGGTCTTTCATGTATCATGTAATACAAGACTACTACACGATCAAACAATAAACATCATCATAACATGCATAACAACATAACATCATAGCATCAACAAGTCAAGTCAGGAGCCGAGTTCTTCATTTTTTTTCATTTACCCGTAAATGAAGAAATGAAGAACAACTAACTACTACTTTGGCTTCCACTACTTGTTTCTCGTGTAAAATTTTAGTGATTTAAGGCTTCCAATGTGTAGACAACATACACACACATAACATGATCTATTACATCCAATCATCATATCAACAAATCAATAGCTAAAAAATCCCAAATCCGAATCCGAACCATGTCCGTCCGGTTAGCCACGCTCATGAACTTTCTGGGTTAACCCGGAAAGCTCATCCGTGAGACTTTCTCTGGTTTGACCATCCCCCAATTCCAGTATGTTTGTGATAAAAATGATCTAAGAGCATCAACATGTAGTATAACTACCATACAATAACCATATCACAACAACAAACACAAATCAACAATACGCTATGAGATCAGAGGCCTCAAAAGCATTGTCAGACCATTTTTAGGGCAAGATTTGGGTTACCCAGATTTTTTCCAGTCATGGTCGGTCCACGACTTTTGACTAACAATATCTTGCAATATAGACCAGAACTAAGTCTGATTCTTGTTCCAGATTAAAGACTACATGTCAGACTACATATTTAAACCTTTAAACAACAAAAAAACATACATGAACAAGGATATGTGGTCATGTGACATCGGTTGTCGTCCATTGGTTTGAATTTTTTTTTCCATTTGGCAAATCTTCAAATCCAATTTGGCAAATCCTCTAGAGATGTTATGGATCTAACATCTAGCAACTCAGATCATCATTAGACACCTTATAAAACATGTTTAATAAAAAAAAACTAACATCTAACAACAGATTTATGGTCAGATTTCATGGCTAGCGTTTATACTTTATTTGATCAATCTTTGATTCTGTCCTTATGATATGTTATGGTTGATCGTGGGGTTGTTCTTAGGGACTGATATGCTTATGAAATTAAATGTGTGTTTTTTTAGAGAGAGAGCTCAAGGATGAGAGTTGGACAAAAATAAGTGAGAAATGATTTTCTCTCTCTTTTTAATCTATATATAGAAGTGCTAGATACATGTAATGGCCGATATAGAGAGACTTGTTCTTTGTCATTTTTCATCACATGGGGTTGTTGGATTTGGTCACCAACTTCCCTATTATCAAAACCTATACTAGCTTCAATAATGAAACTACGGGTAAAAAGGTCATTTGGCTTAAACCTTTAATGGCATTCTTGTCATTCGACAAACCCCTTAGGGTTTAACCCTAAGGTTTAGCACCAAAACAATTATAGAATTTCTAATTTAGGGTTTGCAAAAATTAAATAAATTTTAGTTTCTAAAATTTTGAAATTAGGGTTTTCTTAATTAAATTAATTTTCTAATTACTTTATACAGAGAATTATTAGGGTTTAAAATCACTAATTATAATTAACTTTGCTAATTTAGCTTTAGGGGTTTATGATTTTTTATAATTAGGGTTACTAAATTATAATTAGGGTTTCCAATTACTAAATTAGGGTTCTAGTTTAGTAATTAGGGTTTAACAATTTAGGGTTTCCATAATTAACAATTGTAATTCTAATACTTGTTAATTAATCACATTAACACAATCACCAATCAATCTTGAACTCTAATTTGAGTTTCAAATTAGGGTTTAGCATTTAAAATTAGGGTTTTTAATAACTTAGGGTTTTCTAAAAATTATTTAGGGTTTCTAAATTTTTAATTAGGGTTTACCTAATTAATCATTTTATACATAACAAAAAAATTATTTAGGGTTTCTAAATTTTTAATTAGGGTTTACCTAATTAATCATTTAATACACAACATAAAACATATAACACAGTTATATAACGGTCTTAAACTCACAATTGATTTTCAAATTAGGGTTTCCCCCAGTAAAACTAGGGTTTAACCAATTAATATTAGGGTTTTGAAATTAAACACCATAATTGACCAACCATCTTCAATACGTACATAAAGTACATATTTATAGTACTAAAAAATCAAAATATAATATTATTATATTATTATTCTCATCCATTGATAAAAATCCAAAATTAGGGTTTGGATTCCATATCTGATTTATCTTTTATATTTAACATTATTAATTAAGTTAAAATAATTAACTTAATTAATTAATTAAATTTCATATAATAAAATAAATAATTATTATAATAATTCTAAAATCATAAAATATATTATTATAAATATAAATATATAATTATATTAATTATATATTTTATAAAATAATTAATAAAACATTTCTATTATATTATTATTTATTATAAGAATATACTTTATAATAAATAATCAATAATTCTAAAATAAAATTATTTGTAAATATTCATCTACTATATTATTATTTTATATAATTGATATTTAATTTATTTAATTAGTGTATTAAATAAATTAGAGAAAAAATATTTTAATATAATAAAAATCTTTTAAATAAGAATAAAGTGTTTAAAAATATTTTGAATTATAAAATGTAATTTTCAATATTTTAAATTAATGATTTAAAAATCATTTAAAAATGAGAAAAATGATTTACAAATATTTTAAGTTATAATTAAATTAGTGACTTTTGATATTTTAATGATAAATTCATTAATATTTAAATATTAATGGTGATGGTTTAAAATGATTTTATTTATTTTAAAATTCATTTAATTAGAATATTGGTGATTTAAAAATATTTTAAGTTATTATTAATAACTTTAATATTTTGACAAGTATGTCATTAATATTGTAATATTATTAAATATTAATGATTATGGAATTAATTAGTATTTAAATCATTTAAAAATGATTCCAGTGTTTGAAAAAAATATTATAAATTATAATAATTGTTAGAAAATTAGTAAAAGCTTTCGAAAAATATTATGAACGATATTTGACTTATCTAAAATAATATTGGAGCTTTGAGACCGAGTTTAATTGATAATATAAGTGTTAATTGTCGGATAGGGGTGACCAAGACACCAAAATGAGACTGAAGTCCAACAAGACCGAACTAGTTAGACTTGATAAGTGTTTATATAAGTATTAAACACTGATGTGGCTATGTGGTAATGTGCCTAGGAGAAAGACTGACTATAAACTACAATGTTACGTGTTGTGATTAATTATTCTAATTGTGAGACCGATATTGTTTATTATAGGTCTTACGAACGCAGATAAGTATATTGTGTAGCAGTAATCAATGTGAAAGACAAGTTTCCTTAACTCAATCTTGAGTTATACTTTTTAAATATTATGGTGGTTAATTATTTGTTGATTAGACCACGTCTGAGAATTATTATTGATTATTCGCTGTTAGTGCGTATTTATTAATTCAAATTGAATTAGTGATTCTGAGAATATACTTGGAGAATAATTGTTGTGGGATACTTACATCCGTAGAAGCTATTATTAATAGTACAAATAATTCCTGTCTGTTGTTGAATCGTGTTGAGAAATGTCTTAGCTAATTGTTCTGGCTAGACGAACATTTGTTAAAACTTAATAGGTTTGAGAAGAGAAGAGGAGAGAAGTGATTAGATATTGAAATCATTGTATTTCGTTGTTAATACAACTTCTGTTTGTAAGACTGAGAAGAACAACCTTTTTATATAAAAAGGAATCCTTTTGGTCGTATATTTGGCTATTGCGCGCGTTTTGAGTATTATGCATAATATAGGGTACAAGGAGTTGGTCGCTCTAAGTACTTGCAGAGGGGTATAATTTAATCTTTATGGTTATCTGATACATATGGGTATATCAAAGTCCAATCTTTGATAGTTACTCGAGAAGAGAAGTTCAAGATCCAACGGATCGCTCATCATAAATCTGGAAAACATTCCACTTTATTATTGCATAGAATTGATTCTTGATTATTCAATAGAATATCATAGAAACTTTGAAAGCGTTGTACTCTTTAATTTATCAGATTTTTGTGTTGCACAGAATGTGAGAAGACTTGTTAGTTATTAAAGATTTGTTCAGCTATTTCAAAGTTCCCCAAACTTTGGTGTTATTCTATCAAATTAGATATTCTGTTAATCTTAATTCTTATACATATATTGTATGTCTTAACTTGCGGGATAAATCTGTTGCTCACCCTTGCTAAATAAAACATTTCAGCTAGGGAAGAAGAGGCCAACGGGTCAAAGAAGAACAAAGGCAAAGGCAAATTGCTGGAGTAGTTATAATGAACTTAATATTATGTTATATTTGTAAACCCTTGTTATATATCTAAATGGTAAGTTTGTAATGTTAAGGTTAGATGACCTGGAATGATGTTGTTGAAAGTAGAATGCACACAAGACAATCATGTTTAATGATAAATCATATACTTTGTAACAATCTTATTCATTTATTAATAAAAAGTATTAATTTATTAAATGCTTTTAATTATTTACATGATTCTGTTTTATAATATGTGATAAATCCATAGTTTTAAGCAATGCTTTTAGAAAAATGATGATGATCATTCTAATGAGATCTAAATTCTTAGAAAGCTTAAAACTAAAATAGTTCCCAATCATTGGATTACTAAATTGGGGATTAGTGAATCCAGATAGATTGGTACATACTTTGCTTATTCATTGGATGATGATGATTGATCTCATGATCATTTGTGTGGAGACACAAAAGTAAGTATGTAGGTGCTTATTAGAGAATAAGTTCACTAAACGTGGCTCGCTAAGGAATACCTAATGGAGTTTTACTTGCCTGTCAATAGGAATTCCTGGAGTGCTAGTAGTACAAGTGATCCTTGGACATGAGATCATCATAGTATCTTGTATATGATGAGTTATACTTTGACTTATTCCTTAAGACCCGTAGGGTATATCAAAGGGTATGTTTGGGTATAATAAGTTGTACATGGAGATAATGTATGATCAATAAAGAATCTACCGCTTCTAGTAAAAAAAAGAAATTTCCTATGTGATTCGATAAATGACAACACAGTAGTCATTGGCCAAGGCAGAATGAAATTAGAAATGAGTTTCTAATTTGCATTATTTAGAGTTGTGCATTTAAGGATCGAAATACATATAATTAAATATGCTGCATTGTTTTGCATATCATATGGGATGTCTATCATGATTGTTTTGCATGCATGAATGCTTGATCACCATTCGTTTCAGTATTTGTATGGAATTGACAATGAACATGCAAATATGGACTGTAATCATGATAGTATACGTATATAGGGTTGTGTTATATGGATTATGTATTTCGTGAACCAGATAGACATATATTGTTTCATCGTATAAGTCAGAATAAGGGCTTGAAATTAAAACCAATATAATTGCAATTTCACATAGACATATAGTGATGTTGGTTATATTGATGATTACATAGAGTCTATCATCTGTGGATGCTGTGTAAGTTGGTCTTAGTGCATTAAAAAATGACTATTACTCTTTTAGTGCTCTTGGCTACTTTCCTGTGATATGTGAGCAAGTCATTCATGATAGTGGCGATTAAATGAATTATTAAATGAAGTTAGAATCCCATTAGTTCCAATATCATTTATTCTATCGTTATTATTGTTTTAGTTGTTATTTGCAACTCGAGAACAAACCAAGTTTAATCAATAGTTTGAACATATAAATATAGTGATTTAATTAATGAATAGTAGTTTAAGTTAAATAACTTTCTCCGTGGGATCGATACTTTACTTGCTCTGTATTACTTGTTGACGCATATATACTTGCATGAGTTAGAGCTCTTTTGTCAGTATTAAAAAAGAGGCAACAACACATGGCTGAGATATGGCTGCTGATTTGTGTTGATTTCAGTCACACTAAGAAGTCAAGAGTTGTCCAACAACCCCAACAACTTTAACACTTGGCAAAAACCAATAATGCAAGAGGGGTATAATGGTCTTTTCGCATGGAATTTTAATGGCAATCTTGTCATTTGGCAAACCCTTAGGGTTTGACCCTTGGGGTTTAACCCTAGGGTTTAGCACAAATCAATTATAGGATTTCCAATTTAGGGTTTGCACAAAAATAAAATTAAATAAATTTTAGTTTCTAAAATTTTGAAATTAGGGTTTCTTAATTATGATTAATTTTCTAATTACTTTATACAGGAATATTGGGGTTTAAAATCACTAATTATTATTAACGTTGCTAATTTAGCAATGAGGGTTTACGATTTTAATAATTAGGGTTACTAAATTAACATTAGGGTTTCTAATTACCAAATTAGGGTTCTAGATATTAGGGTTTTAAATTACTAATTAGGTTTTCCATAATTAGCAATAAAATCTATTGTTTATGATATTTATCACATTAACACAATTACCAATCAATCTTGAACTCTAATTTGGGTTTCAAATTAGGGTTTAGCATTTAAAATTAGGGTTTTTAATAACTTAGGGGTTTCGAAAAATTAATTAAGGTTTCTAAATTTTTAATTAGAGTTTACCTAATTAATCAAATCATTATATAATACACAACATAAAACGTATAACACAATTATGTAACAGTCTTAAACTCACATTTGATTTTTAAATTAGGGTTTCCCCCCAGTAAAACTAGGGTTTAACCAATTAATATTAGGGTTTTGAAATTATACATCGTAATTGACCAACCATCCTCAATACATACATACAGTACATATTTATAGTACTGAAAAATTAAAATATAATTAATATTATATTATTTTTCTCATTCCTTGATAAAAATCCAAAATTAGGGTTTGGATTCTATATCTGATTTATTCTTCCATATTTAACCTTAATAATTAAGGTAAAATAATTAACTTAATAATCAGTACTAAAATTCATATAATAAAATAATTATTCTAATTATTCTAAAATCACCCCATATATTATTTAAATAATATATGATTATATTTTCATGGAAAATAATTAATAAAACATTTCTACGCTATAAAAGTAATTATTATAAGAATATACTTTATAATAATCTATAATTCTAAAATAAAATTATTTGTAACTATTCATGTAATTATTTTTATTTATCACATAAATACATATACACCTTATCTTGTACAAATCCTCATCCTTTAAAAAAAAAAAATTATACGCAATTTTTTTTTATTTATTTATGTAGAAAATATCGGGTTGTTACATTCACCCTCCCTTATAAAGATTCCGTCCCCGGAATCACCATTTAAAAACCCATACATACAAGGGCACCTAGCATACACAATCATTGCCAGTAGATCTCGATCATAATTTGATCGAACTGATCTTTAACTATTCACATAAAGCTTGTCTTTCTGATTAAACGGAAATTTGATTTCTAAAAGAACTCAAATTCCTCCTTCAAATTTTCTTTATAAAATAGTTTACTATATATAAGAAAATCATGCATAAGAAAATAAAAGGCATACGAATAATACCTGGAGTTCTAGTGCCAGCTGCCATCGTATCCTGGACAGTCATGTTGTAGACCTTTGATGTTGATTTTGTTGGCTTGCTCGATGACGTAGGTCCAGCGATTGCTAAAGTCCCGCTACCAGTGCCAGTATTCACACTTCCTACCTCCACCCTCCTCTTCTGACAATCCTTCACCTTGTGCTCAGTCGATCCGCACAGAAAATACCCACTGTTCATCCTAGGATTGGGGCAGTTAGGAGAGATATGGCCCTCCTACCCGTACTTATAGCAAACAAATTTTCCTTTCAGACACTACCCTGAGTGGTTCTTTCCACAAGTCTTACATGGCAGCATCTTCTTCTTAACTCCTTCTTGCTTCACCTGAATACTTCCAAAGTTATTCACCTTCCTCTTTCCATCACCACTCTTGCTCCCACGATTAATTCCTACCTTCCCAGCTCCTTTAGTCTTACCCTTATTCTTCTTCTCCTTGTTGTAGAGGCTCATAGCCTCACTCCCCTCCTCAGCAATAATCGCCTTCTCCATGAGTGCTGCAAATGTAGGGATCTGCAACACCGCCACCTTGTTATAGAGCCAGGGTTTGAATCCCAGCTCAAACCTTCTCGCTTTCCTAGCCTCCGTATCAACTTGATGCGGGGCAAACCTAGCTAACTCATTAAATTTTGCGGCGTATTCCGCAACAGTCATATTCTGTTGCTTCAATTCTAAAAATTTAACCTCCATCATTACCTGCATACTAGGTGAAAAATAATTTTCGAAAAACAAAGTTTTGAACCTATCCCAAGTAACTACACTTGCTCCTGCCCTCTCTTGATTCGCTTCCCACCAAAAGTTTGCCTCCCCCTTCATCATGTAAGTGGCAAAAATAGTCTTCTACCCTTCATCTACCCTAGCTACCACGAATGCTTTTTCAATCTCTTTAACCCAAGTTTGGGCTTCAATAGGGTCAGTTGTACCTTTAAATTCTGGCGGTCCTACAGCCTTAAAGTCTTTGAAGTTTGCTAAGCGATTATCCGGCTGATTCCCAGCGACTGGTATTCCTTGCTACATAGCTTGTGCTACCATGTTTGTAAAGTGTTGCATCGGTTCTACTTGTTGTTGTCCCTCAGCATTGTTGACAGATTCTTCTGCCCTTTGATTGCGAGTTCGACGTCTTGGCGGCATTATCTGATTAAATGAAATCATAAATTTAACTTAAATTCTAAACCTTATCGCATAAGTTTAATATATTAAACTTTTTTCATTACTCAAACATAGATTCATATTCATTCAACGATTTCAAAATACTTTACATATTATAGCACATATTTCTTTAAACATCAGTTATCCCTTTGTGACTACAAAAGTCGGGATTTACAAACTTGACCAGCACAAAAGTTTTAGAATATTACATCACATAGACATACTAATCATACATATTACATTAAACACACCTACACAACAGAACCTATACTACTTATTTATTACACCTTTTCCTTGGACAACTTTTCGCCTGATGACCTTCTATCCCACAGATAAAATATGCTCCTGGTTTGTAGTCAGGACAATACAGAGTAGTATGTCCTTCAAAACCGCACAGATAACATATTCTTTTCCCTTTCTTCTTATCGGATTTTCCTAAGTCATGGTCTTCTATCTTTCTTTTCCCCTTCTTGCTCGGAGCTGCACACGATGTGTTGCTTGTGGCTCCCATCTGATCAATTTGGATTTTAAGATTATCTTGTTCTTCCATTGTTTCTATTAACGCCTGACGCAATTGACTCTTTAACAGCTTTTCTATCTCCCACAGCCTTTCTAGAGAAGAAACATTGTTCTTCAGATCCTGCACCTCTGTTGATGCTTGGTCAGCTTCAACTTTAGTGTCCGAATCACTATTTCTCAGCTCCACCATCTCCGGATTTGGTACTACGTTTTCTACAATAATCACCTCCTCCGAGTTGTTTTTATTGTGAGCCTCTATTTCAGCTATTGGCTTCGATATCAGCTCGGATGTATGGGTTTGATTCTTCTTCATGCTTTAAGCATATAACAAGCCTTTTCCACTAGACATCTATACACATACATTATCCTGATTAGCATATAGTATATACACATAGTAATTAATAGTTTTATATAAGTTATCTTTTATTTTATTTGACGATGAATTTATTCAATTCATCTCTTTTTAAACCCTATATAAGTTATTTATATTTTTAACGTTTCCCTCTGTTCTAAGGTTATAGCCAAAGGTCTAGCCCACCTAAGGCTTTTAACCCTAAGCTCTGATACCAACTTGTAAAGCCCCCAAATTTGGGTACTTGAAACCCAAACTCGTTGCTTCACGATACCATTTCTATGAGCGGAATAATACTAATAATAATAACAATAATATAAAGATCAACTTAATTTACATATTCATCAAAGTCTAGCTCCCAAGTACGTAACCTTTATTACATTCATTACATATCATGATAGATAATATATATATCATTGTCTTAATAGTCTCAAACTATTACATAGAATACCATAAATTTTATTTTGTTAGCTTTCCTTTTCCTTTGTTTCTGTATGAGCTTTCTGGTTCTTCACACTTAGCTAAAAATATTTAAATTAAGCAAGGATGAGCATTTGAGTGCCTAGCAAGTAATAACAATTATATATATAAGCTGAAAGAATTTAAATGTTTTCTTTATACTACCTTACTACAACGATTCAATAGTTGTGAAGTAATCTGTACCAATGATAATAATATATCAATTCTATACCAAATTTTTTAAAACTACGTACTAACTATAAATAGGGTTTAGGTGACATGCTAAGAACATTGTTTTCAATTTTCGAATAGATTAAACAGAAATTCATCTACAAACCGTCACAACTTACGGGCACGGGGTGTGATCAACCCGTTATGCTCTGCATTGATCAATACTACATGCAAGAACGAGGGTATCGTTCACTCTGTCCACCTTGGGTGCATAAACAGTTTTCCCATGTAGGGATAATGTTCATACTTGTCTGGGTTCCAAATCAAAGGTTTTATCTTGTTCAACAATAATTTATAATTCAACACATATATATATATACGGGTAATTGACAATGGTGTATCAACATGTGATTAAATACAATGATTATCCAAGTGGGGATACTTGTATAACCATTTATAGAAATTAACGAACAGAATATATATATATCTGAATTACCATATACTAACATGTTGATAATCAATGAGCGTATATAATATAAGGTTAATAATCTATACAGTAATAATATAATTCATAAATTTTCTTACTCATGTCCATTGCATAAAGAAAATGCAAAGGTAAGATACTTGCCTGATGCGCTGCTTACAGTTCACAACTTAGTTTTATCGTTTATATTACAACCTATCATTAATCAGATCATTCGTTCGATTAGAACAATATACTATAACACATAGTACTGCATTTCGCAGTCAGCATATAACCTAATCACATTATTACCCATGTTTAACAACCATTGAATCACAAATAATCACATATCTAATTAAATTATCTAAGTACAGATCAATTTCAGAAACATATTGGGGTACCGACAGCTTTATCGGGTAATTATAGAGTCTAAGACTCTATTCGTAACTCAATATCAATAAATATAAGTCATATTATTTTTAAAATGACTTATAATAATTTTAAAATATTTATTATAATTTATCATTAATTTTTAAACATCTAATCATTATTAAATGACTTAAATATTAAATAATTCAGTTATCATTAATATTTAATTAATATTAAACTATTAATGAAATTATTTCCAAAATGTCAAAGTTATTTGTAATAACTCAAAATACTTTTAAAGTATTAATATTATCCTTAAATGATTTTTAAAACATTTAAAATCATTCTTAAATAATTACCATTAATATTAAATTATTAATGTACTATTTATCGAATATCAAAAGTCATCAAGTATAACTTAATAATATTTTTAATTCATTTATATCCTTTTTAAATGATTTTAAATTAATAAAACCATTTTTAAACTATTTATTTAATATCATTATTAAATAAATTTAATATCATTAATAATAAAATAATATTAAATTATTAATGAAATTATTCTTTAAATATTAAAAGTTATATTTTATAACTTAAAATATCTTTAAACACTTTATTTTCATTTAAAATGATTATTATAATCTTAAAATCATTATTTAATATAATTATTAAATAACTTTAATATCATTAATAATAATTAATTAATGAAATTTATCTTTAAATATTAAAAGTTATATTTTATAACTTCAAATATTTTTAAATATCTTATTATTATTTAAATTTTTTTTAATATAATAAAATTATTTTTAATTAATTTATTTAATTCATTTAGTAAATAACTTAATGATCATTAATATTAAATAATTATTGAAATTTGCTTTAAAATATTAAAAGTTATATTTTATAACTTCAAATATTTTAAATAACTTATTATCATTTAAAATGATTTTTAATATAATAAAATCATTTTAAATTTATTTATTTAACGTAATTAATAAATAAATAAATTATCAATAATATTTAAATAAATACTAATATTAATGAAAAATATTTCAAATTATTAAAAGTTAATTTTTATAATTTAAAAATAATTTTTAAAATAATTTTGTAATTTTCAGAAATTAATTACTATTTTTAAATAATTTTTGGAATTTAAATAATTAATTTTAATAAAAGTGTCGCTAAAGACTGCCTATAGCAACAGAACTGTCGTTATAGGTGTTCTTCGTGTTCTTGGCTAAACCAAGAACATTCATGCCAGTTTTCGAGTTGCTTAGTTTGACCAACCATAATTTAGTGTGTGATGTGTTTTTGGAAATTCTATTGATCACATCGTGTAGTGTTAATGCAAGACTACAAGATACAACAATAAACAGGATCATATCATGCATAACCAAAGAGATCTCAGCCTCCAAACAAGCTGTCAGAGTTCTTCTTCATTTTCTGGGTTACCCAGAAATGAAGAACAGTTCGACTGGCTAGGTTTGGGCTTCCACAACTTGTTGTACATGTAATGGTTTAGTGATATATAAGCTTCAGTATGTAGCCAACATGTAGGAAAACATTTCTATTACATAAAATCAACAAAACAACAACACAATAGAAAGATCTTGTTCGGTCAAACCATGTCAGAAACCACGCTCAAGAATTTTTTGGGTTACCCAGAAAGTTCATTCGTGGACTTTCTGCCTAGTTTGACCATCCCCCAATTCCAGCATGTTTGTGATATAAGCTATATAAAAGCATCAAGATGTAGTATAAATACTATAATATAACCTGAATACAATATGAAACAAAAATCAACAATAAAGTTCAAGATCAGAGGCGACCAAGGTCTTGTCAACCATTTCTGGGCAAGATCTGGGTTACCCAGATTTTGTCCAGTCATGGTCGGTCAACGACTTTTGACTAACAATATCTTGCAATCTAGACCAGATCTAAGTCTGATTTTTGTTCCAGATTAAAGACTACATGTCAGACTACATATTTAAACCTTTAAACAACAAAAAGCATACATGAACAATGATATGTGGCCACTAACATTGGTTGTCAGACCACAGTTTGAACATTTTCCAGATTTGGCAAATCTTCAAATCCGAACCTCTAGATGTTATGGATCTAACATCTAGCAACCCAGATCATCATTAGACACCTTATACAACATGTTTAAAAAAAAAATCTAACATCTAACAACAGATCGATGGTCAGATTCTTAGGTATGGTTTATACCTTCTATGATCACTTTCTTGATTCTATGCTTCTGATATGTTATGGTTGATCGTGGGGCTGGTATTTTGGGACTGATATGTAAATAATTTCGGAGGTTATGAGGGAGGATTGCTTGGTTGAGTGTTTGATGAGAAAATGAGAGTAAATGATCACTTTTCTCTCTCTAACTTTATATATAACATGTTGTAATGCGCATGGCTGAGATATGGCAGCTGATTTGTGTTGATTTCAGTCACACTAAGAAGTTAAGAGTTGTCCAACAACCCCAACAACTCTAACACTTGGCAAAAATAAATAATGCAAGAGGGGTATACTGGTCTTTTTGCATAGAATTTTAATGGCAATGTTGTCATTTGGCAAACCCTTAGGGTTTGACCCTAAGGTTTAGCACAAATCAATTATAGGATTTCCAAATTAGGGTTTGCACAAAAATAAAATTAAATAAATTTTAGTTTTTAAAATTTTGAAATTAGGGTTTCTTAATTATGATTAATTTTCTAATTACTTTATACTGGAATATTAGGGTTAAAAATCACTAATTATTATTAACGTTGCTAATTTAGCAATTAGGGTTTACGATTTTGATAATTAGGGTTACTAAATTATAATTAGGGTTTTTAATTACCAAATTAGGGTCCTAGATATTAGGGTTTTAAATTACTAATTAGGTTTTTCATAATTAGCAATAAAATCTACTTTTCATGATATTTATCACATTAACGCAATCACCAATCAATCTTGAACTCTAATTTGGGTTTCAAATTAGGGTTTAGCATTTAAAATTAGGGTTTTTAATAACTTAGGGTTTTCTAAAAATTATTTAGGGTTTCTAAATTTTTAATTAGGGTTTTCCTAATTAATCAAATCATTATATAATACACAACATAAAACATATAACACAGTTATATAACAGTCTTAAACTCACAATTGATTTTCAAATTAGGGTTTCCCCCAGTAAAACTAGGGTTTAACCAATTAATATTAGAGTTTTGAAATTATACATCATAATTGACCAACCATCCTCAATACATACATATACAATACATATTTATAGTACTGAAAAATTAAAATATAATTAATATTATATTATTATTCTCATTCCTTGATAAAAATCTAAAATTAGGGTTTGGATTCCATATCTGATTTATTCTTCCATATTTAACCTTAATAATCAAGGTAAAATAATTAACTTAATAATCTATACTAAAATTCATATAATAAAATAATTATTCTAAAATCACCCCATATATTATTTAAATAATATATGATTATATTTTCATGGAAAATAATTAATAAAAATATTTATGCTATAAAAGTAATTATTATAAGAATATACTTTATAATAATCAATAATTCTAAAATAAAATCATTTGTATCTATTCATGTAATAAATATATTTTTATTTATCACATAAATACATATACAACTTATCTTGTACAAATTCTCATTCTTTAAAATAAATAAAAAATTTATACGCAAAATTTCTTATTTATTTATGTAAAAAATATCGGGTTGTTACAAGCTTGCTCCCATAAATAATTAATTAAATTCATGTAATACACATAATTAAATAAAATTTTAATTCTCCTAAAAATCCAATTTTCTCGGGCGTTACATTTATGTAGTTGTTCCTTGACACGAGACCTACATATTTGGACCATAAACCTATCCATTTGATGACCAGAACTTGAAGAGAATCTAACCGTAAAGTAGGCGAATAAAGTTATGCAGGTTTCGGGTAACCCGTAAAGGCGAAAACTTTTGACATGACTACTTTGGGTTGGATCTTCTTTGGTAGATTAAGTTATGAACTAAATTATTGTTGATACTTGTAGTATTACATAAACACTACAAAGGTCGAGTTTCAAACAAGGCCAGAGCATGAATGTATAGAGAATTACAACGGGTCAAACTGAGACCTTTGAACAATGAATGTCAGTGTTCTTGAGCACCGAGAACTCCTACATCGATAGAAAGTGTCACTATAGCAATTAGCGACGATTTTGAATATTTCTAATTTCTGATTTTCTGGAAATTTATTAAAAATAGAAAATAAATTCTAAAAATTACAAAAATGGTTTTAAAAATTATTTTAAATTATGAAAAATAACTTTTGACTATTTGGGATATTTTTCATTAATATTTATAATTATTTGGATATTAATGATATTTAATTTATTTAATTAGTGTATTAAATAAATTAGAGAAAAATATTTTAATATAATAAAAATCATTTTAAATAAGAATAAAGTGTTTAAAAATATTTTGAATTATGAAATGTAATTTTCAATATTTTTGAATTAATGATTTAAAATCATTTAAAAATGAGAAAATGATTTACAAATATTTTAAGTTATAATTAAATTAGTGACTTTTGATATTTTAATGATAAATTCATTAATATTTAAATATTAATGGTGATGGTTTAAAATGATTTTATTTATTTTAAAATTCATTTAATTAGAATATTGGTGATTTAAAAATATTTTAAGTTATTATTAATAACTTTAATATTTTGACAAGTATGTCATTAATATTGTAATATTATTAAATATTAATGATTATGGAATTAATTAGTATTTAAATCATTTAAAAATGATTCCAGTGTTTGAAAAAAATATTATAAATTATAATAATTGTTAGAAAATTAGTAAAAGATTTCGAAAAATATTATGAACGATATTTGACTTATCTAAAATAATATTGGAGCTTTGAGACCGAGTTTAATTGATAATATAAGTATTAATTGTCGGATAGGGGTGACCAAGACACCGAAATGAGACCAAAGTCCAGCAAGACCGAACTAGTTAGACTTGATAAGTGTTTATATAAGTATTAAACACTGATGTGGCTATGTGGTAATGTGCCTAGGAGAAAGACTGACTATAAACTACAATGTTACGTGTTGTGATTAATTATTCTAATTGTGAGACCGATATTGTTTATTATAGGTCTTACGAACGCAGATAAGTATATTGTGTAGCAGTAATCAATGTGAAAGACAAGTTTCTTTAACTCAACCTTGAGTTATACTTTTTAAATATTATGGTGGTTAATTATTTGTTGATTA
The DNA here is from genome assembly GCA_020205615.1 of Panax quinquefolius. Lineage (NCBI taxonomy): Eukaryota > Viridiplantae > Streptophyta > Magnoliopsida > Apiales > Araliaceae > Panax > Panax quinquefolius. The sequence goes on along the minus strand of CM035174.1, from coordinate 47,981,174 downwards.
GACCACTTCTGAGAATTATTATTGATTATTCGCTGTTAGTGCGTATTTATTAATTCAAATTGAATTAGTGATTCTGAGAATATACTTGGAGAATAATTGTTGTGGGATACTTACATCCGTAGAAGCTATTATTAATAGTACAGATAATTCCTGTCTGTTGTTGAATCGTGTTGAGAAATGTCTTAGCTAATTGTTCTGGCTAGACGAACATTTGTTAAAACTTAATAGGTTTGAGAAGAGAAGAGGAGAGAAGTGATTAGATATTGAAATCATTGTATTTTGTTGTTAATACAACTTCTGTTTGTAAACTGAGAAGAACAACCTTTTTATATAAAAAGGAATCCTTTTGGTCGTATATTCGGCTATTGTGCGCGTTTTGAGTATTATGCATAATATAGGGTACAAGGAGTTGGCCGCTCTAAGTACTTGCAGAGGGGTATAATTTAATCTTTATGGTTATCTGATATATATGGGTATATCAAAGTCCAATCTTTGATAGTTACTCGAGAAGAGAAGTTCAAGATCCAACGGATCGCTCATCATAAATCTGGAAAACATTCCACTTTATTATTTCATAGAATTGATTCTTGATTATTCAATAGAATATCATAGAAACTTTGAAAGCGTTGTACTCTTTAATTTATCAGATTATTGTGTTGCACAGAATGTGAGAAGACTTGTTAGTTATTAAAGATTTGTTCAGCTATTTCAAAGTTCCCCAAACTTTGGTGTTATTCTATCAAATTAGATATTCTGTTAATCTTAATTCTTATACATATATTGTATGTCTTAACTTGCGGGACAAATCTGTTGCTCACCCTTGCTAAATAAAACATTTCAGCTAGGGAAGAAGAGGCCAACGGGTCAAAGAAGAACAAAGGCAAAGGCAAATTGCTGGAGTAGTTATAATGAACTTAATATTATGTTATATTTGTAAACCCTTGTTGTATATCTAAATGGTAAGTTTGTAATGTTAAGGTTAGATGACCTGGAATGATGTTGTTGAAAGTAGTATGCACACAAGCCAATCATGTTTAATGATAAATCATATACTTTGTAACAATCTTATTCATTTATTAATAAAAAGTATTAATTTATTAAATGCTTTTAATTATCTACATGATGCTGTTTTACAATATGTGATAAACCCATAGTTTTAAGCAATGCTTTTAGAAAAATGATGATGATCATTCTAATGAGATCTAAATTCTTAGAAAGCTTAAAACTAAAATAGTTCCCAATCGTTGGATTACTAAATTGGGGATTAGTGAATCCAGATAGATTGGTACATACTTTGCTTGTTCATTAGATGATGATGATTGATCTCATGATCATTTGTGTGGAGACACTAAAGTAAGTATGTAAGTGCTTATTAGAGAATAAGTTCACTAAACGTGGCTCGCTAAGGAATACCTAATGGAGTTTTACTTGGCTATCAATAGTAATTCTTGGAGTGATAGTAGTACAAGTGATCCTTGGACATGAGATCATCATAATATCTTGTATATGATGAGTTATACTTTGACTTATTCCTTAAGACCCGTAGGGTATATCAAAGGGTATGTTTGGGTATAATAAGTTGTACATGGAGATAATGTATGATCAATAAAGAATCTACCGCTTCTAGTAAAAAAAAAAGAAATTTCCTATGTGATTCGATAAATGACAACACAGTAGTCCTTGGCTAAGGTAGAATGAAATTAGAAATGAGTTTCTAATTTGCATTATTTGGAGTTGTGCATTTAAGGATCGAAATACATATAATTAAATAAATAAGACTTGACAGTAATTCAGTGTCTTATATTTAATTGGGATAATATTTAATATTGGACAATATTTTACTCAAAGGTTCTTTTATGATTAATGTTGAAATCTATATTATCTGGAAAGTCGTTAATCACTAGGGAGGCTTATCCCTATTGTAGAATAAATATTATTTATTTAAATAAATTAATTGTTTAATTTATTTATTTAAATAAGATTAGAATTGTTCTAATTAATTTATTCACGATTTGGTTTAATATGGAGAACCTAAAGGGTCACACCATAAAAGGAAGAATAATTATTTAAGAAGTTAATGGCATAATCGTAATAATAAGTTAAGTATATTTAATTTAATCTATGGTGATAGAATAAATTAAATAGCTTAATATTTATTATTTAAATATAAATTAATAAGAGGAGTCTTATTATTATTATTATTATTATTATTATTACTATTATTATTATTTAATTCCTATAGCGGTTTGGGAATTAATTAATAAAATTACTCTCAAATATCTTAATAAGATTAGGAGGCAAATTAATTAAAAGAGTTTAATTAATTATCCTTAATAAGATTAAAGAGCTTAATTAATTAAAAGAATTTAATTAATTAAATAAAACCCAATTCTTTAATTGTTAAGGAGGGTTGCCTACATCTATAAATAAGAGGAGTCTTATTATGGGTCATGAGGTGGTTGTTAACGTTTTTATAGAATACGTAATTCCAATAGTTGGGAGAGTACACCCTTTTCTATGAGAAATAGAAAAATTAGGGTTTTGCCAAATACCCATCTTCTTGAATCCTTCTTCTTCCTTGGTGGATCACCTCTAGAGACCAAACACATGGGTGGCTAACGTTGATCAAATGAAGGAACTAAACCTGGTGGATTCAAGTTGAACGGGAAAAGTATTGGAGGTGAACTTGTACCTGATGAAGCTCGAATATTCAAGGGTATGATTCTTGTTCTTTATCTTTTCGTTTAATTAATAATTGTGCATATAGGATGATCCGGATATATGATTTGTAAAATTTTAAAACTCTGATTTTCCACGTTTCCGCTTATTTTATGCAATTTGATTATGTTCATGAATATTATAAACCTAACAGTGGTATCAGAGCCAAACCTTTATGCGAATTATTAATTATTTTAATTTGGTATGTATATTGATATGTGTTTAGAACAATTTAATTGGGCATAATTTTATTCTATAAAATTTATAAAAAATCACAAAATAAGTGATTTTGCTTATCCTGTGCTTCGGAATTCGCGAACTGTTTGTTTCTTCAAAAAGGCGTGATCCAGGAAAGTTATCTATCATTATAGTTAATGGTAGTTATCTATCATTATAGTTAAAAGGGAGCATTCACGTGGCCCAGGAAAGGGTATTCCAATGATTCATACATAAGATTATATATATATATATATATATATATATAGATTTATCACAAGAATCTGATTCAGGTGAAGGGATTACTAATATAATATATATATATATATATATATATATATATATATAAAAAACGGACCAAAATTTTATTTTTAGTTTTTGCTTTTTTTAAAACAATTAAAATATATATTTAATATTTTATGGGCTGAAATTTTTCCATAATATAATGTTTTGGGTGTGATTTAAATACCTATACCAAAAATAGTGGGTACGATGCGCATGCATGCATAAACATATTTTGTTATACGTACCCAAATCACACCCAAAATACTGTATTATGAAAAAAATTTCAATTCCATAATTTTTTATTTATTTATTTTTAGTTGTTTTAATAAAAAAAAAGCAAAAAAAAAAAAAGTGCGGACATTAGATCCATCCGGACGTCCGGACTGGATCTTGTCCCTATATATATATGTAAGACCCCGAATTTTATGAAATAAAAGTATTCAATTTTTCTTATAATTACTATTCGGTAAATGGTTAAATTGATAAAAAAAAAAGTTAAGGGTGATATATGAATTTTTTCAAAAATACGCAAGTGGTTATAAAATATTCATTGTTGTCGGAGAATATTGGTTTGGTCGTGGAATATTCTTTCCGCTTGAGAATATTCGCATTTACGGCTAGCAAACCCATTTGTGGGCCCCATAACAGAATAACTGTCGGATAAAGAAAAAGACAAATTAAAGTTTTTATAAATAACGGCGTAGTTGTTACCGTTAATAGTGTTGGAATACCCGGTGGTTAAAGTAAAGTAATACGCATTGTTGCACAGTAGCACACGGTATTGCACAGTATTTTTGAATTATTGATTCTTACGTAAGAAGGCACTACTTAATAGTTGTTACAGTAATTACTGTTCAGTATTATATTTTATTGATTCAATAATTGATGCGTTGATATTTTATATTATTGTTGTTTCAATAATTGTCACTACACAGTATTTTCCATTATTAGAGCAATAATTCATATTATCTGAATAATATTATTAGATAACATTGTTGGCAATGTCTAGAAAGTTCTGTCTAAGGAGAGGTTTGGTCACCTAGTTAAGGCGCCGATGTAAAATCTTTATTGGAAGCCCTCCTTCCTGAGGCTCTGCAAAGTTGTCATTATTGTGATTCTGTAATATTATTTGTGAATAATTAATTATTGATTTTTATGATAAGAAAAATATTCATTTTATGTGGATATAGATGGAGAAAATTTTTAAAGTTACAATTGTTGAAAATCGATATTTTATCTTTTATGATAAAATAATATTTTATTATATTATTATAATATAATAATGATGATATTTTTACAATGAATGTGGAAAATATGAGTATATGAGGAGGAAGAGTATTTTTGTTGCAAAAGTTGTTTAAAACATGTTAAACATGTCTGTGGGCCCATTTCTTGACTGAAATTTGATTATAGCCTATAAAATTGCCCGTTTATGGATTTCGGTCAATTTCTATTTGGAATTAGGAAAAACTTTCTTTTGTAAAGTTATAGAGAATTGAATTTCCTATAAAAATTCGCGAGATTCGAATTTTCTGATAAAAGGGCTATTTATTATGAATTATTGAAGTTTCAGATTAATTAATTATTATTATTTGGAGTTTTAAATAAATTAATTGAGAAAAACGTTTTTTTGATGGTTTTGGTTGTTGGAATGTGCTGAAATCAGTTGTCAAGAGGTTGGCGTGAAAATTTTATAATAATAATAATATTTTATTAAATTTTTTGCTTTGGTGTTCTAAGTATTTTCCTATTAATAGGATGCTTAGGTTAGAATTGAAAATCACACCAGAAACTAAAGATTTCTCTCTCTTTCTCTCTCTATTATATCGAGCGTATTTTTATGAGTATTTTAGTACTTTGAGTATTGCTATACGATGCAAGTTCTTTCAACACTATATCAAGTATTTCAGTCAGAAGTACTATTCTTTCTTAGGTAAGGGATTGTAAGGGATAGTAAGGGATTGTAAGGGAGATTATTTTTTTCATAAATGATATTATTTCTTCAATATCATTATGCTGAAATATTGGTTTGAACTTTTTATCAAATTTTAAACTTTTTCATGTCGGGGTTATTATTCACGAGTTACTATTCATGAGTTACTATTTACGAGTTACTATTCACGAGTACTATTCACGAGTACTATTCACGAAGCGTGATGATGTTTTTTGTGAAATTTCTATCTTTTGGTGTCGGAGTTACTATTAACGTATACGACACTATTTACGTATACGGCATTATTCACGAATACGGCACTATTCACCGAAAAATAAAATTTCTTCTTTTTGTCCTAAATATCTATTCTGGATACTAGCTTTGATTGTATCCATGTTTTGATCATTCTTGAATTTTACCCCACCCTGGTTATTTATGAAGTATTTTTGAATGGGAATTGTTTAAAGTACGAATCCTTAATATTTGTTCTTTTGCTTCACTGGATTCGCTTTCTTTAAAATATTTTTCATCATTCTCAGTCCTAAATGATGATATAACGGAATATCTTTGGCCTGTAGTGCAAAGATGAATGATTTTTGATGAATATCTTTGGCCCATAGTGCAAAGATGAACAGGTGTTTAGATGAACATGACCAACTGATGAATATCTTTGGCCTGTAGTGCAAAGATGACTTGTTGATGAATATCTTTGGCCTGTAGTTCAAAGATGACTTGTTGATGAATATCTTTGGCCATAGTGCAAAGATGAATTTATTAGTAGGATTATGAACATAAACTGTGATTTGGTATAACCATAATCTTTGATGTTTCAGGTGATGAGAATTATCTTTGTCTTGGATGAGGAAAGGAATTTCGAACAACAATTACGATTATGAGTTATACATGTGATTGTGGACAGGAATTTTTGATTGATGTTACTGGGATAAAACATTGTTGGTGGACTTTTAACATGGAGAAGATAATAGATTTTATGGTCTATTTGACTCTTCTTCAATGGATTGCTTGTTCACGCAACTATGGTTGAAATGTTTTATCATCTACCATATGTTCTAAATCTCTAGTTTATTACTGTTGAAGGCTATTGATAATTTATTTATCTTTAGTCATGATATTCTTTACTGAGCTAGTTGTGCTCATCCTTTTGCTTTAAAATTCCTTTCAGGTAATAAAAGTGTAGCTGGGTCGAGCGGGGGAATAACAATGGAATAGAACGGTGGTCTATATAGATGTTGAGGTGAGGTGAATTTAACTTGGAAGGTGTTTTTGCCACTATCATACAAGATGTCTAATGACATACAACCTCGTGTCATCATAAGATGTGGTTATGCTCATCCACTTCTTTGAGTATATCTACCAAAGACTATCTATATGATCTTGGAGTCTATTTGAAATATAACTCTCAATTAGAGACAAGGAGATAATGATATGTCAAGAGAAGACTCACCATTGGGAAGAATATGATAGTAATCTTCTCGTTTTTCTTTGGGGTCTATTAGATCAACCAAGAGATAATTACGTGGCTAAACTCACAAAGATATGTGTTGTTGTATTTTTGCACGACAATTGTTGTAATAAAATTATAGTTGTTTTCATACCATGTATTTGGCGACTTCGAGAATGGGTTGGATGGAATGGACCTATTTTGGGGTTGTTACATTTGGTATCAGAGCTATAAGTAAAGAGCCCCGAGCCTCTCGCTGGTGACTTCCTGTTGATGGGGGATGCACCGAAGCCAAACTCTCCGTAGGGGACTCCGTTCTGCGGTGGCAAACTGATAGGTACCAATGTGAGGTGCTGTCCACTGATGGGACATTTGTCACAGTTGGTATCAGAGCTTAGGGATATGGTCTCTAGCGGAGATCGGGGAATAGAACTAGGAGGGGAGAGATGAGTAAATCCTTCGCTAGTGTGTCCTACCTAAGCTTAATTGTTGATCGGTCATAATATACGGATATTATGTGATATGTTAATTTGCTTAATTAACCCTTGTTTTATGGCAGTATTTGAGAATGGCAGCTGAGAATGCTAACAATGGAGTGAATGAGACTGTTGGGATACCTCTAATCACTAACCATGATAATGTAATGTCAGACGAAGAAGGAATTAGAGATATCCATGTTGTGAGTGAAGAATTGATAGTTGCACCCGAGATAGTCGCAGAGGTAACAGCTGAGAGTGAGGAAGAAGAGGAAGAAGAGGTACCTGAGGAGAGTTTATTAGAGGTATTATATGATCAAAATGTAGAATTTCAAAATAGTATTCATGAGTTAGAAGAGCAGGCTGAAGAACGGCAGGCGGTCGTGGAGCAAAAGGATACAACAATTCAAGTTTGTGTTACCCGATATGTGATGCTTGAACAGAAGCATTCTTTGGCAGAGTATAAGATGATAAAGATGGAATCTGAGCTGAAAGAAGAAAAAATTGAACGAGTGAGAATAAGTGATGCATGGGCAAAAGCCGAACAACACGTGGATATTGTGGAAAAAGATGTCCGATCTAAGAAGGCTAAAATAGATGATATGAATTTCTCTTTTTGGAAAGCAATTGGGAGAACCCAACATCGAGTTTTGAATTACCTGCATAAAGCGGTCAACCCGAATTCGATATGGATCGAAGATTGATGATTCAGATCATGAATCGAGAGTACTGCATGAGGCGATTGAGGAGGAATATGCCCTATAGAAAAGTATATTCCAACGGTAGTGATGACGCCAAATGCTGCCCCAGACAAGTCAAAGCTGAGTAGTTCGAGGGATAGCGGTTGTCATGACTTCCCAACAAGTGAGGAACCCAAATGAAGTTACCACGGGAGATGAGTAATGGAGAAATCATGATGACCCAGGAGATAGAATCTGAAGTGAAAGCAAGGTATTCTCAACTTTTCGAAATACCAGGTACGTAAATTTCGGGGACAAAATTTCATAAAGAGGGGAGATTGAAAGACCCCGAATTTTATGAAATAAAAGTATTCAATTTTTCTTATAAATACTATTCAGTAAATGGTTAAATTGATAAAAAAAAAAAAAAGTTAAGGGTGATATATGATTTTTTTTCAAAAATACGCAAGTGGTTATAAAATATTCATTGTTGTCGGGGAATATTCGTTTGGTCGTGGAATATTTTTTTCCGTTCTGGGAATATTCGTATCGACCAGTGCAAATGTTTGTGGGCCTCATAATGTAATAACCGTCTTGATGAAGAAAAAGACAAATTAAAGTTTTTAAAAATAACGGCGTAGTTGTTACCGTTAATATTGTTGGAATACCCGGTGGTTAAAGTAAAGTAATATGCGTTGTTGCGACGAGTAATACGGTATTACAAAGATATTTTGAATTATTGATTCTTACGTGAAGACACTATCTTGAATAATTGTTACGATAATTACTGCTCGAAGATTATATTTTATTGATTCAATAATTGCTGCGTTGATATTTTATATTATTGTTGTTTCAATAATTGTCACTACACAGTATTTTCCATTATTAGAGCAATAATTCATATTATCCTAATAATATTATTAGATAACATTATTAGCAATGTCTAGAAAGTTACATCTAAGGAGAGGTTTGGTTACCTAATTGCGGCCAAGAGAAGGAGAAATCTTTATTGAAAGCCCCTCTTTCCCGGCCTGCTGGTTGTCATTATTGTGATTACGTAATATTATTTGTGAATAATTAATTATTTATTTTATGATAAAGAAAATATTCATTTTATGTGGATATAGATGGAGAAAATTTTTAAAGTGACAATTGTTGAAAATCGATATTTTATCTTTTATGATAAAATAATATTTTATTATATTATTATAATATAATAATGATGATATTTTACAATGAATGTGGGATTTATGAGTATATGAGGATGAAGAGTATTTTTTGTTGCAAAAGTTGTTTAAAACATGTTAAACATGTCTGTGGGCCCATTTCTTGACTAAAATTTGATTATAGCTTTGTAAAATCGCTTGGTTTTTTGGATTTCGGTCAATTTCTGCTTTGGATTTTGAAAAACTTTCTTCTTAAAAGTTGTAGAGAATTGAATTTCCTATAAAAATTCATGAGATTCAAATTTTCGATAAAAGGGCTATTTATTATGAATTATTGAAGTTCCGGATTAATTAATTATTATTATTTGGAGTTTTAAATAAATTAATTGAGAAAACCATTTTTTTGATGGTTTTGGTTGTTGGAATGTGCTGAAATAAGTTGTCAAGAGGTTGGCGTGAAAATTTTATAATAATAATAATATTTTATTAAATTTTCTGCTTTGGTGTTCTAAGCATTTTCCTATAAATAGGGTGCTTAGGTTAGAATTGAAAATCACACCAGAAACTAAAGATTTCTCTCTCTTTCTCTCTCTATTATATCGAGCGTATTTTGAGAGTATTTTAGTACTTTGAGTATTACTATACGGTGCAAGTTCTTTCAGCACTATATCCAGTATTCTAGACAGAAGTATTATTCTTTCTGAGGTAGGGGATAGTAAGGGATTGTAAGGGAGATTATTTTCTTCATAAATGATATTATTTCTTCAATATCATTATGCTGAAATATTGGTTTCAACTTTTTATCAAATTTTAAACTTTTTCATGTCGGGGTTACTATTCACGAGTTACTATTCATGAGTTACTATTCACGAGTTACTATTCACGAGTACTATTCACGAAGCGTGATGATGTTTTTTGTGAAATTTCTATCTTTTGGTGTCGGAGTTACTATTCACGTATACGACACTATTCACGTATACGGCACTATTCACGAATACGACACTATTCATCGAAAAATAAAATTTCTTGTTTTTGTCCAAAATATCTATTCTGGATACTAGCTTTGATTGTATCCATGTTTCGATCATTCTTGAATTTTACCCCACTCTGGTTATTTATGAAGTATTTTTGAATGGAAATTGTTTAAAGTACGAATCCTTAATATTTGTTCTTTTGCTTCACTAGATTCGTTTTTTTTAAAATATTTTTCATCATCCTCAGTCCTAAATGATGATATAACGGAATATCTTTGGCCTGTAGTGCAAAGATGAATGATTTCTGATGAATATCTTTGGCCCGTAGTGCAAAGATGAACAAGTGTTTAGATGAACATGACCAACTGATGAATATCTTTGGCCTGTAGTGCAAAGATGACTTATTGATGAATATCTTTGGCCTATAGTGGAAAGATGACTTGTTGATGAATATCTTTGGCCGTAGTGCAAAGATGAATTTATTAGTAGGATTATGAACATAAACTGTGATTTGGTATAACCATAATCTTTGATGTTTCAGGTGATAAAAATTATCTTTGTCCTGGATGAGGAAAGGAATTTAGAACAACAATTACGATTATGAGTTATACATGTGATCGTGGACAAGAATGTTTGATTGATGTTACAGGGATAAAACATTGTTGGTGGATTTTAAACATGGAGAAGATAATAGATTTTATGGTCTATTTGACCCTTCTAATGGATTGCTCGTTCCGCTGCAACTATGGTTGAAAAGTTTTATCATATACCATATGTTCTAAATATCTGGTTTATTACTATTGAAGGCTATTGATAATTTATTTATCTTTAGTCATGATATTCTTTACTGAGCTAGTTGTGCTCACCCTTTTTCTTCACAATTCCTTTCAGGTAATAAAAGTGTAGCTGGGTCGAGCGGGTGAATAATAAGGGAATAGAACGGTGGTCTATATATGTTGAGGGTGAGGTAAATTTAACTTGGAAGAGTGTTTTGCCACTATCATACAAGATGTCTAATGACATACAACCTCATGTCATCATAAGACAGGGTTGTGCTCACCCACTTGTTGAGTATATCTACCAACACTATCTATATGATCTTGGAGTCTATTTGAAATATAACTCTCAATTAGAGACAGTGGAGATAATGATATGTTAAGAGAAGACTCGCCATTGGGAAGAATATGATAGTAATCTTCTCGTTTTTCTTTGGGGTCTATTGGGTCAACCAAGGATAATTCTGTGGCCAAACTCACAGCATATGTGTTGTTGTATTTTGCACGACAATTATTGTAATAAAGTTGAAGTTGTTTTCTGTACCATATATTTGGCGACTCAAAATGGGTTGGATGGAATGGACCTATTTTGGGGTTGTTACATATATATATATATATATATATATATATATATATATGATTACGTGACAGTAATATATATATATAATATTATAAATAATTTTAAAATTAAACTAAAAGTTTATTTTAATTTTAAAATAAAAGTTTATTTTAATATTAAAAAGGTTTATTTTAATTTTAAAATTAAATTTCATGCTAACTAATTAGAATTGGAATTGGATTCCATGATAACTAATTGGAGTTGAAGTGTGATTCCATGTTTCCTTAAATAAATGAGTTTATTTAGATATAAAATAAGATTTCATATTATTCAAAATAAAAGAGTTTATTTGTGAATAGGAAAGAGAATCAAGTATTTTCTTAAATAAAAGAGTTTATTTAGATATGAAATAAGATTTCATATTATTCAAAATAAAAGAGTTTATTTGTGAATAGGAAAGAGAATCAGTATTTCCTTAAATAAAAGAGTTTATTTAGATATGAAATTAGATTTCATATTATTCAAAATAAAGGAGTTTATTTGTGAATAGAAAAGAGAATCAAGTATTTCCTTTAATAAAGGATATTTTTTTTACTTGGAATTGGATTCCATAATTAATTAAAATAAAGGAGTTTATTTTGATTAAAGATTTTGATTAAAATAAAATAGTTTATTTTATTCAAAATTGGATACATTAAAATAAAAAGGGTTTTATTTTGATTTAAATTTGGATTAAAATAAAAGAGTTTATTTTGATTCAAAATTAGATTTTATACTAACTAAGTTTTCCCATTAAATGATATCAATATATATATTGAATGTTTATTATTCATGAGATTAATGTTATTTATTGATGCATATGGTGATGTGTATGATAATAAATGGGATTGATTATGGACTATTGACCAATGTGATTTGATTTTACTTTAGTTGGATGCATGAATGTATGAGTTTTATTAAATGGGGTCTGCGTACCTCGTCTTCTCTAATTTTTTCTTAATATAATTTCTATCTCCCTCCTATGTACTTCCACTTGACTGCTGATCAAGGTTTCTATTTATTTTACATAGTTTTATAATAGGAATAGTTAGAATTAATTTTGAAAAATTGTAGATCAAGGAGCAAGGAGCGCTTGAAGACCAATTTGTAATGGAGCCCGGGTTTAATTGTAATAGTTATATTTAAATATTAATTCTGGCACCCATAGGGTTTGACCTTTTGGTTCACTTGGTGGCTCTAGTGAACCAAACTAGAATAAAAGTTCATAATCAATCTAGGTAGAATATAGTATTCTATATGTGCATGCTTAAACTATATATATTATATATTATGCAAACATGCTTCGCATGTTAATTAATATGACGCGTATTTTATATATATATATATATATATATATATGTGTGTGTGTGTGTGTGTGTGTGTGTGTGTGTGTGTGTGTGCACGCGCTAAACAAGATGAGACAAATTAATAACAAATCTCTCAATTATTTTATATTAAGTTGTAACGTTCAAAGATATTTGGAATATCGAACGCCGCCTTCTAGTATGATAGAAACAATAGAGTATTGAATATTTAATATAAGTTTGTTGTGCACACACAAGGCAAGTATTAAATATTTAAGATGTTATTTTTATTACATGTGATGTTTATAAGGAATTGAACATTACTGCTTTGTTGTGCACACACAAGGGCTGTAGTTTAAATGTTGGGTCTGACTTAACTTCAATTATTTTAGTTTAGATGTGTACACACTTGACCATTATGATTTAAGAGGCAAAATACAAGGAGTTACATAGTTGATGTAATTGACAAGAGTTTTCTACCTATTTATTTTATATATAGGTTGTTGTGCACAAACAAGGCTATATACATTTGAAATTAGATCATTATTCTCACTAGCATATCTTTAATTAGATATTGCCGAACTATATATATTGAGGGTAATATAGTTTGAAAAAAATAGTGAGAGATATCAATTTAAAACAAGACCTAAATTAGTTTGGTAATTAATAAAAGAATGTATGCTAAAATGTTGTTAATTACAAATTCATTTACAGAATTTTACAATGTCTAAATTACTAGCACTGTGAAATATATTAAATGTTAATTAACCGGACCGAATTACTCGGATTGGTTAAGGAATTTAAGAATAGTTCTCATGGCTGAAAAGCTATCTTATGTCCTTAATACGCCTATCCTTGCAATTGTTGCAGACAATGCCTCTGAGGAAGAGATTATTACTTTTAGAAAGTAGCAAGATGATGCACAGTTGGCTCAATGCATCATGCTCGCATTCATAAATAACGAGCTTCAGCATTAGTATGAAACTATGGGTGCTCCTACTATACTCCTGCACATCAAGTAGTTGATGGTGAGGAAAGTAGGACTAATAGATATCAGATATCTAAGGAGCTCTTCCGATTTAGAATGACCGATGACACTACAGTACAAATAAAAGTCCTTAAAATAATCAATTTGATTGATCAATTAGGACAACGAGTATTGTCATGGATGGATAGTTGAGCCAAGATTTGATCTTGCACTCACTCCCGGACTCCTTTCACAATTGTTGTGAATTTTTCATATGAACAAGCTAGATATCAGCTTCGCTGATTTGCTTAACATGTTGAAAAACAGTTGAGAGTCACTTTCCAACCAAGAAAAACCAAGTCTTACTGGTAGGGACTAAATTATCTTCTGAAAAGAAGAACGATTCTAAGAAGGTAAAAAGAAAAGGCAAAAATAAAGGATAATAAGAGCAAAACTGATACGGATAATAAAGGAGTTTGCTTCCACTGCAATAAGCCTGGACACTGGAAAGAAACTGCAAGAAGCATCTTGTAGAGGCTAACCAAAGAAGCTTAGTGAAGTTTCAATTACAAATATAATTCTGTTCATGATTTAAATAAATTTTTCATTAAGTTAAGGTTCTACTTGGGTATTAGATACCGACTTTGGTTATCATAAATATAGATTTATGAGGGGACCAAGCAGAAGTAGAAAGCTAAACAAATATAAGTAATTCTATGTGTGGGAAATGAAGTAAAGGTTGCTACATTAGCCATAGAAACTTCACTTATAGTTTAGCAATGCCTACGAAAAAATCTATTAAGTCAATAAGTTGTAATTGTATTTCAGTTCGCGTTAGAAACATTATTTCCATTTTATTGTTGGACAATGAAATCTTTGGTATTATAATTAAGAACAATTGTTGTTATATTTATAATAATAATGTTTTGTATAGAACTAAAATATTACTTAATGGATTTTGTGTACTTGACTTACGTGAAAATATATTTTGCAAATTGAACAAACTAGTATAAGAAAAGGAGATGATCATTCAAAGAGTTGAATGTGTGTATTTGCTGGAATACAAGTGTGAATTATTGGAAAGGTTCAAAGAATTCAGAAGTGAAACAAATTGGCAAAATATTAAGAATCTTTGATCTGATCAAGGAAGGACTACTTGTGCAATAAGTTTCTAGATCATCTCAAATGGTTTTCTCATAATGGATGCCTCCTGATACGCAATAATTCATTGATGTATCTGAAAGGAAAAATCGTACCTTGTTGGACATGGTACGATCCATAATGATTTTACCGACATTCCAGTATCCTTTTGGGATAATGTCCTAGAAATGGTTGCATATCTACGAAAAAGGTAACCTAAAAAATCCGGCCTCAAGACTCCATAAAAGTTATGGACAAGGAGAATTCTTAATCTTAAGTATGTTAAGATAAGGGGTTGTCCAGCTTATGTGAAAAGGTTTCAAAGGATAAGTTTGGGACAAGATTTAACAAGTGTCGATTTGTGGGACATCCTAAAGTAAGTTTAGGGTATATGTTTTATAATCCTACTTAGCAAAAGGTGTTTGTTGCGAAACACGCTGCCTTCTAAGATAAAGTTGTTTATCATTGAAAGGGCTAGTGGGAGGATAATAGATCTTAAAGAGTTCAAGAACCACAAATCACTATAAGTCAAATAAGAGGAACATATAGATAGACCTATTGTACCACAATCGAATCGTAAATTTGGATTAGTACCAAAGATACCTGGGAGGTATGAATTCTTCATAGATGATGATGATGAGGTACGTATCATGGAAGATGATGTCCCAATTACATACGATGACGTAAGAGTTGTAGATACTCAGAGAAATGGATTGAAGCACGCTTCTCAAAACGGAACATTCTTTTTTATGAGACAATCAAAAGAGTTTGATTTTATCAAAAACAAGAATGAACCTAGTGTGTACAAAAGGGTCAGTGGGAGCGTCGTGATATTCCTAGTATTATATGTTGATATACTACGGATAAGGAATGACATACTAATGCTACAATCAGTAAAGATAAAGTTGTCTAAACATTCCTCCATAAATGATTTGGGAAGAGTATCTTAATTGGGGATAAAATCTATATAGATAGATTCAAGAGGATGCTCGACTTAACCCAAGGAACATATATTCATTTGATGTTAAAGTTGTTTAGCTTGGCAAACTCCAAGAGATGTCTCATGTTGATGAGTCATGGAGTGTATCTCTCTTAATAGTCCCCATAGACTCATAAAAGAGAGATCGCATGAGTAACTATCATGTATGCAATAAAATGTACGAGACCTGATTCATGATCAGTCATATTTTGGAGAAGTTCACTGTGACAGTGAAAAATATCTTAAAGTAATTAATTGGCACTAAGGATATGATCATATTCTTGGTGGGTCTGAATTAAAACTAGAGGTCTAAATAGACTCAAGTTTTTCAGACAGACCATGACGACAGAAAATCCACTTTAAGGTAAAGGGTTACCTTGAACAGTGGTGCAGTGAATTGGAAAGGTTTCAAACAGCAAAGAGTTGTTGGTTTAGTGATAAAGACAAAGTATATAGCTATAAATGAAGCTGCAAGTTGATTGTTTGGATAAAAAGTTCATTATAGAACTTGGAATAGTTCCTAAGTTTCATCTTGGATCTAAACATGTGTTGTGGCACTTTCATTTGATTATAAGAATCATTGAAAGATGGGAAATCACTATAAAAATAGTGGACTCTCAAGAACAACATTACATATCCATTAATTAAAGCTTATCCAACAGCAGGGTAATCGTCACTTAGAGAAGAAGGGTATGAGATACCATGGCGATTGGCTTTAGTGCAAGTGGGAGATTGAAAGTAATATGCACACAAGCCAATCATGTTTGATGATAAAGCATATACTTTGTAACAATCTTATTTATTTATTAATAAAAAGTATTAATTTCTTAAAGGCTTTTAATTATCTACAAGATGTTATTTTATAATATGTGATAAACCCATAGTTTTAAGCAATGCTTTTAGAATAATAATGATGATCATTCTAATGAGATCTAAATTCTTAGAAAGCTTAAAACTAAAATAGTTCCCAATCGTTGGATTACTAAATTGGGGATAGTGAATCCGGATAGATTGGTACATATGTTGCTTGCTCATTAGATGAGGATGATTGATCTCATGATCATTTGTGTGGAGACACTAAAGTAAGTATGTAGGTGCTTATTAGAGAATAAGTTCACTAAACGTGGCTCATTAAGGAATACCTAATGGAGTTTTACTTACCTGTCAATAGGAATTCCTGGAGTGATTATAGTACAAGTGATCCTTGGACTTGAGATCATCATACTATTCACGAGTTACTATTCATGAGTTACTATTCATGAGTTACTATTCACGAGTTACTATTCACGAGTACTATTCATGAAGCGTGATGATGTTTTTTTGTGAAATTTCTATCTTTTGGTGTCGGAGTTACTATTAACGTATACGGCACTATTCACGTATACGGCACTATTCACGAATACGACACTATTCATCGAAAAATGAAATTTCTTCTTTTTGTCCAAAATATCTATTCTGGATACTAGCTTTGATTGTATCCATGTTTTGATCATTCTTGAATTTTACCCCACTGGCAGTTATTTATGAAGTATTTTTTGAATGGGAATTATTTAAAAGTACGAATCCTTAATATTTGTTCTTTTGCTTCAATCGGATTTGTTTTCATTAAAATATTTTTCATCATCCTCACCCTAAATGATGATATAACGGAATATCTTTGGCACAGTAGTGCAAAGATGAATGATTTCGATGAATATCTTTGGCCGTGAGTGCAAAAGATGAGCAGTGTTTAGATGAACATGACCAATCGATGAATATCTTTGGCTCAGAGTGCAAAGATGACTTGTTGATGAATATCTTTGGCTTGTAGTGCAAAGATGACTTGTTGATGAATATCTTTGGCCGTAGTGCAAAGATGAATTTATTAGTAGGATTATGAACATAAACTGTGATTTGGTATAACCATAATCTTTGATGTTTCAGGTGATGAAAATTATCTTTGTCCTGGATGAGGAAAGGAATTTAGAACAACAATTACGATTATGAGTTATACATGTGATTATGGACAAGAATGTTTGATTGATGTTACAAGGATAAAACATTGATGGTGGACTTTAAACATGGAGAAGATAATAGATTTTATGGTCTATTTGACTCTTCTAATGGATTGCTCGTTCCGCTGCAACTATGGTTGAAAAGTTTTATTATATACCATATGTTCTAAATATCTGGTTTATTACTGTTGAAGGCTATTGATAATTTATTTATCTTTAGTCATGATATTCATCCAGTATCTTTTCGTGGAAATATTCTTCTGAGCATTCTTGAATTTTACTCTACAAAGCAGTATCATGTTGACAATTTGGACGTTATTGGTTCTTGGACAAATTAATTCTTGAACTTATTTTATTGAATTCTTATATCATTGTCATCATCCTCATGTTTATATTATGTTGAAAGTCATCATGGCTTGTATTGCATAGATGGACTTGGTATGATTATGACCGAGGATTATTCGGTATAATCATGGTAGTAATGTTACAAATGATGTGGAAAAAGTCCTCGTTGGCTCGTAGTGCATTGATGGACAGTTTTTGGTATGATTATGGCTATGGATTCTCTTCGGCCAAGGGTGCAAAGATGAATTGTTTTATGGCAAGATCAGGACCGTTGATGAAAACACGATTATCTTTGGCCCGTAGAGCATGGATAATTCATGGTCGTGATACTAAAGAATATCCTTGGCCTGTAGTGCAGGGATGATTTCATGATGTGGATTATTTATTAAAATTTGAGTCTCAACGATAATGATGATGAAAACCTTTTAAATCATAAAAGATAGTAGATTTTATTTTCTACTTGACTCTTTTAATGGATTATTTGTTCCGCTGCAGTTAAACTTGATGTCTATTGTATTTTATTAGTTTAACATTGTTAGAGGCTAATGATAATTTATTCTGCATTATCTTAGTCATAATATTTCTTACTAGGCTAGTTGAGCTCACCCTTTCTTTCACTGTTCCCTTCAGGAAATGAGAATATAGCTGGGACGAGTCGGGGAACGGAGGGATGGTGCAGAGGATAGCATTAGTAGTCCTCACTATTCTGTGAAATAGTGTGATAATAATTGTGATGAAGACTCCTTTTGAGTTTGTATAATCTCTAGTAGATAATATTTGTATTCAAACTCACAGTTTATGTTTTGTCGTATTGTACACGACAATGGTATTAGTAAGTTGTATTTGAATTCTGTACCATGTATCTGGCGACCCATGATGGGTGATGTATACCTAATTTTGGTGGCGTCACAGTTGGTATCAAAGCATAGGGATATGATCCCTGGCTAAGATGTGAGATAAGAACTAGGAGGGGAGAGACGGGAAATTCCTTTGCTAGTATGACCTACCTAAGTTTATTTAGTATTTAATTGGTCGGTCAAAGTATTGGGATAATATGTGATATGTTAATTAACCTTTGTTTTGTGGCAGTGTTTGAAAATGGCATCCGAGAATGTTGAGATTATGAATGGAGCACAGGAGACCATTGAGTCTCCACAGATCAATAATCAGGATAATATGCAACCAGAGGACAATACTCTTCATGAAAACAATAACACCAATGAAATGGTGAATGATGGGATGGTCAGAGGCTTTATGCAATTCATGCAACAACAAAGCTCCTCATCCAAAATGCGGTAGAAATCGATAACTCTCGGACGGTCACCGCTAAGCAGTTTAAGGAGCAATTCATGCAACAACGGGCGAAGGCAGCTCCTGTTCATAATGTAGGAGGAAACAATGGCAACCCACGGTTGGTCACCGCTAAGCAATTCAAGGAGCTGGGACCTCCGGAGTTTTTGGGAAAGCCAGAACCACTTAAGGCGGAGACATGGATAAAGCAGATTACCAAGATATTTGATGTCTTGGAATGCTCAGAGGAGCAAAAGGTTCCATTCTCCACCTTTATGTTACGTGAAGAAGGAGATCATTGGTGGGAATCTGTAAAACGTACCCAGCCTGACGCACTCAAGATATCTTGGGAGAAGTTCCAAGAATTATTCAACGATAAGTACTTTCCTGAAAGTATTCGTCACATGAAGGAGGTAAAATTTATCAAGCTGGAGCAAAACAATATGACCGTGTCGCAGTACGAGGCTAAGTTTGCGGAGTTATCCCGGTTTGCATCCCATTTGGTCGATAATGAGGAGCAAATGACGCGAATGTTTTTGCGAGGTTTGAGACCCGATATACATCAATACCTCATTTCTCACAAACTTTGTTTATATTCAGATGTTGTGAATAGGGCTCAGTTATTGGAGCGCGATAATGAGTCAGTACAACCAAAAGGCAACAACCAACAACACGATAATAATCATACTGGGGTGGCAACGGTCATCTAACAACGATAACCATCGTGGGAATATTATCATGCCAAGAATGGTAACCATTTCGGTGGTAATCATGGCCAAGATAATAAGAATGGACATTTTAAAAGAGAAGGTTCAACAATGACGTGAAGACGCGTCGGCACCAAAGACCGTTTCAAAGGAAGAAGAATGCCCATCGGTCGTATGTTTCAAATGCGACAAGAGGGACACATCCGTCCAAACTGTACGCAACAATCCAAAGCGTGTTTTAATTACTGAAGAGAAGGTCACCTAGCTCGATTTTGTCATATGGTGAAGTCAAGTCCAACCGGATAGTGATGCCAAAGGATGTCCCGCATACAAGCCAAAGCCGGTAGTTTAAGAGAGCATTTTTTTCTCATGACGAGGAACCCAATAAAATTATCACGAGTAAGTTAATCATAAGCTCTTACAAAGTCTATACCGTGTTAGATACCGGTTCTACTCACTCTTTTATTTCACCTAGTTGTGTTCAATGTTTGTACTTAACTCCAGAGAAGTTAAACTTTGATTTATCTATTGAAACTCCATTGGGAGAAACCTTCGTTACCTCCACTGTTTATAAATCTTGTTTGATTCAAATCGACACTTTCACGTTACCTGTCGATCTTATCTCTTTAAAAATACTTGCCTTTGATGTGGTTTTTTTTTTGCAACGATTGGTTAACTACTCATCATGTTTTTCATAAGGTTGTTAGCTTGTATATTCCTAACCAACCTATTATGCGAATTCAAGCAACCAAACCACTAAATTCAATCATTGTCATATCAAGCCATAAGTAAAGAGCCCCAATCCTTTTGTTGATGACTTCCTTGTGTGGAATGCAATCAAGCGACTTTACATGGCGGCGTCGTGAATGGCGATGACAAGTTGATAGGTATCATTGTGAGGTGCTATCTAGGTTAAGGGATAGAAGTCACAGTTGGTATCAATGTGACGTACTATCCAAGTCTTGGATGAGAGTAACAGTTTTGAATGATATTGCTATCATTAATAAATCTCTTGACGTATTCTTGAAGACTTCTTAGCCTACCCCAGAGCGTGAAATCGAATTTTGTATTGACACCAGTACAAAACCCATTTCTTAAACCCTCAAAATATTTCTTCAACTAAAACGAACGTAACATGCGCCAAAGACGTTGACTCGAGCTGTTGAAGATTACGATTGTACTATTCAATATCATCGTGGAAGAGCGAACGTGGTAGCTGACATGTTGAGTAGAAGATCGTATGCGTTTACAAGTGCAATATTGTTAACACAAACACTCATTTCGTATAACATGCAAATGATGAAGATAGAGTTAAAGACTCTAGGGACCCACGTGAAGATAACGAATATACAAGTAAAATTGACTTTAATCGATAAAGTTAAAGACGCTCAAGCTACATACCCGAATCTGATGAATATGAAGAAGAAGGTTCAAGAGGGCGTTATTCTAGAAGCAAGAGTTGCTGAAGAGAGGAAATCTCAACCCTCAATTTAATTGGCCCATTTGAAATCCTCGATTGAGTAGGAACCGCGGGCTTATAGACTGGTTTTACCGCCAAGTATGTCGCGTGCTCATAACGTTTTTAACGTATCAATGTTACGTAAATATGTGGATGACCCGAACCACATTATTAATTTAGAATCGGACGAGATAGCGGATGATTTAACGTATGAGATCTCGTGTTAAAATCTTGGATAAGAAGAATCATATCCAACACTCAAGGGTTATACCTCAAGAGTTAGAATTTGAAGTGAAGTCAAGGTATCGTCACCGCTCTAATACCCGATTAAATGTAATGTAAATTTCAAAGGCGAAATTCCATAGGGAGGGGAGATTGTGAGACCCCAGATTTTATAAATAAAGATTTAAATTTCCCAAAATATTTTTTTTATATTATGGTGTGGATTTAAGATAATGTTATAGTTGTGGGTAATATTTATAAATTTTGCAAAGTATGCAAGTTGTCATATTATATTCGATTGGTCGAGGAATATTCGTTTTAAGCGAAAATATTAAATGCGGCAAGCACAATCATTAGTAGACCCCATTAATGGAATTATTGTCGGATTGAGAAAACGACAAAAATATTTTATTAAAATAACGGCGGAAGTTTTACTGGTTGATCTTGTTGAACTACCCTAGTAAAGAAATCTGATGTCTGGCGTTGTTGCATAGTAGCACACGGTATTGATTATTGAAATTTATGTGAGAAGTCACTCAGTTTT
Organism: Panax quinquefolius; assembly: GCA_020205615.1. Lineage (NCBI taxonomy): Eukaryota > Viridiplantae > Streptophyta > Magnoliopsida > Apiales > Araliaceae > Panax > Panax quinquefolius. The sequence goes on along the minus strand of CM035174.1, from coordinate 47,958,939 downwards.
GTTCAATTATTGCTACAATAGTTCTTTGCATAATATCTCACATTATTTGATTCAATTATTGTTGATTTAGAGGTTTTGTTTTATTCACGGAATAAAATAAAACATCTTTTATATAAAATGTAATACTTTATTAAAGTTATTCTATAAATAGAATATATTATATTCTATTATGCATAGTGTTTTGCATAGTAAAATCTTTTTATATAAAATAGAATACTTTATTAAAGTTATTCTATAAATAGAATATATTATATTTTATTATGCATAGTATTTGCATAGTGCCTGCATAGTGTTTGCATAATAAAAATCTTTTTATATAAATAGAATATATTATATTTTATTTAAAAGATTTTTCTTTAAATATGGACTGTCAGATTAAAGTAAATCAATCTGGACCGTTCATGGATTAGTTACTATGCATTCCATTTTCCTATAAATAGAAGCTCATTCCTTCATTATTTTCTTACGAATTCACTGAACTCTAGAGAGAGAAACTATAGAGAGAGACTATAGAGAGATAGAATAAAAATTTTCTGCTACTTCACTACTCTTATATCAAGTATTATTTTACGGTAAGGGATATTATTCTTTTGTATTCAAGAAGAGAACTTACATTATTCCATTTCTTTATTGTTACATTGGAATAACTTTGTATCACAGCTGAGCCCTATATTTGGTGACATTCTTCTATTATCCTGTCTTTATTATTTTGTCGAAATATCCATGTCATCTATATCTGTTTTACACAGTTCCATTTTTTATTATTCCGTCTTTATTATTCGATTAGAATATCCATTGCTGCTATACTGTGACCACGGTTCCATCATTTATTATTCCGCATTTATTATTACATTTGCAACATCACGCTTGTGAATTTTCACACGACACAGGTTTCGTTATTATTATTACATTGAAATAACCGCTACATGCAATCTACCGCATGCATGGTGATATCTTTTGTTATTCCATTCGGTATTATACTCGATTGATTAAAATTTTGTCTTCTATACTCAAGTGAAATTAGTGGAATATCCTTGATATTTGCGCTTCATCCAATATCTTTTAAGTGGAAATATTCTTCGAGCATTCTTGAATTTTACTCTACAAAGCATTATCATGTTGACAATTTGGGCGTTATTGGTTCTGGACAAATTAATTCTTGAACTTGTTTTATTGAATTCTTATATCATTGTCATCATCCTCATGTTTATATTATGTTGAAAGTCATCTCGTGGCTTCAGTAGTGCATAGATGGACTTGTTATGATTATGACCGAGGATTATTCGATTATAATCATGGCCGTAATAATTACAAATGATGTGGAAAAAAGTCCTCGTTGGCCGTAGTGCATTGATGGGCGCTTTTTGGTATGATTATGACTATGGATTCTCTTTGGCCAAGGGTGCAAAGATGAATTGTTTTATGGCATGATCAGGACCGTTGATGAAAACACGATTATCTTTGGCCCCTAGAGCATGGATAATTCGTGGTCGTGATACTAAAGAATATCCTTGGCCTGTAGTGCAGGGATGATTTCATGATGTGGATTATTTATTAAGCTGAGTCTCAGCGATAACAGTGATGAAAAACCTTTTAAATCATAAAAGATATTAGATTTTATTTTCTACTTGACTCTTTTAATGGATTGCTTATTCCGCTGCAGTTAAACTTGATGTCTATTGTATTTTATCAGTTTAACATTGTTGGAGGCTAATGATAATTTATTCTGCATTATCTTAGTCATAATATTTCTTACTGGGCTAGTTGAACTCACCCTTTCTTCCACCGTTTCTTCTCTGAAATGAGAATATAGGCGGACTTACGAGTCGAGGGAGCGGAGTGATGGTCCGAGGATAGCATTAGTAGTCCACACTATGCAGTGAAATAGTGTGATAATAATTATAATGAGGACTCCTTTTGAGTTTGTATAATCTCTAGTAGATAATATTTGTATTCAAACTCACGGTTTATGTTTTGTCGTCGTATTGTACCACATGACGATGGTATTAGTAAGTTGTATTTGAATTCTGTACCATGTATCTGGCGACCCAAGATGGATGATGTATACCTAATTTTGGGGGCGTCACAGCGTACCTCGTCTTCTCTAATTTTTTCCTAATATAAATTCTATCTCCCTCCTATGTACTTCCACTTGACTGCTGATCAAGGTTTCTATTTATTTTAAATAGTTTTGTAATAAGAATAGTTAGAATTAATTTTGAAAAATTGGAGATCAATGAGCAAGGAGCGCTTGAAGACCCATTTGTAATGGAGCCCGGGTTTAAATGCAATAGTTATATTTAAATATTAATTCTTGCACCCATAGGGTTTGACCTTTTGGTTCACTTGGTGGCTCTAGTGAACCAAACTAGAATAAAAGTTCATAATCAATCCAGGTAGAATATAGTATTCTATATGTGCATGCTTAAACTATATATATTATATATTATGCAAACATGCTTCGCATGTTAATTAATATGACGCGTATTTTATATATATATATATATATATGTATATATATATATATATATATATATATGTATGTGTGTATGTGTACTAAACAAGATGAGATAAATTAATAACAAATCTCTCAAATATTTTATATTAAGTTGTAACGTTCAAAGATATTTGGAATATCGAACGTCGCCTTCTAGTATGATAGAAGCAATAGAGTATTGAATATTTAATATGAGTTTGTTGTGCACACACAAGGCAAGTATTAAATATTTAAGATGTTATTTTTATTACATATGATGTTTATAAGGAATTGAACATTACTTCTTTGTTGTCCACACACAAGGGCTGTAGTTTAAATGTTGGGTCTGACTTAACTTCAATTATTTTAGTTCAGATGTGTACACACTTGACCATTATGATTTAAGAGGCAAAATACAAGGAGTTACATAGTTGATGTAATTGACAAGAGTTTTCTACCTATTTATTTATATATAGTTTGTTGTGCACACACAAGGCTATATACATTTGAAATGAGATCATTATTCTCACTAGCATATCTTTAATTAGATATTGCCGAACTATATATATTGAGGGTAATATAGTTTGAAAAAAAATAGTGAGAGATATCAATTTAAAATAAGACCTAAATTAGTTTGGTAATTAATAAAAGAATGTATGCTAAAATGTTGTTAATTACAAATTCATTTACAGAATTTTACAATGTCTAAATTACTAGCACTGCAAAATATATTAGATGTTAATTAACCGGACCGAATTACTCGAATTGGTTAAGGAATTTGAGAATAGTTCTCATGGCTGAAAAGCTATCTTATATCCTTAATACGCCTATCCTTGCAATGGTTGCAGACAGTGCCTCTAAGGAAGAGATTGTTACTTTTAGAAAGTAGCAAGATGATGCACAGTTAGCTCAATTCATCATGCTCGCATTCATAAGTAACGAGCTTCAGCGTTAGCATGAAACTATGGGTGCTCCTACTATACTCCTGCACGTCAAGTAGTTGATAGTGAGAAAAGTAGGACTAATAGATATCAGATATCTAAGGAGCTCTTCCGATCTAGAATTACTGATGACACTACAGTACAAATAAAAGTCCTTAAAATAATCAATTTGATTGATCAATTAGGACAACGAATATTGTCATGGATGGATAGTTGAGCCAAGATTTGATCTTGCACTCACTCCCGGACTCCTTTCACAATTGTTGTGAATTTTTCATATGAACAAGCTAGATATCAGCTTCGCTGATTTGCTTAACATGTTGAAAAACTGTTGAGAGTCACTTTCCAACCAAGAAAGACCAAGTCTTACTGGTAGGGACTAAATTATCTTCTGAAAAGAAGAACGATTCTAAGAAGATAAAAAGAAAAGGCAAAATCAAAGGATAATAAGAACAAAAATTATAAGGATAACAAAGGAGTTTGCTTCCACTGCAATAAGCCTGGACAATGGAAAGAAACTGCAAGAAGCATCTTGTAGAGGCTAACCAAAGAAGCTTAGTGAAGTTTCAATTACAAATATAATTCTGTTCATGATTTAAATAAATTTTTCATTAAGTCAAGGTTCTATTTGGGTATTGGATACCGACTTTGGTTATCATAAATATAGATTTATGAGGGGACCAAGCAGAAGTAGAAAGCTAAACAAATATAAGTAATTCTATGTGTGAGAAATGAAGCTAAGGTTGCTACATTAGCCATAGAAACTTCACTTATAGTTTAGCAATGCCTACGGGAAAATCTATTAAGTCAATAAGTTGTAATTATATTTCAGTTCGCGTTAGAAACATTATTTCCATTTTATTGTTGGACAATGAAATCTTTGGTATAATAATTAAGAACAATTGTTGTTATATTTATAATAATAATGTTTTGTATAGAACTATAATATTACTTAATGGATTTTGTGTACTTGACTTACGTGAAAATATATTTTGCAAATTGAACAAACTAGTATAAGAAAAGGAGATGATCATTCAAAGAGTTGAATGTGTGTATTTGCTGGAATACAAGTGTGAATTATTGGAAAGGTTCAAAGAATTCAGAAGTGAAACAAATTAGCAAAATATTAAGAATCTTTGATCTGATCAAGGAGGGAATACTTGTGCAATAAGTTTCTAGATCATCTCAAATGATTTTCTCATAATGGACGCCTCCTGATACGCAATAATTCATTGATGTATCTGTAAGGAAAAATCGTACCTTGTTGGACATGGTACGATCCATAATGATTTTACCGACATTCTAGTATCCTTCTGGTATAATGTCCTAGAAATGGTTGCATATCTACGAAAAAGGTAACCTAAAAAATCCGGCCTCAAGACTCCATAAAAGTTATAGAAAAGGAGAATTCTTAATCTTAAGTATGTTAAGATAAGGGGTTGTCCAACTTATTTGAAAAGGTTTCAAAGGATAAGTTTGGGACAAGATTTGACAAGTGTTGATTTTGGGACATCCTAAAGTAAGTTTAGGGTATATGTTTTATAATCCTACTTAGCAAAAGGTGATTGTTGCAAAACACGCTGCCTTCTAAGATAAAGGTGTTTATCATTGAAAGGGCTAGTGGGAGGATAATAGATCTTAAAGAGTTCAAGAACCACAAATCACTATAAGTCAAATAAGAGGAACATACAGATAGACCTATTGTACCACAATCGAATCATAAATTTGGGTTAGTACCGAAGATACCTGGGAGGTATGAATTCTTCATGGATGATGATGATGAGGTACGTATCATGGAAGATGATGATCCAATTACATACGATGAGGTAAGAGTTGTAAATACTCAGAGAAATGGATTGAAGCACGTTTCTCAAAATGGAACATTTTTTTGATGAGACAATCAAAAGAGTTTGATTTTATTAAAAACAAGAATGAACCTAGTGTGTACAAAAGGGTCAGTGGGAGCGTCGTGATATTCCTAGTATTATATGTTGATATACTACGGATAAAGAATGACATACTAATGCTACAATCAGTAAAGATAAAGTTGTCTAAACATTTCTCCATAAATGATTTGGGAAGAGTATCTTAATTGGGGATAAAATCTATATAGATAGATTCAAGAGGATGCTTGACTTAACCCAAGGAACATATATTCATTTGATGCTAAAGTTATTTAGCTTGGCAAAGTTCAAGAGATGTCTCATGTTGATGAGTCATGGAGTGTATCTCTCTTAATAGTCCCCATAGACTCATAAAAGAGAGATCGCATGAGTAACTATCATGTATGCAATAAAATATACGAGACCTGATTCATGATCAGTCATATTCTAGAGAAGTTCACTGTGAGTCAGTGAAAAATATCTTAAAGTACTTAATTGGCACCAAGGATATGATCATATTCATGGTGGGTCTAAATTAAAACTAGAGGGCTAAATAGACTCAAGTTTTTCAGACAGACCAAGACGAAAGACAGTGGTGCAGTGAATTGGAAAGGTTTCAAACAGCAAAGAGTTGTTGGTTTAGTGATAAAGACAAAGTATATAGCTATAAATGAAGCTGCAAGTTGATTTTTTGAATGAAAAGTTCATTACAGAACTAGGAATAGTTCCTAAGTGTCATCTTGGATCTAAACATGTGTTGTGGCACTTTCATTTGATTATAAGAATCATTGAAAAATGGGAAATCACTATAGAAATAGTGGACTCTCAAGAACAACATTACATATCCATTAATTAAAGCTTATCCAACAGCAGGGTAATCGTCACTTAGAGAAGAAGGGTATGAGATACCATGGTGATTGGCTTTAGTTCAAGTGGGAGATTGAAAGTAGTATGCACACAAGCCAATCATGTTTGATGATAAAGCATATACTTTGTAACAATATTATATATTTATTAATAAAAAGTATTAATTTATTAAAGGCTTTTAATTATCTACAAGATGTTGTTTTATAATATGTGATAAACCCATAGTTTTAAGCAATGCTTTTAGAATAATAATGATGATCATTCTAATGAGATCTAAATTCTTAGAAAGCTTAAAACTAAAATAGTTCCCAATCGTTGGATTACTAAATTGGGGATTAGTGAATCCGGATAGATTTGTACATACGTTGCTTGCTCATTAGATGAGGATGATTGATCTCATGATCATTTGTGTGGAGACACTAAAGTAAGTATGTAGGTGCTTATTAGAGAATAAGTTCACTGAACATGGCTCGCTAAGGAATACCTAATGGAGTTTTACTTACCTGTCAATAGGAATTCTTGGAGTGATTATAGTACAAGTGATCCTTGGACTTGAGATCATCATAGTATCTTGTGTATGATGAGTTATACTTTGACTTATTCCTTAAGACCCTTAGGGTATATAAAAGGGTATGCTTGGGTATAATAAGTTGTACATGGATATAATGTATGATCAATAAAGAATCTACCGCTTCTAGTAAAAGAAGAGAAATTTTCTATGCGATTCGATAAATGACAACCTAGTAGTCCTTGGCCAAGGCAGAATGAAATTAGAAAGGAGTTTCTAATTTGCATTATTTGGAGTTGTGCATTTAAGGATCGAAATACATATAATTAAATAAATAAGACTTGACAGTAATTCCATGTCTTATATTTAATTTGGACAATATTGTACGGTGGAAGGATTACATTGAACGGTAACTATTTACTCAAAGGTTCTTTTATGATTAATGTTGAAATCTATATTATCTGGAAAGTCGATAATTGCTAGGGAGGCTTATCCTATTGTAGAATAAATATTATTTATTTAAATAAATTAATTGTTTAATTTATTTATTTAAATAAGATTAGAATTGTTCTAATTAATTTATTCACAAGGTTTAATATGGAGGACCTAAAGGGTCACACCATAAAAGGAAAAATAATTATATAAGAAGTTAATGGCATAATCATAATAATAAGTTAAGTGTATTTAATTTAATCTATGGTGATAGAATAAATTAAATAGCCTAATATTTATTATTTAATATTTTGGAAATATTAAATATAAATTAATAAGAGGAGTCTTATTATTATTATTACTATTATTATTATTTAATTCCTAAAGGAGTTTGGGAATTAATTAATAAAAGTACTCTCAAATATCCTAATAGGATTAGGAGGCAAATTAATTAAAAGAGTTTAATTAATTATCCCTAATAAGATTAGAGAGCTTAATTAATTAAATAAAACCTAATTCCTTAATTGTTAAGGAGGGTTGCCTACATCTATAAATAAGAGGAGTCTTATTATGGGTGAGGTGGTTATTGACGTTTTCATAGAATACGTAATTCCAATAGTTGGGAGAGTACATCCTTTTCTATGAGAGATAGAAAAACTAGGGTTTTGCCAAATACCCATCTTCTTGAATCCTTCTTCTTCCTTGGTGGATCACCTCTAGAGGACAAACACATGTGTGGCTAACATTGATCAAATGAAGGAACCAAACCCGGTGGATTCAAGTTGAACGCGAAAAGAATTGGATGAGAACTTGTACCTAATGAAGCTCGAATCTTCAAGGGTATAATTTTTGTTCTTTATCTTTTCGTTTAATTAATAATTGTGCATAAAGGATGATCCGGGTATATAATTTGTAAAATTTTAAAACTCTAATTTTCCATGTTTTCGCTTATTTTATGCAATTTGATTGCGTTCATGAATATTACAAACCTAATAGTTGTTAACCTTTTAATTAATGTTATGTAAGTTTATATTCATCAATGAATGGGTATTTAGATGTTATTATATTGTGGATCGTGATCACCAAACTCGGGGGTCAAGTAACCTGGATTTGGGGGCGTCACAGGTTGGTATCAAAGCTGTAGGTTATAAACCTTAAGTGTTGGGGGGGGGGGGGACCCTAGGATTATAACCATAAGTGAAATCTAGAATACTCATTTAGAGTACTAAGTTAGGGATTGCCGAAGTGCATCAATAGTGAGATGTATGGACACATCGTGTGTATTAAGTTTGTACTGGTGCAGTACTAATCAAGTTATTTAACTGACTGTAGGATGTCAAGAGAAGATGAAATGAGTACGGAGATGCTAGCGGTTGTTGCACTAGTGCAAATAGCCGAGGTGACAGCGTAAAGCGATTCAGTTGAAGAAGTGGGAAAAGATGAACCCATGGTGAATCTGGGGAGTGATCATGACGATTATCCCGAGATGTATCTTAGTGGTGATGAGGAGGCGGAGTCCGAGGAAGTTAAGGTGGAGAAAGGGAATAAGACCAAAGTTGGAGAGAAAGATCATGAATTTGCAGAAGTCCAAGAACTCTGAAGTAAAGTGTTTCTCTTGGAGGAGTTGTGGAAGACAGAACGAGAGTTACACGAAATGACCGAAGAACGGAATGAACTGAAGGCGTAGGTGGAAAGGATGAAGACTGAAACAATCAAGCAGTAGAAAGACAAGAATAAGAGAAAGAGGGACAAAGGCAACCCTAATTCTGAAAATTCAAACCAGAAGAAGAAGCAAGTCTGTAACAAGTGTGGAAAGACTCACACGGGAGAATGCATGATGTGGAAGAACGTGTGCTTCAACTGTAAGCAGGAAAGACATATTTCCCTACATTGTCCTAAGCCGAATATGAGGAAGTGTTATTCATGTGGGAGAACGGGTCACGGATTCAACAAGGGTCCCAGCAAGAAGAAGACTGGTGAAGGGAGTGGACGGTAGAAAATTTAGATATAAGCGGTAGTATCATTTGGTAGTATGTGATATTAACAATTTTAATATCGAAAACGAGGTGTAAGCATATGTAAATATATATATATATATGGTTGTAAGAATAAAATCTCTATTTTCTATATGAATATAAGATTAAGATTAATTTATGTGTTCTTAAAACTCATACTTATGGCAAGTTCATGACTCATAATTATATGAAATGTTTTAAACCCCTCAACGAATGGATGCAAAAGGTATGACTAGGATAAGTTCATACACTCATACAATTGTGGCAATTTCCTAAACTCATAGGTGTGGTAAGTTTGATGAATTGTAAATAGTTATGTGAGAATGGAAAATGGCAACTTTTTGTGTAAAGTTGGAAATTTGCAACATTTTGTATAAAGTTGTGTTGTTAATCCTGATATTATTTAAAAAGGGATAGTAATATGTGTTAAGTACTAAATGTACTATGTGCTATTTGAATAAATATGCGATTATATGAGAAATATGTGTTGAATTCTTATTGTGTTAAGAATTTATGTAGATAAAGATACTGAATGTATGATTTTTATCAGATCATGCCGCCTAGACGACAGAATCAAAATCAAAGAGAAGAGCAGTCAGTGAATAATGAAGGAGGTAAAACTGACCCTATGCAGAATTTTGCAAATATGATATGTTAGTTCCCAGTAGGCACAATATAGATCTAGAAGGGGGGGGGGTTGAATAGATCCTTTTTCGTTTCAAATACTTTTCTTGTTTATTTTGTATTGCTAATAATTTAGCATATGACAAACATAAGAATCATTTCAAGCACAATGGAATAAGTAAACTATCTCCTTCATTGATATATTCATAATCATACATACATTATTCATAGAGTTAGTTCAGAGGTAAGCAGTTAAAACATACATAACAATTATAGCAGTTAATGTACATAATGTAAATGATATAAAGTAAAACACACAAGAGGTTTTAAGTGGTTCAGAGACTCAAGCTCCTAATCCACTCTTCTGCTTTCAACTAGCAGGATTTCCACTAAGGAAGGGAAGCACCCTGAATCACTAAGATTCCTTCAAGGCCAGCAGCCTTGGGACTTCAGTTCACTAAGAACTCTTCAAGGCCAGCAGCCTTAGAACTTCTGTAGTTCCCTAGGAACTCTTCAAGCCCAGCATGCTTGGAACTTCATTTAGTCCCTCCGAATAAGGACCCCTTAGGCCCTGGCTTCTTCTTCTTGTTGTTGTTGGTGCTTAGCTGCTAAGATATCTTTAAGCTTGATCATCTTTTGTACTTAGCAGCTTGGTGTGTTCTTCTTTCCATTCTGCTTCGAGTCTGGACCACATCTTCTTTGGTGCAGCTAATCTTCTTTTGTTCTGCTCATCTTTATGTAGTGTCAGTTGTGCACCGTCACCATTTATTAAACCCTTCTTAACATATTGGCAGACATGGTTCTGCGCTTGCTCTAGTTCAGCTTTAGGTTCATGGTGAATCGTAGAGTTTCTCTCAGGATCTGCCTTATGCTTTGCCACTCTTCTGAATTCTATCTTCTTATCCTTTTCGGCTCTCAGCTTAATTGCAAATTCAAGTGGCATTCTCATCTTCGTTGAGTGAAGCTTAGGTCTGTTCAAGTCCTTCTTCAAAGCTGCTTCACTTCCACCTTCGTAGTCTCATTGTCACTTAGACTTGTTCTGTTAAGCTCAGGTGGAACTCGTAGAGTCAACGTTAGCATTCTACCAACTCAACGATTATGCAACATGGCAATCATCAGCAACTTTTTATCTTTGAAGCTCTGTTGATTTATACTCCTTCCCAATCTTCCAGTTGGAAAGTAGCCATTGAAAACTTTTTGATTTTCTTTGCAGATCTCGAGTTATTTGGTGTAGACTACAGATTTGACATGACATCACCTTTTCTGACTTTCTGACACTGCAGTCTACTATTTCACGTACCACGTCAGAGATGTCACTCTGATGTCTTGGGCAGGTCGACGACTTTATTTCCTCCTTCTGATTTCTCGATCAGAGGTTGTCCTTTTTGCATCGATGCTCTTAATAAGCTCTTGTCTGAATACCAACCTTCAGATTTAACCATTGCCAATGCTTCAATCTTCAGATGACCGAACTCTACGATTCTGATGCATACTTTCTTGGACCTGATCGTAGTGTCTTATTGACTGGTAGAGACAACACTGCGATCTTGAAGAGTGTTGATTGGATCTTCAATGTAAAACATCTCTTCCTTCTCTTATGCAATGCTTCAATACTTCTAGTTGCTTTAACTATTCTCAGATACTGATGGTTTGACTCTTTGCTCTGGTCCCTTCTGAATAGCAAGACACTTAAGATTTATGGCATGTATAGCTCACTTTCTCCTTGTGATCTCCCGTTCACTTATCATCAATGGACTGACCCAATGCTAAATCACTTTAGCCTTATTCTTCAGAGGCTGACCAGTATCTCTGTGTGCACTCCATCTGTTCTTTCTTTGTTTGGCAAACACTATGATCTTGGTTGCTTCCAAGATCGTTGTCTTCTGTTAACTTGACAGCTACTGCACTTGCTGACTTTCCTTAGTTAGTTACTGAAGTCTTCTTCTGATCAACTTGTGAAAGACTTCATCTCGAATGGCTTCACAACCCAATCTGGATGCTGATTGGGTTGGTTCTTAGATCTTTTGTTAGCTTGAATGTCATTCGTTGAGAGCTCTTTAGTTTCTTTCAGGTGGGATATATCTTTGCAGCTTAGACCACAGGCTTCATTTCTTTGGATATTCTGGGAGTGCTCAATTGTTGAGAATCGTGTTTACTCTACGATTCTACATTGGCTTTGTGAGCACATCTGTTGAAGTCTTTGTTCTACACTCTACGATTCAGCTTTGGCTGTGTAGACACTACGACTTCGAGATCAGATCTTGACACTCTACGATTTCTGACTTTGTGTTTGTTGTCTTCATCTAATCTTGCTCGACTATGATCTCTGCCTCGTATATGATCAGTAGACTCTACGACTCTGAGCGTAGTCTACGATTCTTGACTTGGCTTCGGCAGATACTTGGTCGGCTCGTAGGCAGGCTGTGTCTACGATTCTGATCATGACTTCCTCAACAGACTATGGTTCCGAGGAAGTTCTACTCGACACACTACGATCCTTCCTCGTCTCTCCTGGCAGTCTACGAACTCCAAGATCTACTATCTTGCATACTACGATTCTACCTCGATAGCTCTCGAGTTTTCCTTGACTCTCCTGACAGACTACGATTTCTGGTGCAGTGCTCTACGATCAGACAAACATATCTATTACATCATAAGATCAACCTAACACTTTTGATCTTTCTATATTTATAGTCCTTGTACATCATTTCTTTTTAAGGACTTTACACAGCTGTTTTGCTTTAGTAGGATCAACCTAACATATTTGATCAATTCATTCTAAGTCCTTGTACATATGTTTCTATTATCTATCAAAGGACTATACAACTTTTCTTAATGCAAGAATACTTGTATATTCATTCATATATATATATATATATATATATATATATATATATATATATATATTATAATCAAATCAAATGTAAATAGGAATATCATTCACATGCTTATTCTTGACAATCTCCCCCTATTTGATTATGACAAAAATAATAAGTGCATATGCATGTTATAAATGAATCTTATATAGAGTGAGTAACTATATTTCTAACACAGATAATCATGAGTGTCACTTATAATTATGTGGAATTTAATACACTGACATTTTACATCCTGGATCCAGAACATACCTAACTAGTTAGAGATGTACCTCTTTGGCTCCATGTATGTTTCCAGGATGTCTGTTGATCAGCTATTCATCTGTTTGATATCTTTGCTACTGCTCCCCCTGAGATGTTGACTTCATATCTTTTGTCTGCTCCTCTGCAGATGTATGCTCCTCTCATTCTGGTTTTGGCTCCCCCTTAGCCTTGGGCTCATCATCCTTTGGCTCCCCCTTAGATGATAACTCAGCTTCTTTTTGTGTTGTCTTCTTCTTTTCTTACCTTCTGCACTCCTTGCCCTTTCTAGAGTGCCTTTTACTCTACCTTTATCTATGCCTCTTTTTCTCTGTTTTTTTGTCATTAATCACTTGGGAGAGATGTTCCATGTTGGACATAAGCTGCTCAATCAGATAAGAGGAGTTAGCAACTTCAAACTTGAGTTCTTGTTGGCTCAGCTCAAGTTTCATGGAGAAAGACTGATTCATGTTGTCAATCTTGTTAGAGAGGACTTGGAGTTGTTCTTCATTTTCCTTATGCACTCGAAGTGCATCTGCCTTCTGATCATTCATAGCCTTCAGATAGATGTGATCTCTCTCTTTGATTTTGAGAGATACATCAGCCATCGTTGCTTGGAGTCTGTCTTGAACTGAATTATCTCTGGCTGCTGTCAACCTCTTTGATTCTTCAATGATTAGAGATATCTTCTCAATCAGCTCATCAGAGTTTTTCATCAGCTCCTCCACCATAGGAATTTGGTCATCTGGTTGGGCAGCCTTTTATTGAGCATCAGATTGGTCTCTACGATTTTCATCCTTGGTCAGATTTTTGAAAGTGTTGAGGATCTGAAAGATCGTTGAGTACCAATCGTTATTGGAGGATGAAGGAATCTCGGTCAACAGTGTTTAAGCAGATGAAAGCTTCTTATTTTGGATTTGCATATCATCAGTCGTAGAGTGAACTGACTCTACGATTATCTCCTTGGTCATAATCCTTCTGCCTTCGGAGTCCACTCTACAATCATAAGGAATATAGTGGTTGCCAGAATGTCTGTAGACTTTGTAGTGGGGCTGGTCTTTGATCATCATTGTTGCATAATTCTTCACCTTTGGGAAGTTCCGAGACACCAGCTCTAGGCTTCGAATTTCTGGAAGTACTTCTTGTGATTCATTTGAGCCTTCCACTATTCTTCTTCCGTTAATCCTGGCTGGAGATATGATAGGATAGTTTGCTGGTTCTTCTAATTCATGATTTGCAGAACCAAAGTCTTTCTCCAATTCTTCCCTTCTTGAGCATGAATCTTGTTGGCTCCTTTCCTCATATTCATCAGTGAATTATTCTTGCTGAATTTCATTTCCAGAACCTTCTTCAGCGAGATCTTCCTTGGATTCATCTTCTTCATTACTAGTCCCATCTTCAGCACTTTCTTCCTGTGATTCAGATTCATCATCACTTAATTCAATGACTGTAGTAGAGTGATCACTTCTCTTTTTAGAGGAAAATTGAGCAATTAATCTGTAGCTCTTCCTTATCCATGGGGGTTCAGCTATGGGAGAGTCAGACTCTGAGGCCTTTGAATCATTAGGCAAGCTTCCTTGACGTTCAGTATTGGCATGGACATGTCCTTCTTCTTTAGAATTAACATCATTTGACCCATCATTTAGGCTTGTTGGAGCATTTGCATTTGGAGATGCAGTTAGGTCATCTTGTAGCTTTTCTTCATCATCAGAGTGAATGCTTTGAGAGTTAGCCAATGGGCTTGTGCATTCTGCTTCATCAGCAGATTCTTCATTTTCTTCCATGAATCTAACTTCAGTGTCATTGCTGGATTCGTTCTTTGGGGACTTGGTCTTAAGATCATTAGTTCCCTTCTCTTCCTCGTTAGATGTACTTTCTTGGGAAACTAGGACTGCTCTATTTACAACCTTATCTTTCTTTCTGGATGGCCCTTGAAGTAGTCTGTTACTTCTCCTCTTTGTGGTCTCTGCAGTTGAGACCTTTTCAACTTCGTTCTTGTCTTCTGTGGAGAGGACTCAGTTTTCTTCACGCCTTTGGATTTCTTTCTTGCTGGTGTGATTGCTGCTGGTGCAGAGTCACCAGACTCAGAGCTTTCCACCTCTATCGCCTTCCTCTTTTTCACAGAGTTCTTTGTGCTGCTCCCTGTTATTGTCAACCTCCTGTTTTCCTTTGAGTTCTTCTTCCAGTTCACAAACAGTTGTGGAGACATTACTTTGTGAACATTTAAAGGCTCTCCTTCATCCTTCTTGATTTTTCTTCCCAGTTTCTTCTTTAGCACTATACTCAACAGTCTTCCATGAAAGACCTTTGTCAGGGATTTTTTTTATAGAATTCTTCAACTTAGCCTTTTCTACCCATTTGGAGATCTGATCAAACAGGATTACTCCAAAGTTGATTCGCTTCTTCAGAACTATAGCAGACATAATTTTCAACTATTGATCAAGCACAGTGTCATGTGTAGTATCCTTGCATAGTATATATTTGCCCACTATCTCAACAAGGAACTCGAATTCCTCTGGAAACTCCTTATTTTTCATGTCCTTCAGACTAGGGTTTCTTTGGTACCGCATTAGCCTCTTGCCTTCTTCAATGTCGACTTCATCTAGGTTTATCACACCTTGGTTGGGAAACCCTAGACATTGTTTGATGTCTAATGCTCTTATTTTCAGACTTGATCATTTCACCTTCGTGGTCAGAAGCCCAGAATCTATTGAAGCATTTGAGTAGAACTGTTTCACTAGCTCTGTATAGACTGGAGTGTCGGCCTCCAAGCACTCAGAGAACCCATCCTTCTTTACGAGCTCAAATATGTCCTTGAACTTTGTTTCTGATCTTTTGAACTTTTTGAAGCCGAGTTGCATTCCGGTTATAACTTGACATTCTGCCATTTGAAGAGTTCAAGGTATATGGGTATGTGATTTAGGGAATCTTAAGAGAGATAGTTGAATGTGATTTAGGCAAGGCTCTGGAGGGTTAATGGGTTTTGGGTTCAAGGCGGATTCTAGGGTTTAAAAATGGAAGGGAGAGAGTTTCGATTGTTTCTGATAACTATTTGCAGATTTTGAATTTGTCTTAATGGTAGCTCCCTTTAACTCTACATAAACAGTTATGTGTCAACCAACCATTGGTTGCAAGATGTCCAGTAATGAGCTGTAACTCCCCATAAACTTTTCAGTTAGATATCCCTTTTCGAAGAGTAGACGTTTTAATTGACGTGGATTGACCGTTGACCTCTTTGGTTCGTAGAGTAGCTCAGTGAGGTGGTTATGAACTTTAGGATTTACTTTGTTGACTCAACGACCATCTTTTGTACTGGATGGTTTTGACATTAATTCTTATCTTGAAACTTCATATCTTGACCACTGATGTACTCCAGGCCAATTTGGGCACTTAAGTTCGGAGGTGCGTTTGTATAATGCCTTTCTAAACTATATTCGAATTTATCTCCTCAGAATTTAAATGATTTTTCAATTTTTCCTGTTCTGCCAAGCTCTTCATGAGCTAGAGTAACCTCTGTTAAGACTGCGATCGTCGAGTCTGCTTCTACGATCGTTGAGGTTACACCGCGATCGTTGAGTTCTCTTCAAACTATACTCTACAATAGTTGACTGTCTTGGTCCTTGAGATGAACTTGACTAAGCAATCCCTCTGGTTTAAGGTAGCTCAGGAAGGGCCAACCTCTAAGAGTGAGCTAAGGGTCATGTTTGTCCCTGAGGCGCTTTCTAGATGAAATACTTTGGAAGTGATTTGGACTGATATCTAATTTGACCTTTCCTGGTGGGGAGGTCCTCTACCAACTTTAGACAATTACATTTGATGTAATCGTGGTGTCCTCCCGCTCTTACACTACGATCAGATGTTTGATCGTAGGCACTCCACGATTTTGAGTTGGGTGGCTAATAGGTTATCAGTTGTACATTTTGAGACGTTCCTACTGACTATGGACCTTCATTTGGTTCATCAGCCAGAAAGTTTTGGGACTCTATAGTTAGTACATTGCTTCATAGTATATCTCTGATGTTTTAGTGCTTATGTACTGTTAGCAGATTACTGCTCCCCCATAGTTGATATTGTCTTCTCAGATAGACATAAGTTCTTCTTCTTCATGTGTAGCAGAAGGCAACCATGCATATCTCATTCTAGCTGAAGTCATTAAATCTTCTTGTATCATAAAAATGGGCATCTTTAGGGTTGATCATTCTACGATCCTTTGACAGCACTACGAACGTAGGCTTCCTTGTCAGTTTGTGCTTGCTGAGTTCTGCTTCCATAATGAGTTCCTCATGATTGATGCTTGGTGATCCTTTGATGTGAACTTCCTTAAGGATTCTTCTCATATAATGTGCTTTGCATGATTGAGCATATATGACCCTTTTCATCTTTGGTTGAGTGGTCTGCTTCCATATAAAGATTAGCAGCCAAGTGAGCTTTATTTAGATTAGCTCAGCAGGTCTTCAAGAACAGGCTTTGACATATATGAGTTTTATCAGAATCATTTCTGAACAATCTTAAGCCTTCTGCTGGTTGAATCTTCTTGACTGAAGTCTTCTGCTTTAGCATTCCTTAGTGTTTCCAGATAGACCAGGTAACTGCAGGTTATAAATTTCTATTTTTGGTACCCATGGTTAAATGGGTCCTGCTAGGTTCCTTTTCTAAACCCATGTTCCTCATGTATTTGGATAATCATCATATTTATCACCAAAAGTCATATTCATGCATGTAACTAATTTAGTTAATACATTTTGAGATGCATGATGGTGAGTGCGTGTAAGATTTGCTATTTTAATAAGACACTCTTTTTCTTTGATGGTTTCATCGTTTGCTAGGTTATGTTCACATGGTTTAAATGTTCACAAACTGAGAATCAACTCTACGATTTATTTGTATCTGGTTGATTCATGGAGGTGATCAGTTTCTACGAATCTTCAAGATACTCTTGTAGAACTGATCATACTCTGTGTGTTATTTAAACACTTAGAACATAGGTTGTACATATATACTAACCCATCAGCAAAGATTACTTCACATAAAATTAATTTAACCTATGATGCTCTTATGCCCTATTTCAGATTTCCTTCAAGATGTCATCTTCAACCTAAAGTTTGGATGGAGAGAAATTTTGTAAGCATTTGAGTTTCCAACTTTAGTGTACTTTCTCTCTTCACCTTTTTAGGTGACAAGATACTGTTATAGTACATAAGGAGGTGCAACATGATGTACATACTTATCTTAGTGAGGAACCGTACCTTTCTGTTGTCAGTTTCTCAACAGTCATTCATCTAGGATATACTGAGGTTAGGCATTGATGTACATAGTTACTCATTTGCTCCTGACAGCTTGTTGCTCCAGTTGACCTCCAATCAATCAGTCGTGGTCTTGAAGATGCAAGATAAGAAAATCTCAGCATCTTTAGTTCTTTGACATCCTTGAGTTCACAAGGTTTACATCCAGTTGCTGGTTGACCAGATACATGTTTGAGAAGTTCTTCTTTCTTCTCTGGATAATTATTTCTTAGCATGTATGGCCTTTTCATCTTTTCAGGCAGGTGGATGTTTTACTCTTTCCTTTTGAGGTCTCTTGAGCTTTCTAGCCTGGTCTTCAGACTACAAGATTGACATCGAGCAAGGATTGGTCTTGTTGATAAAATGACCTACCGAGTGGACTCTTGAGCTTTCTATGCTCTGCATATTACAAGTGACTTACTACTAGACTAAGTTTAGAACAATGTTTATTAGATCTTTTTGGATACTTTTCTGGATTTTTGTAGCGATTACAATAACATAACATGAGATTGACATCGAGCAGAGCTGTAATATTCTTCCAATATGGGAGCTCATCTCAATTACGCTTACTACTAGACAAATTGTTTGTAATCATTAATTAGCTTTTTGAATAATTGCACAAAAATCGTTGTAAAATCTAATAGTTTAAAAAAAATTTACAAACCATATACCCTACATCACCCTTTATGCATAATTATTAATTAAACGAAAAGATAAAGAATAAAATCATACCCTTGAAGATCGAGCTTCCTCGTGGTACAAGTTCACCTCCAATCCACTCTTTTCTTTCGCTCAACTTGAATCCACCGGGTTTGGTTCCTTCCTTTGATCAACGTAAATAGCCACCCATAAAAATGTTTAAAAAATCTGAGAGGTGATCCACCAAGGAAAAATAAAGATTCAAGAAGAAAATCATATTGAAGATCAACCCCTCGGTTTTCACCTCCAATCTCTATAGAAAACCGGGTTTGGTTCCTTCCTCTCCAACGTTAATTGAATTTGGCCTCTAGAGGTGATCTACCAAGGAAAATAAAGATTCAAGAAGAAGGGGTATTGGCCGATTTTCTATAATAGAAGAGCTTCTCTTATAAAGATATCGATATAACCTCCTCTTATAAAATAAATAAGGTTTAATTATTTAAATTAAACTCTTTTAATTAAATGGGCTCCTAATCTTATTAGGGATAATTAATTAAACTCCTTTAACTAATTTTTCCTCCTAATCCTATTAGGAATAAATGAGAGTACTTATATTAAATTAATTCCTAAACTCTTTTAGAAATTAAAATAATAATAATTGTAATAATATTAATAAGACTCCTCTTATTAATTTATATTTAATATTTCTAAAATATTAAATAATAATATATTAAGCTATTTAATTTATTCTATCACCATAGATTAAATTAAATATACTTAACATATTATTACGATTATGCCATTAACTTCTTAAATAATTATTCTTCCTTTTATGGTGTGACCTTTAGGTTCTCCATATTAAACCTAGTTGTGAATAAATCAATTAGAACAATTCTAATCTTATTTAAATAAATAAATTAAACAATTAATTTATTTAAATAAATAATATTTATTCTACAATAGGGATAAGCCTCCCCCTAACGATCAACGACTTTCCGGATAATATAGATTTCAACATTAATCATTAAAGAACCTTTGAGTAAATAGTTACCGTATAATTCAATCCTTCCACCATACAATGTCCCAATTAAATATAAGACATGGAATTACACAAGTCTTATTTTATTTAATTATATGTATTTCGATCCTTAAATGCACAACTCCAAATAATGCAAATTAGAAACTCCTTTCTAATTTCATTCTCCTTAACAAGGACTCTTTGGGTTGTCATTTATCGAATCACATAGGACATTTCTCTTCTTTTATTAGAAGTGGTAGATTCTTTATTGATCATACATTATCTCCATGTACAACTTATTATACCCAAGCATACCCTTTGATATACCCTAAGGGTCTTAAGGAATAAGTCAAAGTATAACTCATCATACACAAGATACTATGATGATCTCAAGTCCAAGGATCACTTGTACTACTATCACTACAGAAATTCCTATTGACAGCAAGTAAAACTCCATTAGGTATTCCTTAGCGAGCCACGCTCAAAGGAACTTATTCTCTAATAAGCACCTACATACTTGCTTTAGTGTCTCCACACAAATGATCATGAGATCAATCATCCTCATCCAATGAGCAAGCAACGTATGTACCAATCTATCCGGATTCACTAATCCCCAATTTAGTAATCCAATGATTGGGAACTATTTTAGTTTTAAGCTTTCAAAGAATTTAGATCTCATTAGAATGATCATCATCATTATTCTAAAAGCATTGCTTAAAACTATGGGTTTATCACATATTATAAAACAAACATCATGTAGATAATTAAAAGCCTTTAATAAATTAATACTTTTATTAATAAATGAATAAGATTGTTACAAAGTATATGCTTTATCATCAAACATGATTGGCTTGTGTGCATACTACTTTCAATCTCCCACTGCACTAAAAGCCAATCGTCATGGTATCTTATACTCTTCTTCTCTAAGTGACGATTATCCTGCTGTTGGATAAGCTTTAGTTAATGGATATGTAATGTTGTTCTTGAGAGTCCACTATCTCTATAGTGATTTCCCATCTTTCAATGATTCTAATAATCAAATGAAAGTGCCACAACACATGTTTAGATCCAAGATGAGACTTAGGAACTATTCCTAGTTCGTAATGAACTTTTAATCCAAACAATCAACTTGCGACTTCATTTATAGCTATATACTTTGTCTTTATCACTAAACCAGCAACTCTTTGCTGTTTGGAACCTTTCCAATTCACTGCACCACTGTTTAAGATAACGCTTTACCTTAAAGTGGATTTTCTGTCATCTTGGTCTGTCTGAAAAACTTTAGTCTGTTAAGCCCTCTAGTTTTAATTTAGACCCACCATGAATATGATCACATCCTTAGTGTCGGTTAAGCACTTTAAGATGTTTTTTTTTACTGACTCATAGTGAACTTCTCCAGAATATAACTGATCAACATCAGGTCTCGTACATTTCATTGCATGCATGATTGTCACTCATGCGATCTCTCTTCTTTTAATAGTTTGTGGGGACTATTAAGAGAGATTCACTCCATGGCTCATCAACATGAAACATCTCTTGGAGTTTTCCATGCTAAACGACTTTAGCATCAAATGAATATACGTTCCTTGGGTTAAGTCGAGCATCCTCTTGTATCTATCTATATAGATTTTATCCCCAATTAAGATACTCTTCCCAAACCATTCATGGAGGAATGTTTAGACAACTTTATCTTTACTGATTGTAGCATTGGTATGTCATTCCTTATCCGTAGTATATCAACATATAGTACTAGGAATGTCACGATGCTCCCACTGACCCTTTTGTACACACTAGGTTCATTCTTATTTTTTGATAAAATCAAACTCTTTTGATTACCTCATCAAAACGAATGTTCCATATTTGAGAAACTTGCTTCAATCCATTTCTCAGAGTGTCTACAACACTTACCTCATCGTATGTAACTGGATCATCATCTTTTATGATGTGTACCTCATCATCATCATCTATGATGAATCCATACCTCCCAGGTATCTTCGGTACTATTCCAGATTTACGATTCAGTTGTGGTATAATAGGTCTATCTACAGGTTCCTCTTATTTGACTTATAGTGTTTTGTGGTTCTTGAACTTTTCAAGATCTATTATCCTCCCACTAGCCCCTTTTAATGATAAACACCTTTATCTTAGAAGGCAGCGTGTTTCGTAACAAACACCTTTTGCTAAGTAGAATTATAGAACATATACCCTAAACTTACTTTAGGATGTCCCACAAATCGACACTTATAAAATCTTGTCCCAAGCTTATCCTTTGAAACCTTTTTCACATAAGTTGGACAATCCCTTATCTTAACATACTTAAGATTAGGAATCCTCCCTGTCCATAACTTTTATGGAGTCTTGGGGCCGGATTTTGAGGTTACCATTTTCGTAGATATGCAGCCATTTCTAGGACATTATCCCAGAAGGATACTGGAATGTCGGTTAAATAATTATGGACCGCACCATGTCCAACAAGGTACGATTTTTCATTCAGATACATCAATCAATTATTGCGTATCAGGATGTGTCCATTATGAGAAAACCTTTTGAGATGATCTAGAAACTTATTGCACAAGTATTTATTCCTTGATCTAATCAAAGAATCTTAATACTTTGCCAATTTGTTTCACTTCTGAATTCTTTGAACCTTTCAAATAATTCACACTTGTATTTCAACAAATACATACATTCAACTCTTTGAATGATCATCTCTTTTTCTTATACTAGTTTGTTCAATTTACAAAATAATTTTTCACGTAAGTCAAGTATACAAAATCTATTAAGTAATATTTCAGTTCTATACAAAACATTATTATTATAAATAGAACAACAATTGTTCTTAAATATAATACCAAAAATTTTATTGTCCAACAATAAAATGGAAATAATGTTTCCAACGAGAACTGGAATACAATAACAACTTATTGACTTAATAGACTTGCCCGTAGGCATTGCTAAACTATAAGTTTCTATGGCTAATGTAACAACCTTTGCTTCATTTCCCACACATAAGATTATTTATCTTTGTTTAGCTTTCTACTTCTTCTTGGTCCATTCATAAATCTATATTTATGATAACCAAAGTCGATATCCAATATCCAAGTAGAACCTTGACTTAAAGAAAAATTTATTTTAAATCTTGAACAAAATTGTATTTATAAATCAAACTTCATTAAGCTTCTTTGGTTAGCCTCTGCAAGATGCTTCTCGCAGCTTTCTTTCCAAAGGTCCGTGGCTTATTGTAGTGGAAGCAAACTCCTTTGCTATCCGTGACGCTTTTGTTCTTATTATCCTTTGTTTACGCCTTTCTCATTTACCTTCTTTGAATCGTTCTTCTTTTTTAAAAGATCCTTTGGCCCCTACCAAGAAGACATGGTCTTTCTTGGTTGGAAAGTGACTCTCAACATTTTTCAACATGTTAAGCAAATCGCCAAAAGTCGATATCTAGCTTGTTCATATAAAAATTCACAACAATTGTGAAAGGAGTCCGGAGTGAGTGCAAGATCAAATCTTGCTCAACTCTCCATCCATGACAAAACCAGTTGTCCTAATTGATCAATCAAATTGATTATGTTAAGAACTTTTTATCTGCATTTATATAGTGCCATTGGCCATTCTAGATCGGAAGAGCTCCTTAGATATCTCGATATCTATCGGTCCCCACTTTCCTCACCATCAACTACTTGATGTGCGGGAATATAGTAGAAGCATCCATAGTTTCATCTTGACGTTGAGCTTCTCATTACTCATAGATGCGAGCATGATGCATTGAGCCAATCATGCATCATCTTGCCACTTTCTAAAAGTAGCAATGTCTTCCTCGGAGGCATTGTGCGCAACCATTGCAGGGATAGGCGTATTAAGGACATAAGATAGCTTTTCAGCTATGAGAACTATTCTCAAATTCCTTAACCAATCCATGTAATTCGGTCTAGTTAATTAACATCAAATATGTTTCGCAGTGATAGTAATTTTAGACATTGTAAAATTTCTCATAAATGAATTTGTAATTAACAACATTTTAACATACATTCTTTTATTAATTACCAAAATAAATTAGGTCTTGTTTTAGATTGGTATCTCCCACTATTTTCTTCAAACTATATTACCCTCACTTATATAGTTCGGCAATATCTAATTAAAGATTTGCTAGTGAGAATAAGGATCCCATTTCAAATGTATATAGCCTTGTGGTGACACAACAAACTATATATAAATAAATAGGTAGACAATTTTTGTCAATTACATCAACTATGTAACTCCTTTTCTTTTGCCTCTTAGATTATTTTGATCAAGTGGTGGCACATCCGAATCAAAATTATCCAAGTTAAGTCCACCTAGCACTCCATATATTCAAAAAGAAAAATATCATCCTTGTGGTGACACAACAAAACAATATTGTTCAATTTTCTTTATAAGCATCAAATGTGATAAATTAACATCTTAAATACTTAATACTTGCCTTGTGGTGACACAACAAACTCATATTAAATATTTAATACTCTATTAATTTTATCATGCTAGAAGGCGACGTTCGATATTCCAAATATCTTTGAACGCTTAGGACTTAATATAAAAAAAATTTGAGGGGTTTGTTATTAATTTATCTCATCTTGTTTAGCGCGCATGCACATATATATATATAAAATACGTGTCATATTAATGAACATGCGAAGCATGTTTGCATAATATATAATATATATAGTATAAGCATGCACATATAGAATACTATATTCTACCTAGATTGATTATGGACTTTTATTCTAGTTTGGTTCACTAGAGCCACCAAGTGAACCAAAAGGTCAAACCCTAGGGGTGCAAGAAATAATATTTAAATATAACTATTACATTTAAACCCGGGCTCCATTACAAACGGGTCTTCAAGCGCTCCTTGTTCCTTGATCTTCAATTCTTCAAAATTAATTCTAACTATTCCTATTACAAAACTATTTAAAATAAATAGAAACCTTGATCAGCAGTCAAGGGGAAGTACATAGGAGGGAGATAGAATTTACATTAAGAAAAATTAGAGAAGACGAGGTACGCAGACCCCATTTAATAAAACCCATACATTCATGCATCCAACTAAAATAAAATCCAATCATATTGGTCAATAGTCCATAATCAATCCCATTTATTATCATACACATCATCATATGCATCAATAAATAACATTCATCTTATGAATAATAAACATTTAATATATATATTGATATCATTTAATGGGCAAATTTAATTAGTATAAAATCTAATTTTGAATCAAAATAAACTCCTTTATTTTAATCCAAATTTAAATCAAAATAAAACTATTTTATTTTAATTTATTCAATTTTGAATAAAATAAACTATTTTATTTTAATCAAAATCATTAATCAAAATAAACTCCTTTATTTTAATTAATTATGGAATCCAATTCCATGTAAAAAAAAAATATTAAAGGAAACACGAATTCTTTTCCTATTCACAAATAAACTCTTTTATTTTGAATAATATGAAATCTTATTTCATATCTAAATAAACTCCTTTATTTAAGGAAATTAGGATTCTCTTTCTTATTCACAAATAAACTCTTTTATTTTGAATAATATGAAATCTTATTTCATATCTAAATAAACTCCTTTATTTAAGGAAACATATAATCCAATTTCAACTCCAATTAGTTATCATGGAATCCAATTCCAACTCTAATTAGTTAGCATGAAATCTAATTTTAAAATTAAAATAAACTTTATATTTTAATATAAAAATAAACTTTTTATTTTAATATTAAAATAAAATTTTTTTTTTAAATAAAATTATTAAGAATATTATATATATATATATAATATAAATAAAACCAAATATATATATATATATATATATATATATAAATATATATATATATATATATATATATATATATATATATTATATATATTCATTCATCACTTGATCCGTGATTACATCAAAGCACGTGTGGGACATGTTATGGGATTTCCTTGATATTATCATATATATAATATATTCTTATCCCATTTATTATTCCTACCAATATCCTGCTTTAGCTTTCCTTTAATAGTCACGTGCTTCACCAAGTCCATGAACGTTATACCAACTAAACCCTTAAACCGTGAATCGATATACCGGTAAATAAAAAAAAAAAAAATTTGCCATTTTTTTTTTAAAATTTTATACAATAAAATTATGCCCAATTAAATTGTTCTAAACACATATCAATATACATATCAAATAAAACAATTAATAATTCGCATAAAAGTTTGGCTCGATGCCATCATTAGGTTTGTAATATTCATGAACGCAATCAAATTGCAAAAAAAAATAAGCGGGCGTGTAAAAATCGAGTTTAAAAAATTTACAAACCATATACCCTGATCACCCTTTATGCATAATTATTAATTAAACGAAAAGATAAAGAATAAAATCATACCTTTGAAGATCGAGCTTCCTCGTATACAAGTTCACCTCCAAATCCTTTCGCGTTCAACTTGAATCCACCGGGTTTGGTTCCTTCCTTTGATCAACGTTAGCCACCCATATGTTTGGCCTCTAGAGGTGATCCACCAAGGAAAAATAAAGATTCAAGAAGAAGGGGTATTGGCTCAACCCTAGTTTTCTATCTCTATAGAAAGGGCGTACTCTCCAACAAATTGGAATTATTACGTATATCAGATATCTGATATAAGACTCCTCTTATTAAAGATATCAGGTAACCTTATTTAATAAAAATAAGGTATTATTTAATTAAACTCTTTTAATTAAATGGGCTCCCTAATCTTATTAGGGATAATTAATTAAACTCCTTTAACTAATTTTCCCTCCTAATCCTATTAGGAATAAATGAGAGTACTTATATTAAATTAATTCCTAAACTCTTTTAGAAATTAAAATAATAATAATTGTAATAATATTAATAAGACTCCTCTTATTAATTTATATTTAATATTTCTAAAATATTAAATAATAAATATTAAGCTATTTAATTTATTCTATCACCATAGATTAAATTAAATATACTTAACATATTATTACGATTATGCCATTAACTTCTTAAATAATTATTCTTCCTTTTATGGTGTGACCCTTTAGGTTCTCCATATTAAACCTACCTTTGTGAATAAATCAATTAGAACAATTCTAATCTTATTTAAATAAATAAATTAAACAATTAATTTATTTAAATAAATAATATTTATTCTACAATAGGGATAAGCCTCCCTAGCGATCAACGACTTTCCGGATAATATAGATTTCAACATTAATCATTAAAGAACCTTTGAGTAAATAGTTACCGTATAATTCAATCCTTCCACCATACAATGTCCCAATTAAATATAAGACATGGAATTCATCACAAGTCTTATTTTATTTAATTATATGTATTTCGATCCTTAAATGCACAACTCAAATAATGCAAATTAGAAACTCCTTTCTAATTTCATTCTCGCCTTAACCAAGGACTCATCGGGTTGTCATTTATCGAATCACATAGGACATTTCTCTTCTTTTATTAGAAGTGGTAGATTCTTTATTGATCATACATTATCTCCATGTACAACTTATTATACCCAAGCATACCCTTTGATATACCCTAAGGGTCTTAAGGAATAAGTCAAAGTATAACTCATCATACACAAGATACTATGATGATCTCAAGTCCAAGGATCACTTGTACTACTATCACTACAGAATTCCTATTGACAGAAGTAAAACTCCATTAGGTATTCCTTAGCGAGCCAATGCTCAAAGAACTTATTCTCTAATAAGCACCTACATACTTGCTTTAGTGTCTCCACACAAATGATCATGAGATCAATCATCCTCATCCAATGAGCAAGCAACGTATGTACCAATCTATCCGGATTCACTAATCCCCAATTTAGTAATCCAATGATTGGGAACTATTTTAGTTTTAAGCTTTCAAAGAATTTAGATCTCATTAGAATGATCATCATCATTATTCTAAAAGCATTGCTTAAAACTATGGGTTTATCACATATTATAAAAACAACATCATGTAGATAATTAAAAGCCTTTAATAAATTAATACTTTTTATTAATAAATGAATAAGATTGTTACAAAGTATATGCTTTATCATCAAACATGATCGGCTTGTGTGCATACTACTTTCAATCTCCCACTTGCACTAAAGCCAATCGTCATGGTATCTTATACTCTTCTTCTCTAAGTGACGATTATCCCGCCATTGGATAAGCTTTAGTTAATGGATATGTAATGTTGTTCTTGAGAGTCCACTATCTCTATAGTGATTTCCCATCTTTCAATGATTCTAATAATCAAATGAAAGTGCCACAACACATGTTTAGATCCAAGATGAGACTTAGGAACTATTCCTAGTTCAGAATGAACTTTTAATCCAAACAATCAACTTGCGCCTTCATTTATAGCTATATACTTTGTCTTTATCACTAAACCAAAGAACTCTTTCTTTGTTTGGAACCTTTCCAATTCAATGCACCACCGCTCAAGATAACGCTTTACCTTAAAGTGGATTTTCTCATCATCTTGGTCTCATCTCGAAAACTTTAGTCTCATTAAGCCCTCTAGTTTTAATTTAGACCCACCATGAATATGATCACATCCTTAGTGCCGGTTAAGCACTTTAAGATGTTTTTTTTACCGACTCATAGTGAACTTCTCCATAATATAACCGATCAACATCGTGTCTCGTACATTTCATTGCATACATGATTGTCACTCATGCGATCTCTCTTTTTTAAGTTTGTGGGGACTATTAAGAGAGATACACTCCATAGCTCATCAACATGAAACATCTCTTGAGTTTTCCATGCTAAACGACTTTAGCATCAAATGAATATACGTTCCTTGGGTTAAGTCGAGCATCCTCTTAAATCTATCTATATAGATTTTATCCCCAATTAAGATATTCTTCCCAAACCATTCATGGAGGAATGTTTAGACAACTTTATCTTTACTTGATTGTAGCATTGGTATGTCATTCCTTATCCGTAGTATATCAACATATAATACTAGGAATGTCACGATGCTCCCAATCGACCCTTTTTGTACACACTAGGTTCATTCTTATTTTTGATAAAATCAAACTCTTTGATTACCTCATCAAAACGAATGTTCCATATTTGAGAAACTTGCTTCAATCCATTTCTCGAGTGTCTACAACACTTACCTCATCGTATGTAATCGGGATCATCATCTTTTATGATGTGTACCTCATCATCATCATCTATGATGAATCCATACCTCCCAGGTATCTTCGGTACTATTCCAGATTTACGATTCAGTTGTGGTATAATAGGTCTATCTACAGGTTCTTCTTATTTGACTTATAGTGTTTTGTGGTTCTTGAACTTTTCAAGATCTATTATCCTCCCACTAGCCCCTTTTAATGATAAACACCTTTATCTTAGAAGACAGCGTGTTTCGTAACAAACACCTTTTGCTAAGTAGAATTATAGAACATATACCCTAAACTTACTTTAGGATGTCCCACAAATCGACACTTATAAAATCTTGTCCCAAGCTTATCCTTTGAAACCTTTTTCACATAAGTTGGACAATCCCTTATCTTAACATACTTAAGATTAGGAATCCTCCTCATCCATAACTTTTATGGAGTCTTGGGGCTGGATTTTGAGGTTACCATTTTCGTAGATATGCGGCCATTTCTAGGACATTATCCTGTAAGGATACTTTGGAATGTCGGTTAAATAATTATGGACCGCACTATGTCCAACAAGGTACGATTTTTCATTTCAGATACATCAATCAATTATTGCGTATCGATGATGTGTCCATTATGAGAAAACCTTTTGAGATGATCTAGAAACTTATTGCACAAGTATTTATTCCTTGATCTAATCAAAGAATCTTAATACTTTGCCAATTTGTTTCACTTCTGAATTCTTTGAACCTTTCAAATAATTCACACTTGTATTTCAACAAATACATACATTCAACTCTTTGAATGATCATCTCTTTTTTCTTATACTAGTTTGTTCAATTTACAAAATAATTTTTCACGTAAGTCAAGTATACAAAATCTATTAAGTAATATTTCAGGTTCTATACAAAAACATTATTATTATAAATAGAACAACAATTGTTCTTAAATATAATACCAAAAATTTTATTGTCCAACAATAAAATGGAAATAATGTTTCCAACGAGAACTGGAATACAATAACAACTTATTGACTTAATAGACTTGCCCGTAGGCATTGCTAAACTATAAGTTTCTATGGCTAATGTAACAACCTTTGCTTCATTTCCCACACATAAGATTATTTATCTTTGTTTAGCTTTCTACTTCTTCTTGGTCCATTCATAAATCTATATTTATGATAACCAAAGTCGATATCCAATATCCAAGTAGAACCTTGACTTAAAGAAAAATTTATTTTAAATCTTGAACAAAATTGTATTTGTAACCGAAACTTCATTAAGCTTCTTTGGTTAGCCTCTGCAAGATGCTTCTCGCAGTTTCTTTCCAGTGTCCAGGCTTATTGTAGTGGAAGCAAACTCCTTTGCTATCCGTATCAGTTTTGTTCTTATTATCCTTTGTTTACGCCTTTCTGTTTACCTTCTTTGAATCGTTCTTCTTTTTCAAAAGATCCTTTGGCCCCTACCAGTAAGACATGGTCTTTCTTGGTTGGAAAGTGACTCTCAACATTTTTCAACATGTTAAGCAAATCAATGGTCGATATCTAGCTTGTTCATATAAAAAATTCACAACAATTGTGAAAGGAGTCCGGAGTGAGTGCAAGATCAAATCTTGCTCAACTCTCCATCCATGACAAAACCAGTTGTCCTAATTGATCAATCAAATTGATTATGTTAAGAACTTTTTATGCATACTATAGTGCCATTGGCCATTCTAGATCGGAAGAGCTCCTTAGATATCTCGATATCTATCGGTCCCATTTCCTCACCATCAACTACTTGATGTGCGAATATATAGTAGAAGCATCCATAGTTTCATGCCGACGTGAAGCTCATTACTCATAGATGCGAGCATGATGCATTGAGCCAATCAGGCATCATCTTGCCACTTTCTAAAAGTAGCAATGTCTTCCTCGGAGGCATTATGCGCAACCATTGCGGGGATAGGCGATTAAGGACATAAGATAGCTTTTCACTATGAGAACTATTCTCAAATTCCTTAACCAATCCATGTAATTGATTACGGTTAATTAATTAACATCAAATATGTTTCGCGGTGATAGTAATTTTAGACATTGTAAAATTACAGAAATGAATTTGTAATTAACAACATTTTAACATACATTCTTTTATTAATTACCAAAATAAATTAGGTCTTGTTTTAGATTGGTATCTCCCACTATTTTCTTCAAACTATATTACCTCACTTATATAGTTCGGCAATATCTAATTAAAGATTTGCTAGTGAGAATAAGGATCCCATTTCAAATGTATATAGCCTTGTGGTGACACAACAAACTATATATAAATAAATAGGTAGACAACTTTTTGTCAATTACATCAACTATGTAACTCCTTTTCTTTTGCCTCTTAGATTATTTTGATCAACTGATGGTGGCACATCCGAATCAAAATTATCCAAGTTAAGTCCGACCTAGCACTCCATATATTCAAAAAGAAAAATATCATCCTTGTGGTGACACAACAAAAACAATATTGTTCAATTTTCTTTATAAGCATCAAATGTGATAAATTAACATCTTAAATACTTAATACTTGCCTTGTGGTGACACAACAAACTCATATTAAATATTTAATACTCTATTAATTTTATCATGCTAGAAGCGACGCTCGATATTCCAAATATCTTTGAACGCTTAGGACTTAATATAAAAAAAAATTTTGAGGGTTTGTTATTAATTTATCTCATCTTGTTTAGCGCCAATTTATGCACATATATATATAAATACGCGTCATATTAATGAACATGCGAAGCATGTTTGCATAATATATAATATATATAGTATAAGCATGCACATATAGAATACTATATTCTACCCGGATTGATTATGGACTTTTATTCTAGTTTGGTTTACTAGAGCCACCAAGTGAACCAAAAGGTCAAACCCTAGGGTGCAAGAAATAATATTTAAATATAACTATTACATTTAAACCCTGCTCCATTACAAATCGGGTCTTCAAGCGCTCCTTGTTCCTTGATCTTCAATTCTTCAAAATTAATTCTAACTATTCCTATTACAAAACTATTTAAAATAAATAGAAACCTTGATCGTGATCGAGGGAAGTACATAGGAGGAGATAGAATTTACATTAAGAAAAAAATTAGAGAAGACGAGGCACGCAGACCCCATTTAATAAAACCCATACATTCATGCATCCAACTAAAATAAAATCCAATCATATTGGTCAATAGTCCATAATCAATCCCATTTATTATCATACACATCATCATATGTATCAATAAATAACATTCATCTTATGAATAATAAACATTTAATATATATATGATATCATTTAATGGGCAAATTTAATTAGTATAAAATCTAATTTTGAATCAAAATAAACTCCTTTATTTTAATCCAAATTTAAATCAAAATAAAACTATTTTATTTTAATTTATTCAATTTTGAATAAAATAAACTATTTTATTTTAATCAAAATCATTAATCAAAATAAACTCCTTTATTTTAATTAATTATGGAATCCAATTCCATGTAAAAAAAAATTATTAAAGGAAACACGAATTCTTTTCCTATTCACAAATAAACTCTTTTATTTTGAATAATATGAAATCTTATTTCATATCTAAATAAACTCATTTATTTAAGGAAATTAGATTCTCTTTCTTATTCACAAATAAACTCTTTTATTTTGAATAATATGAAATCTTATTTCATATCTAAATAAACTCCTTTATTTAAGAAACATATAATCCAATTTCAACTCCAATTAGTTATCATGGAATCCAATTCCAACTCTAATTAGTTAGCATGAAATCTAATTTTAAAATTAAAATAAACTTTATATTTTAATATAAAAATAAACTTTTTATTTTAATATTAAAATAAAATTTTTATTTTAATAATAAAATTATTAAGAATATTATATATATATATATATATATAATAATAAAACCAAAACCGTTATTATATATATATAATAAAACCGGATGTATATATATATATATATATATATATATATATAGTTAACAGATTCATTCATGTCACTTGATCCAGGATTACATCAAAGCACGTGTGGGACATGTTATGGGATTTCCTTGATATTATCATATATATAATATATTCTTATCCCATTTATTATTCCTACCAATATCCTCGCTTCGCTTTTCCTTAATAGTCACGTGCTTCACCAAGTCCATGAACGTGGCTACCAACTAAACCCTTAAACCGTGAATCAGATACCAGCGAAATAAAAAAAATAAAAAATTTGCCATTTTTTTTTTAAATAAATTTTATACAATAAAACTATGCCCAATTAAATTGTTCTAAACACATATCAATATACATATCAAATAAAACAATTAATCATTCGCATAAAAGTTTGGCTCTGATGCCACTGTTAGGTTTGTAATATTCATGTGCGCAATCAAATTAAAAATAAATTAGCGGAAGCGTGTAAAAATCAGAGTTTAAAAAAATTTACAAACCATATACCCGGATCACCCTTTATGCATAATTATTAATTAAACGAAAATATAAAGAATAAAATCATACCCTTGAAGATCGAGCTTCCTCAGATACAAGTTCACCTCCAAATCCTTTCGCGTTCAACTTGAATCCACCGGGTTTGGTTCCTTCCTTTGATCAACGTTAGCCATCCATATGTTTGGCCTCTAGAGGTGATCCACTAAGGAAAAATAAAGATTCAAGAAGAAGGGGTATTGGCTCAACCCTAGTTTTCTATCTCTATAGAAAGGGCGTACTCTCCAACCAATTAGAATTATTACGTACATCTGATATCTGATATAAGACTCCTCTTATAAAGATATCAGGTAACCTTATTTAATAAAAATAAGGTATTATTTAATTAAACTCTTTTAATTAAATGGGCTCCCTAATCTTATTAGGGATAATTAATTAAACTCCTTTAACTAATTTTTCCTCCTAATCCTATTAGGAATAAATGAGAGTACTTATATTAAATTAATTCCTAAACTCTTTTAGAAATTAAAATAATAATAATTGTAATAATATTAATAAGACTCCTCTTATTAATTTATATTTAATATTTCTAAAATATTAAATAATAATATTAAGCTATTTAATTTATTCTATCACCATAGATTAAATTAAATATACTTAACATATTATTACGATTATGCCATTAACTTCTTAAATAATTATTCTTCCTTTTATGGTGTGACCCTTTAGGTTCTCCATATTAAACCTATTGTGAATAAATCAATTAGAATAATTCTAATCTTATTTAAATAAATAAATTAAACAATTAATTTATTTAAATAAATAA
Source organism: Panax quinquefolius (assembly GCA_020205615.1). Taxonomy (NCBI): domain Eukaryota; kingdom Viridiplantae; phylum Streptophyta; class Magnoliopsida; order Apiales; family Araliaceae; genus Panax; species Panax quinquefolius. Next base: position 47,924,689 of record CM035174.1, on the reverse strand, counting down.
TATTTATTCTACAATAGGGATATAAGCCTCCCAATGCGATCAACGACTTTCCGAGATAATATAGATTTCAACATTAATCATTAAAGAACCTTTGAGTAAATAGTTACCGCACAATTCAATCCTTCCACCATACAATGTCCCAATTAAATATAAGACATGGAATTACTCACAAGTCTTATTTTATTTAATTATATATATTTTCGATCCTTAAATGCACAACTCCAAATAATGCAAATTAGAAACTCCTTTCTAATTTTATTCTCGCCTTAACCAAGGACTACCGGGTTGTCATTTATCGAATCACATAGACATTTTCTCTTCTTTTATTAGAAGTGGTAGATTCTTTATCGATCATACATTATCTCCATGTACAACTTATTATATCCAAGCATACGCTTTGATATACCCTAAGGGTCTTAAGGAATAAGTCAAAGTATAACTCATCATACACAAGATACTATGATGATCTCAAGTCCAAGGATCACTTGTACTACTATCACTACAGAATTCCTATTGACAGCAAGTAAAACTCCATTAGGTATTCCTTAGCGAGCCAATGCTCAAAGAACTTATTCTCTAATAAGCACCTACATACTTGCTTTAGTGTCTCCACACAAATGATCATGAGATCAATCATCCTCATCCAATGAGCAAGCAACGATGTATGTACAATCTATCTATCCGGATTCACTAATCCCCAATTTAGTAATCCAATGATTGGGAACTATTTTAGTTTTAAGCTTTCAAAGAATTTAGATCTCATTAGAATGATCATCACCATTATTCTAAAAGCATTGCTTAAAACTATGGGTTTATCACATATTATAAAAACAAAGATCATGTAGATAATTAAAAGCCTTTAATAAATTAATACTTTTTATTAATAAATGAATAAGATTGTTACAAAGTATATGCTTTATCATCAAACATGATTGGCTTGTGTGCATACTACTTTCAGCAGCACCCTGAATCACTAAGATTTTTTCAAGGCCAGCAGCCTTGGGACTTCAGTTCACTAAGAACTCTTCAAGGCCAGCAGCCTTGGAACTTCTCTAGTTCCCTAGGAACTCTTCAAGCCCAGCAGGGTTGGAACTTCATTTAGTCCCTCCAGACAAGGATCCCTTAGGTCCTGGCTTGTTGTTGTTTGTGGTGGTGGTGCTTAGATGTTAAGATGTCTTTATGCTTGATCATCTTTTGTACTTAGCAGCTTGGTGTGGTCCTCTTTGCATTCTGCTTCGAGTATGGACCACATCTTCTTTGGTGCAGCCGATCTTCTTCTGTTCTGCTCATCTTTATGTAGTGTCAGTTGTGCACTATCACCATTTCCTGAACCCTTCTTAACATGTTGGCAAACATAGTTTTGCGCTTGCTCTTGTTCAACTTTAGGTTTATAGTTAATCGTAGATTGGCTGTCAGGATCTGCCTTGTGCTTTGTCACTCTTCTGAATGCTATCTTCTTGTCCTTTTCGGCTCTCAGCTTAATTGCCAATTCAAGTGACATTCTCATCTTTGTTGAGTGAAGCTTAGGTCTGTTCAATTCCTTCTTCAAAGCTGTTTCACTTCCACCTTCGTAGTCTCACTGTCACTGAGACTTGTTCTGTTAAACTCAAGAGGAACTCGTAGAGTCAACATTAGTATTCTACCAACTCAATAATTCTGCAAACCTGGCAATCATCAGCAACTCTTGATCTTTGAAGCTATGTTGATTTATACTCCTTCCCAATCTTCCCGTTGGAAAGTAGTCGTTGAAAGATTTTTGATTTGCTTCGCAGATCTCGAGTTATTTGGTGTAGACTGTAGATTTGACATGACATCTCCTTTTTTGACTTTCTGATACTGCAGTCTACTGTTTCACCTACCAAGTTAGAGATGTCACTCTGATGTCTCGAGCAGGTCGACGACTTTATTTCCTCCTTCTGATTTCTCGATCAGAGGTTGTCATTTTGCATCGATGCTCTCAATAAGCTTTTGTCCGAATACCAACCTTCAGATTTAACCGTTGCCAATGCTTCAATCTTCGGATGACCGAACTCTACGATTCTCATGCTTGTTTCCTTGGACATGATCATAGTGTCTTGTTGACTGGTAGAGACAACACTACGATCTTGAAGAGTGTTGATTGGATCTTCAATGTAGAACATCTCTTCCTTCTCTTGTGCAGTGCATCAATACTTCTGTTTGCTTCGACTGATCTCAGATACTGATGGTTTGATTCCTTGCTCTGGTTCCTTCTGAATTGAAAGGCACTTCAGATTTATGGCGTGTCTAGCTCGTTTTCTCCTCGTGATCTCCCATTCACTTATCATCAATGGACTTACCCAATGCTTACTCACTTTAGCCTTGTTCTTCATAGGCTGACCAGTATCTCTGTGTGCACTCCATCACTTCTTTCTTTGTTTGGCAAACACTACGATCTTGGTTGCTTCCAAGATCGTTGTCTTCTATTTACTTAACAGCTACTGCACTTGCTGACTTTTCGACTTTCCTTAGTCAGTTACTGAAGTCTTTTTCTGATCAACTTGTGGAAGACTTCATCTTGAATGGCTTCACAACTCAATTTGGATGCTGATTGGGTTAGTTCTTAGATCTTTCGTTAGCTTGCATGCCATTCGTTGAGTGCTCTCTGGTTTTCTTTAGGTGGGATGTATCTTTGTAGCTTAGACCAGAGGTTTCATTCCTTTAGATATTCTGGGAGTGCTCAATTGTTGAGAATTGTGTTTGCTCTACGATTTTACCTTGGCTTTGTGAGCACATCTGTTGAAGTCTTAGTTCTACACTCTATGATTCAGCTTTGGCTATGTAGACACTATGACTTCGAGACCAGATCTTGACACTCTACGATTTCTGACTTTATGTTCGTTGTCTTCATCTGATATTGCTCGACTACGATCCCTGCCTCTGATATGATCAGTAGACTCTACGACTCGGAGTGTAGTCTACAATTCTTGACTTGGCTTCAGCAGATGCTCGGTCGGCTCGTAGGCAGGATGTCTCTACAATTCTGATCATGACTTTCTCAGCAGACTGTGGCTCCGAGGAAGTTCTACTCGACACACTACGATCCTTCATCGTCTCTCATGGAAGTCTACGAACTCCGAGATCTACTATCTTGCAGACTACGATTCTGCCTCGATAGGTCTCGAGTTTTCCTTGACTTTCCTAGTAGACTACGATTTCTGCTGAAGTGCTCGACGATCAGACAAGCCTATCTATTACATCATTAGATCAACCTAGCACGCTTGATCTTTCTATATTTATAGTCCTTGTACATCATTTCTTTTTAAGGACTTTACACAGCTATTTTGCTTTAGCAGGATCAACCTAACATATTTGATCGATTCATTCTAAGTCCTTGTACATATGTTTCTATTATTTATTAATGGACTGCACATCTTTTCTTAATGCAAGAATACTTGCATATTCATTCATATATATAAATCATAATCAAATCATATGTAATAGGAATATCATTCACATGCTAATTCCTGACATGATAGCCGAAGCTACGGGAATAGAGCGCCATCAGCAAGAGCGAGAAATCATCCAGCCTATTGATTGGCTAATTTTAAAGACTTTAAAGCGGAAGGACCTCCATAATTCAAGGGAACTACGAATCCGATTGAAGCTCAAACATGGTTAAAAGAAATGGAGAAATCATTCATTATTGCACGAGTGGCAGACGAGCAGAAGACAGCTTTTGTTACATATCTGATGAAGGGCGAAGCCGATTACTGGTGGGAGACTAATCAAGCGAGAGCTGGTACAGCTGTGGTGACTTGGACAAGATTCAAGGAGTTATTCTTTGAGAAATACTTTTCACCAAGTATGCAATCCAGGATGGAAGTCAAATTTTTAGAACTGAAGCATGAGAATATGTCGGTCTCGGAATATGCTGCCAAATTCAATGAGTTGGCGAGATTTTCACCTCATCAGGTGGACACAGATGCGAGAAAAGCGAGAAGATTTGAGAATGGACTGAAGCCGGGTATATACAACAAAGTAGTCGTATTGCAGATCAATACATTTGCAACTTTAATGGAAAAGGCGTTAATTGCTGAAGGAGGGAAAGAAGCTGCATCTCGATTTCGTCAAGAGAAAAAAAAGAAGACAAATGATGGAGGTAGTAGTGGTGGTAGTAACCCTAACAAGAGAAAGTGGAGTGAGAATACCCAGTCGGGTAATAAGACAGAGGAGAATGGGAAAGGAAGTGTGATAACCCAGAATTTTGGATTGTCCAGAATTTAGGTTTAAAGAATAAATTATTAATAAAATGAATTTTTATTAATAATATTCTGTGTTATGTGTTTATTAATCATTCTATAACCAAGGATGATTTTAAGTCGGGAGGATTCCGGCTACGAGCTAGAATGAACGAGTAAGAATTTTCAAGACGAAAATGAAAGTTTTCTGGGAATAAAAATATTTTCGGGGAAAACGACGAAATAGGCACTATTCATCCGTTTCTGCTAGGAGATTTATTTTGAATTTCTGAGAAACGCGTAATGATAGAATTCTAAGACATGATGGAATATTCAATAATATTTCAGTTATGGCAAAAACGAAGTTTTCGCCTGCGGACTTAAAACCTAAGGTTAGGAAAAGTGAGTTCTGAAAATTTAATGATTACGTATAATAATTAGGGTTATTATGTGTGAGAAATACGAGTATGATACTAGTTATTATACGAGTATAGTAAGAAGATTATTACGACGTATAATACGAATGTCGTACGAACTACATACGAAGAAAATACGAGAATGGGATGCGTAGAATACGATTAGTCTTAATGGCCTTTGAGTTCATGGACTTTGTAGAATCCAATTGGACTTGGATTATGTCAAGCCCAACGCTTTGTGAAATCATGCCCAAGATAGGCCCAATAAGAATTAAGGTTAAGGCCCAAACCAAGAAAATAAATCGCGGATCGAACCGATAGGTAACTGGATAGGTAATAACCAATGGGGTAACCCATGGGGTGACCCATGGAGCTTGTGGGCCAGCCACTTGGCCACCAAGTAAAGTGGTTACTTGGTGGCTAAGCCATGAATAGTAAGGAGGTGGGGGATAATGACCAAATTGCTCTTAGCTTTGGTTTTCTATAAAAGGAAGCTTAGATTTCATTTTAATAGGATTTTGAAAATCCTACACCTTAGAGAGGGAGCTTGAGAGCTTGGAGAAGAAGAAGAAGGAAGAGCATGAGCATGAATGATCGGATCGAAGGTGATCGTGAAATAAAAAAGCTTGCGAATCGCCGGCTTTGTATAGTGGAAGAAAAATAAAGAAGAGATGTAACCTAAAACCTATTCGAATTTAAGTTTTCTTTAAGTTCAATGTTTAAAAACATAACTTAATGAAGATAAAAAATAGATGATGTTAGAAATGATTTCATAGGAATTAAAAGTTTATTTTATAAGTTTCTCAAGGAAGTATAAGATTCGTAAGGATTTTGAGCGATCCGAATGAATCTTATGAACGAGTAGGTAAAATAAATAAGGAATGGTGTTGTATAACATCAAATTCCAAGAAAAATTAAAATCGTAATCCAAAATATCGATTAAAAATGAAGAACGAACAAAGAACACACGAAGAACACGAAGAACGTTGTTGATGGACAAATTTAAAATCATCGTAGGATAATTGTTGTTGGTGGACAAGTTTAAAACCATCGTGTATAAGTTAGTTGCTTATTTCTTGGTTAGGAACTGTGACAAACCGAAAATTTAGAAGATCTTGAATGATTAAATTAAAGGTTAAAGTTTAAAACCTATAGTGAAAATAAATGATTTATTGTAAATTTTTAAGAAAAATCTATGGAAATGGTACGTTGAAATGATTCAATGATCAGGTTACGAGAAAGGATAAGATCTAAACCGATTAAGAATGATTCGGTATTGTGATTCTGGGGACGGAATCCTTATAAGGGGGAAAGAATGTGATAACCTAAATTTTGGGTAATATTAAAATAAGAATTAAATAAATAAAATTCTTATTAGATAATATGTTTTATGATATTATATTGCTTAAGTGAGTATGAACTATGCAATATGTGATGCTTATGCTTAATAAATATATAGTGGCTTAGTTGAGAGAGATTCTTGATATAAAGCTATCCTTGTATTCAAAGAATTAAATATATTGAAATATGATTAAAGGTATGATTTAAATAGCAAATAAAGAAATGGGGTACAACTATAAATAGCATTGAACCATTATTTTAATAATGTGTTCTAATTAAATTTGCTAACTTAAATGAATGTGGTAGATCAAACTCATGAATCTTTTATTTAGAGTCCAATTTGTATAAATAGGGCCCTAATGAATTTTCTATGTATGCTCATAAGCTTATTCCCAAGTGTAATGGGTCATTACTACATTACTTATGTATTAAAGCCCAAACACAAGACTTAAATCTAGCCCCTTTCCTCAGCCATATTCGGTAGCCCAAATAAAGAAAATAAAGAACAGTGCTTTGGTAAAGGTAGTTCAGTTAGGATGAGGGAATCAGTTGATAGTCAACAAATTGCCTCCAAGAACTTGGGAAAGGGCAACTATGAGTCAGAAAGATGACACTTCTAATAGGGTCAGTAGACTAGACTAGAAATCATTAGTGAAAGCTTGATAGAATGGTCGAGTAGAGGCCAACTAGGGGCTAATAGATTTGCCGGAATGATGAGATAGCCCAACCATTAAAGGCAAATCACCCTTATTCCACCACCCATTCAAGAAGGCATTGGGTGGTCATTTCTTTGCAAATTTCCTATTAGAAAGGAAGGAAAGTACACTACCAAATTTAGAAGCTAGCAAGGTAATTCCATTTTAACTCCTCCCTACTTTTTCTATTCCATTATTAATGAACAAAGTTTTACCGTTAGTGGATGGGTGAGATTAGACTTGAAGACCATTATATAAAAAAATAAGAAATTTTCTTTTCTTTTGAGTTCTTATGTTAACTGCTATGCATTTCTTGTTAAGTTAATTCTCATTATTGCTTGGCTTAGGCACAAGGAGATAGGTTGGTTGTGGTGTTATAAGGTGACTTAATGGAGTTGTAGAACAAATAAATAGCTATGACACAAGTAGTTTTAAACTGTGCACACCATGTGTTCAACAAAAGTCCCAAGTGGACTGTTTTGATTAAAAATTGACTACTAGAAAGAATTAAGAGTTGGGGTAAGTTGGTATGATATATGAGGTTATAATCAAGGTGAATAAGCATGACAAAACAAATCAAAGCTCAGCTATAAGCCAAAGGAAATAAAGCCATTTGTAATTGCTTTTTTTATGCAGACCGCGATGAAGATTACTTAGGAGTGACTTGCTATAGCGCTTTTGGTCCCTACATGTAATATAGTTGCTGTAGTTTTTTGTTTGGGAATGTATGATATGCAAGTATAATAACTACTATGATCAAAGTCCTTTGATAGTAACTAATTGCCTTAGAAGTTAAGTGTTGCAATGAGGGGATCATGGAATGCACGCATTAAGATTTTTGTTGGTTTTCTAGTTGATAATTTACGTAAGTTAGTTAATATTCTTTCTAAATAGGAGAGTATATCACCTATATTGGCTCCAAGAATTTAGCATGTGATGGTGATTAGAGTGCTTAAGCATAAAACAAATTCTAGCAAAAACCAAATGTTAAAAATCTAGCATGTCAAACAAGCTCCTTTACTCATTGATTTGAAATTTGAGGTTATTTCTACAAAGGGGGACGAAAAACAATGGAGTATAAATCTGGATCATATATAGAAAATGCAACCTATAGCAAGGTAAGTAAGAGTTATATAAAGTTTATGAAAATTAGTGAGTTTGTATGTTGGGCAATATAAACTGTAACTATAAATTGAATTATAATTGGGCTGTGATATGATCTATGCTTAAAAGATTTAGCAATGGAAATTTATATGTGACATATTGGTTATGTCGGAAACAATGAAAAGTTGGTAAGTTAGTAAACTCGTTAGTTTATGAACTAATTGTATATAATTCATTTAATTGTACAATTGGATGGTGTAAACTGAAAATAGAGCTAAGGAGTATAAGATTGGTTGTGTGGAGTAATAAGGTGGAACAAATTGGGTTAGAACATAAGTGAATAGCTATGAAATCTTCTTTTTGAAATAACGCGCACCACGTGTTCGCTAAAAGTCCTATATGGACTGTTTTTTATTAAAAATCAAATATTATATAGAAACACGGCTTATGATAAATTTATATATTACATATGATGATAATTAAAGAGTTTGGGCGAATTAAATTGAAGAGGAAGTAATTTTAAGCCAAAATGAGAAATATATAAAGTTAGTGTGTCGGGCTACTTTTGGTTAACTATTTCGGCTAGTAATACTTTCTGGAGAATTATAAATTTCTACAATCTTGTAGTGTGAAATCCCAGCTAGACATAGCCTCTGGAACGGACTCATTCTGAGTTTGAACGACCGAGTTATGATGTGCCAAAGTGGGTTCGTCGAATCTGTCCAAAATCTGGGAATCAGATTTGGACCTATCCCTTGTGCGAATTTTCTGGAATTATGAGTGCAGAATGTTAAAAATGTTATTGAATAAGAGTTGTAGCCCCGAAAGTTAGCTTCGCGTGGGCGCAAGAATCGCTCAAAAATGTTTTAAAACGAATTAGTTATGACTGTTTTAGCGAGAGAGGATAAAGCTGAGAAAAAGTTAATAACTGTTATGAACGTTCAATTTTGACGCACTGTTTGGGCTGCCTAATAAACCAGAACTGGGTGACTCAAATTTTTTTTAAAATAGTCTTACATACCATGTATAACATATTCAAAAATGAGCACGATCCGACATGCGAGCTAAAAATGGCAAAATTGCAAAGTAGCCAGATCGTGAGAAATTTCATTTGTCACTTACAAAGACAAAGATCAAAGAAGACATACAAGATGGCGATTAGTAGGTCAAATGTATTGGTCTCTTGTTTAACGCCTCTAAATTACCCAAAATGTTCGTTTAGCATTTTCTAAAAATAGGTGGTCATACCACCTATAACATATCCAAATTGGGATGGGATCGGATTAGCGAATTAGGAATTAGAAAATTGCGAAAGTGCTTGAGATTGCCCAAATGAAGGCCAAGCCTCCTGCCGAGCCACGGTAGTCATCACGAGAGCCAAGTCGCTTGATGTGCCAATTTGGGATCTTTGTTTAGATTTTTGTAATGTTTTGCTTCATGGTTTTGATGATTTAGCTTATGGAAACGGAATAGAAATGAAATAATACAAATGTGTGAAATGATTTAGTATTTATAATTTATATATATATATATATATATATATATATATTATAAATACATTTAATACATAAGCTAAACTACTAAAACGCTTTAGTTTACATATAAAAGTATGAGCATTCATGAGATATGAATGGTTATAAAACAAGCATGTAACATAATGATATGCTAAAGTCATTTCGAAGCCTTTTAAAATGTAAATTCGTTCAATATACAAGAAAAACAATAAAAGTATTCATAAGTTTACATATGCGGAGCCTATTGGTGTAATGAAATATAAAGAGAGTTATATATTAGAATGGAATGTGTTAATATTGAATGTAAAATTTGAAAACAAAAGCGTTTTCGAAATGACGATTATGAGAACGAAATCAAGAATTTATTAAAGGACATGTATAAAATTAATATACATATGAAATGAGATTTCAATCTATTCGCGAGTGAACATTAAACTATGGATACGTTATGATACGAGACGTCCGTGTACGTAATTATATAATGAGTTAGTATATGGACTAACACAATGATATAAAATGCGAAGTTAAGTTATTAATAAAGTAAAGCATTCGCATACGTGGTGATAGCATGGTTTAGCACATAAACTATCAAAAAGGCATGAAAATTTTGAAAGTTAAGGAAATGATGAGATAAGCTATGTTTACGCTATAAAAGCTATGTATAAACTATACAGTCTCAAGTTTACAAATAGAGGCAAGAAATAGTTCTATAAATAGATATAAATGGTTTATGCTTTGAAATGTAAAGTATTTATATACTAAAACCATGAGAGAACCTTTTAGGGCATAAAAAAAAGAGAGGTTATAATGAAAGAAAGTTTCTAAAGAAACGTGAAATAGTTTTATGACGAGAACAAAAGATTATAGTTAATATAAATAAATTAGTTTACATTGAGTATGTGAATTTAGTATGTGACACTAATGTGTGTATGAATATATACTCAATTTGTGTAGGATCATCACCCGAGCAGATAAGTTATAACATTAAACAGCACTCAAGGCAAGTTTCTCAGTTTATTTATGTGGACTTATAATTTCTATAGATAATTGTTAATCGTTCTATAACCTAGGATGATTATAAATCGGGAGTATTCTGGCTACGAGCTAGTCTGAGCAAATAAGAATTTACAAGACAAAAATAAAATTTTTCCGGGAACAAAATATTTTTCGGGGAAAAAGATGAAATAGGCACTATTCACCCGACAAAACCCTAAGGGTTAGGGTTTGAATAACCTAGGCCGTTTCGAGAGTTCGGTATGTCGAAATGACATTCCGTCGAAGGATTTGACAATAATATATTGTGAAAAGTTAAGTAAGCCGATAAAAGTTTTTCTAGAAAAACGTGCAGAAATCGGACGAAATAAAAATGATGAAAAGTATTGTTATGTACTTTTCACTCGTTTAGCTACGTTAGGGTAAAACGTGAAGGAAAACGCTTAATGTCGAAAAGTGTTTTTTAGTTTTTCAAAGATCCGAAGAATACGTAAAAATTAGTCGATAAAGGAAAGACGAAATATCCAAAAATATTTGAATTCCGGGAATCGCAGTTTTCGAACTGTCGGACGAAAATCGAAAGACGGAAGCACGAAGCTTCCAAGGGAAGCTACGTGAATAGTAAGGAGGTGTAGTAAGGAGGTGGGAATAGTAAGGAGGTGTGAATAGTAAGGAGGTGTGAATAGTAAGGAGGTTAGGGGGTGAAATGACTAAAATACCCCTAGCTTTGTAAATCTATAAATAGTAAGCTTAAAATCATTTAAATGGGATTTTGAAAATCCTATAACATGAGAGAGAGAGAGAGAGAGAGAGAGAGAGAGTTCGGATGGGAGAAAGAAAGGAGAAAGAAGAGGAAAAACTAGGCCGTGTACAAACTTTGTCCGATGGGAGAAGATTAAAGGAGAACGGTAATCCGAAAACTAATCTCTTATAAATTTTCTTTAGGTTTTGATGTTTAAAAACATAATTTAATGAAGATAATAAGTAGATGATGTTAGAAATGATTTCATATGATTGAAATCATGAGAAAACAAAGAAATAAGAATTTAAAGTTTACTAAATAAATTTCTTAAGGAAGTATAAGATTCGTAATGAATTTGAACGATCCGAGTGGATTATATGAATAAGTAGGTTAAATAAGTAAGGATTAATGCTCTATAACATCAAATTCCAATAAAAAGTGGAATCGTAATCCAAAATATCGATTAAAATGAAGAACGAACGAAGAACACGAAGAACACACGAAGAACACGCGAAGAACACGAAGAACGTTGTTGATGGACAAATTTAAAACCATCGTAGTGTAATTGTTGTTGATGGAAAAGTTTAAAACCATCGCGTATAAGTTAGATGTGTATTGTTTGGTTAGGAATGGTAGAAACGTTCATGAAGAACGAATTAAAACTTAGTTATAACGAAGTTATGGCAAAATTTCGTAAAAGACGAACGAGAATTAGAAAGTTAGTAAATGAACCTGAACGTGTAGGGTTTCATAAGAATGTAAGAGAACGTAGAAAACGTGAGTCATGGACTCAAGAATGAACGAATTCTGAGTTCGGATGACCGAATTACGGACGAATGAATGAAGAACGTTAATAACGTAAAAATGAACGAAGAGTGAAGATTAAGCCAATTGAATGGCATGTTAATGGATTTAGAATGAAGTTTTGTCTGTGGGTAATCGAAGTACGTAAGGTAAGGAAGAAAATGGCTTTGGAACAACCTCGTTCCGAGTTATAACGAAGAAGTTATGAGATTTCAAAATCGGCGTCTCAAGCTTGTAAAAGACTTAGAAAATTTTCTAGGTTTCATATTAAATTGTATGTACGAGTTGTACCTTTTTGAGGCCGACACCATGGCAGCCAAATCCGGAAGATAGGAGAGAGAAGTAGGTCGTGCCGCAGTGAGAGAGAAAAGGAAGGGCACGGCGCCGCAGCGCCGGTGCAGAGCAATGCCCAGAAATGAGATTTTTAGTTCTCAGTTACTGGAGGATGTGCAAGAAAGAAATATGAACATAATGTTCAACTAATGTAACACTTAATCAAGTGTTTTAAACCTTTAATAAAGGTTGAACGAAAAGATTAAACGAGAATAAAAGACAAAGAATGTAGATGCGGGTTACGGAACCGATGTTCGGGGACCGTAGTCGCGATAAACGAACGCGAGGGATTGCTATGGTTGTGATTCCTTAGACTTTGGTTGACGATGTTAATGTATAACATTTTGATGTTATAACATGGAATTGAGAGATGAATGTAAAGCATTTAGACGCTGTGAACGCAACGTTGTTGCGATGAACGATCGGTCTTAGCATACAGCGAACCGTATGGCTTTGACATTAAGAAAGAATAATGAACATGGGGTTCATGGGATGGATAACGATCGAAAGCAATTAAAACCTTGAATAAAGGTTGAATGAGAGATTAAGAGACGAGCAACATGAACGTTGAATACGTAAACGATCCTCGTGAATCGTATTCGCGTTTGACGAACGTGCTAAGTATACCCTGGTTGTATGACTTAGACGTTGATGAATGTAGTAAGTAAGATACGAATGGTATCAAGAAAGCTGTATTGAACGGTAATGAGATTAATGAAAGTCGAATGTGAATCGGATAAGAATGAATCCTGAGGTATGGCAATTACTTGCCAAAAAGCCAAAAGGAATAAGAAATTAACTTAACGAACATTATAATTTAATAGTTCGTATAAGTTAAGAGAAAGTTAGGTTGTGGTACAATCGTACCACTACAAGAAAAAGGTCTATCATCAACGACCAATGATTATCGGCGATCGCACCATCCATCGATCATTGATATTAATCCAACGACCGTCATCTGCGACCGAAACGTAATCTAGTCGCTAATGTTTTAACAGCGACCGCATGCGGTCGCTGATTAGTCGCTAAGTATAAATTTGCCACCAAAATTTTGGCTGGAAATGTTGGCGCCAATTTTTTGTGCGACCACTTGAAATCAGTGACCGCATGCGGTCGCTGATAAGTCCATGTCATTAAAAATCAATGATCGCGATGCGGTCATATATGGATCACGATCAAACTAAATGTTATCGATTACTCAACGATTCGCTCGACCACGAACGCAGAGAAATAGAGAGAAGAGGGAGAAAAGGGGGAGAAGAGAAGAAGGAGAAGAAGGAGAAGAAGTTCGTGCTGTCATGCCGCCAGCCCTCCTACCACCACCGCCACCGCTCTACAAAGGTAACCCACTTAAAATCTACTAGAAACCTTGTTAATTTGTTAATTGAATGTGGTTTAGACAAACCCTAAATCAAAAATGAATATGCCTTAATTAAGATTAAAAAGGCAACTAATGACAATGAACTAATTAAAGTTTATTTTAAAATTTATAAAATAAACTGTTATTATCAAACATTGCCTAATTTTTTTTTTCATTTTTGTTATTATTGGTGCTTGAACTTTTGGTTTGTTTGACTTAGATATGTGTTCATTGCGATTTAGTTGAGTCAACTGCATTATAACGTCAATCTGATTTATGTGATGTAATTTGCAGTATAAAGAGGTTCTAGGGAAGGGGGCTTTCAAAAAAGTGTATCCTCAACACAACAGTTTATCACTGAGACTCTCTACGTCGATAAGTTTTGTTTGCTCTATTTCTTCTTTTATTTTCAAATCAATTTGTATAGCCATCATATTATAGGTATTGATATTTATAACAATTATTTGATGTAATAATATTTATAATGGAAGGCTTGGGGACTGTTAGTATAATTTAGTACTTAATCATGCCTAAAGTACCTTTTATTATCATAATTTTAAAGTTGTTTGAATGCCTAAAGGTTTCTTTTGCCTACATGTGGACTGTTTATGAAATTATAGTCAAATCTATGCCTATATGAGAACTATACTTATTCAAGATCGTTTATGGGTAATAGTTAGGCTTTTCTTCACATTACTTATACTTATGCAAGATCGTCTATGTGGACTCTTGGTTTGTGTCTTGGGTGCCTAGAAATGACTGTATATACATGCCGTCGTGCATGTGGCTAGTCCATATTATAGGGGAGACTCTAGCAAAAAAATTTTATTGGTCGGGTAGTTGCGAACATTTATACTATTAACTAGCCTATTGGTGATCCACTAGAGCCTATTAAGGGGATGTTAGAGTGATGGTCATTTTGGGGCCGCGAGGCCACACGAGGCTACGCCAAGCTTAGCCAAGCCTCACAGGGCCAAGCCAAGCTTGGTTGTTAGCATGCTAAGCTATTAGGGGGTTGTTAAGCCAAAATAGACAGTGCTATAATATAACATGATATAATATAACTATTAAACTAAGTAGCATTTACTTAGTTTCTCATACTAAATTTAATAACATTTAAAGTTTCTCATACTGCTTTAATTTGCATTCATTCGTTAAGTCATATGCTCTCAAGTCATATGCTTACAAGTATGCTTAAATGTTAATCATATGCTTACAAGTATGCTCAAGTCATATGGTTACAAGTATGCTTAAGTCATATACTTAGAAGAATGCTTAAATGTTAATCATATGCATGCTTACAAGTATGCTCAAGTCATATGGTTATAAGTATGCTCAAGTCATATGTTAACATTTATAATGTTGTCTGTAGTAGGTACCGTGGAATCATGGACCTCTATTCAGATCGTAGTTGGATGGCATGACGAAAGTCAAGTGCCCGAATAGGTGCTTCTGATTGAATTTAGAGCTTGGTTGCCAAGTGTTTTTGGAGTATCGCGATAGTCACCCGTAATGTATGAATGGTAAGTCGTGAATCGATGTCCATGTTTAAAGTGTAAGAATGTAAATTATATGGACGTAGACATGGTAAACTATCATTTACTTGTTTCGGGTTCATGAGAAATTACGAAGAATGTTGGGTGGGCACATGGGCGGAGAAGAGAGATGGTGGCATCACACAAGTACACAATTCGAGGCGGCAAGAGTACTCATCGTATGAATGAAATAGTCCATGATATTGCAGGGCCAGATTTTGATTGGGAGCAAGGCAGAGAGCAACCTATAAATTCTGATGCCAAAGACTTCTTTAAGTTGTTAGACGAGGGTAGCAAGCCATTGTGCCATGGTTGCACCAAACACACTACATTGTATGCAGTGGCGACATTACTTAACATCAAGGCTGATCACAATATGAGCCATGAGTGTTTTGAGTCGCTCTTGAAGGCAATTAAGAGTATGTTGCCTGACAGTGAGAAATTACCTGGTAATAATTACTTTTGTAAGAAAATGGTGAAGAAGTTGGGTCTTGGATACCAAAAGATCGATGCATGTCCCAACGACTGCATGTTGTTTTATAAGGAAAATGAACAGATGACAAGGTGCATGTTTTGCAGTCATGATCGGTTTAGGCCTAATAAAGAGGGTGTGACTACAAAAAATCAAGTATACCGTTTAAGATTCTAAGTTATTTTCCAATAACACATCGACTAAAAAGATTGTACATGTCTTCAAGATCACCAACATATGAGTTGGCATGCGAAATCTCCAAATAAAGATGGAGAACTAAATCATCCCGAGATGGGCGGGGCTTGGAAAGATTTCAACTTAGCACATCCCCCGAATTTGCATTGGAACCTAGAAATGTGAGGCTTGGATTGTCCAAAGAATGGTTTCAATCTGTTTGGCCACTCACCGCTTCGCACTCATGTTGGCTCGTGATTGTTACTCGCATAACTTACCTCCTTGGATGTGTATGAAAAACAACCATACTTATTTCTTTCACTCGTGATTCCCGGTCCTAAGAGTCCCGGAAAGAACTTAGATGTTTACTTGAGACCTCTTATAGAGCGAGTTAAAGGTATTGTGGGAGGATGGAGTCTGACTTGGGATGTTGCAACGAAAACAAATTTCAACCTTAGAGGCGTGGTTATGTGGACTATAAGTGACTTCCCAAAGATATGGTATGTTAGCCGGATGGAGTACACGCGGAAGTTGGCTTGTCCAGTATTGTATGGAGCATACAAAGTCGTTTAATCTATCAAAAGGTCGAAAAGCCTTGTTGGTTTGGATCATCATCGCTTGGTTCTTCTGAGATCACCCGTTTCAAGAAATAGAAACACTTCGAAAGGGAAAGTAGATAATGATATGCCTTGCCACGATTGTTTGGGAACGGAGATGCGAGATCGTGTGATGAGATTGCCGGTTATCCCATTTGGTAAGGTTGATGCGACAAACATAATCAATGGGTTCACTTTTAACGATGACGAGTTAAAAGTGAAGCATGCCGACATAACTGATAAAGATATTCAAATCAATCGGGATAAAAACTTTGCACTTTGGCTAAAGGACAAAGTAAGTTCAATTTTTAAGCACGTAGTGTATATATATATAATATATATACTCCATATATTAACTATGACTTCATTTAATAAGATGGAGTTTTTGTAGGCTTTGACTGAGGGATCAACGATTCCGGCTAATGTACAAGTCCTAGCTATCGGACCAGACAAGGATCAAGTCAGCCGCAATGGTTACAAAATAAATGGTTGTGAATTTCACACAAAGGCATATGGGCGCGGTAAAAGAACAACGAACTCTGGAGTGTGTGTCCAAGGAGATTGTTACAATGAGCTTGGTCATGCTTTTTATGGGGATTTGGAGGAAATCGTAGAGTTGTCGTACAAGGGCACGTACGGGGGTCATATTCACTTGTTCAAGTGTCGTTGGTTTGATTCAGAAAAAGGGATACGTGTTGACAGACATGGAATCATCGATATTGACCTCCATAGGTCTGCGTACTCCAACGAACCATTTGTTTTACCAACTCAAACAAGTCAAGTATACTACACTCCTAGTCCCATTAGGAAAAGGGATAAACCGCCACGATTGACAAGTTGTAATTTATACTCCCGCCGTAGTCGTGTAGAATTAGTTGATAGGGAGATTTACCAAGAGCGATGCTTCATAGTCAAACTATAATAAATGTGGAGGACGACAATGAAGTAATCCAGTTAGATGGTGGTGAGATGAACCACATGAATTAGATCCTGAGTCAATACTTGTGTCGAGATGACATTGATCTTTGAGGAGGAAGAGTTATTGGTCAAAATTGACACGTAATCAAGCGCGATGATGGTTATGAATCTGCAACATTTATACAAGATGATTCCGAATCGATATGACACTTGAACTCATGAAATGTATGTTTAGCAATACATGTTTTTTATATCATTGTCATGTTTATGTACTAAACTATTTAAATGCAACTTTTGTTTATTGTCATTTTATATTCATATATATACATGTTTATATCACTGTCATGTTTATGTACTAAACTATTTAAATGCAACTTTTGTTTATTGTCATTTTATATTCATATATATACATGTTTATATCACTGTCATGTTTATTGTTATATATACATGTAATCAAATATGACTCCTAATAAAATCTTGAAATTTGTAATATATAGATGTTCATACTACCCAGTCTTCACAGTCATCGAGTCATCCAGCTGTTCATACTCCGGCTGACTGTGTGAGAGCTATATGTCAAGATCGAAATCTTCTGAAGATACTGGGCGGTCGCATGGGGATGGCGACGAGGTATAAAATCAATTTGTTGTATGTATTGTCGTAATATATACCAGTATCAACATATTTATTATATTTGTAACTTGTTTTATTATTTTGTTAATTACGGTAATTGATCAAGGAGGGATGACGCTTGACATAACCTTGTACTTGTATATTCATTATTTGGATGTTTGTATATATGTTACTTAAACAAGTTTTGAAATGTTATTATATTTATTCAAATCATATTGGTTTTTAAAGGTTTATATACTAGTTTGGTGTATGTGTTGGTGGACGATGGATGTTTATATTGTTTTGTATGTTGTTTATCTTAGTGTGTATGTGTGTTGGGATAAAGGTGAAAAACAGTACGAGTTTTTGGGAATTCGCAAAACAAAAAAAAATCGGGTCAGTAATTTTTTTTTATATCGTGACGACCGTGACGCGGTCACGACACGCGACCACGCGCACTTTTGCCCCGGACCATGCGACTCATTCAATGACCGGATTTGTCATTTCGGTCGCTCATAGCGGTCGCAGATATCTCGGTTGCTAATAGTGGTCGCTGATGTGCATCCCAGCGACCAGATTTTATCTGACGATATCGGCGACCACACTTTCGTCATGAGATAGCTATCTGCGACCGCACTTTCGTCATGAGATAGCTATCTCTGCGACCGAGTCTGTCACGATAAGCGATCATTGATAAGACTTTTTTGTTGTAGTCGTAACCTTTGATGGTTGACATATGGGAGTCAATAAACAATTCCTTCCAGAGCGCGAAGGTATATATCTGAAATTGGCAACCGATCTAACTCACTGTGATGGCAGTGTAGATGAGACGGGAACTTGTTTGTTGGTTGTTTATGGGAAACCACTCAGAGTACCATATGGACTACTAGCAGAGAAGCGATGTGTGCTGAGTCCTAGAGAAGTACAAGAAGAAGATAAGAATGTAAATCATCGAAGATGATGAACATTTTGAGTAAGACATCTCCGTATGTCATAAAACCGTAAAGCGGTAAAGAAAGTTGGTCGCGTAAACTTAGTTGTAAGAATGTGAACCTTAAGAAGTAAATTTAAGTAAACCAATGCGTAAGTCAAGTATATGACTAATTGGTGTATGTGTTGTTTCCTTATGTGTTATAGGGATTGGAATGAGCAGTTCAACGTAAGCTGTAGCTGTGCGTAAGGCAAGTTTCCTAACTTCATTCATATTTTTAAATGAATGCTAGTTTCTAAAAACTTCTCAGATGTTGAACTTGAGAAGTTATGTCTATGTGCGAATGTGTGATATTTGTACAAGGTGGTAAAACGTATGAGGCCTTGTGCCACAATGTGAACACTTCGGTGTTTCTGTGAGATGAACTGTTCTATGTTTGAACTGTTCAATAAAAGAATGTTCTATTTATACATGAACCGTTATTGTTAAGTCTGTGCTATTGATTCTAGCCAGACAGAATGTGCATAAAAGAGAGTAGAGAATGAAAGTATTTCAAAGTGCATTTAACTAATGTTTTAAGATGATTGGAATCAAGACTATTCCTATTATTCAAGCTGCTTCGTAACCTTTGTTCGGTTATTGAAGTCTGAAAAGAATGATTAAATTCTTGAAGATGTTTGTTCAACTGTTATGACTTGCTGGGCAATTGAATGCTCACTCTTGCTTTAAATGAAAAAAAAAATTCAGCGAACGATGTTAGAAGAACTTAAGGATCACGTATAGATCAAGCTGACGGTATCCAGATGAAGTGCTATTCAAAATGTGAATGAGCGAGAAGATCAAGTGAAGACTTGTAATATAGAAAGAAGAAAATTAAACTATAGACTAGTTTAATGAACGATTATGTATCCTTGGTGGCGGATAAAAGTCACTCGTGAAAGATGTAAAGAATAATGTAATTATCATTATTTGTAAGGAGAAAAGCTATAAGGTTTTAGAACCTGGGATTTGAGAGTGTATGTTGTTATATTTCAGTATATAATGATGTATGCAGAATGAATGATGTACTCGTGACGTACGGAATCCGGGTGTGAAGATAGACCGGATTTCGGGGCGTTACATATGTTTCTACCAGCAGGACATAAATGTGATAATGCATTTGTAATATGCTTGAAAACCAAGAATATAAATGCATGAATTGAATGTGAAACCTATGTGCTACGTGATGCATGATAGACTGTTAGACTTGCTGGGCCGTCGTGCTCAATCTTGCTTAATTTGTAGATTAAAGCTATGATGCGATCTATCGTGATTAGGAGCGCATGAAAAGAAGACTAGTGATTTAATTGAGACTGTGTTGAATCATTTGATGATATTTTCCTATGTAAATCACAGATGTGTAAAATTTTAAATTATTCGATAGATGAAGATTATTTGTTCTAAAGAGGAGATATGCTTGAAAGAATGAATTGTATATATATTCCTATATACTCAGGCTAAATAAGTCATATAATAAATATGATTCTAGTATGATGAAAAATTGTAAAGGTTGCGATTCAGGGAATGAATGAATGGAAAATAAAATAAAAATTATTCCGCATTTTAGCTATTTTAACATTAAATAATTTTTTAAATCTAAAACAGGATAATATTAACGCAAAAGATCGGGAAGGAAAATAGTCCCGATTTTGGGGTCGTTACAGTTGGTATCAAATTTGTAGGTTATAAACCTTAGGTAGGTGTACCTTAGGCTATAACCGCAGAGATAAGGATAAGGAATAAACTCAAATAGAGTTTAATTTGTTACTCAAATAAAGTTTAATTTGTTAAGAGATGAATTTGGAAAATTCATTTTTAAGTAAAAAAGATTCAAAGAAGAATTTTGAAAAGTTCTAAAGATCCAGAGTTACCTTAACTCTGATGTTAAAGACAAAAAGTAATAATGAATAGATAAAGTCTATGAGACTAAAAAGTATAAAGGGAAAGGAGATCGTAAAACAAAACGATCATAAGATAGAAGAGAATCGTAATATAACACGATTATAAGATAAGATCACGACGTGATCAGATTGAATAACAGAAAATCTATGAAATTATTGGAATGATATAGCCTGACGCTATAAAGATAATGTACTATGAAATGGTACTATGTAAACTCGGAAAAGAGTTGTAGATGATGAGATACGGATTAAATGAAATTCGTATTAAGTAAAGAGAAAGCTAGAATTATGTGGGATTTCAATTGAGAACTCATGTCAGCAGATAAGTTGTATAATTCTTTGTATGGGCGGAGAATTGTACTTGGTGTAACAACCACTTAGCTTCTGGTAGTGATAATCATTGAAATGTTTGTGTCGCGCTATTTGCTATATACCTGTTGAGAAGGTGATTCTTTTCTCATGTGTATAACAGATAGGTAGAGAATATAAGATTAGGTTAGATGATATTAAGATTAGGTACGGTTCTTAAAACTAATGAATATGGTAAGTTCGTGACTCATAATCATATGGTATGTTTTGAACCCCTCAGTGAATGGACGCCTATGGTCTGACTAGGATAAGTTTTTAAACTCATATGATTATGGCAAGTTCCTGGATTTTCAAAGTGTGGTAAGTTTGATGAACTGGGGTATAACTAAGTGTGAATGGAGTATTGAGGATGATAGGAATAGATAGACTTGTTAAGCAAAGGATCATTAGAGAAATTGAAGTTGATGGTGGAAGCATATGTATTCCAAATCTTCTAGCTATGCTAGACTTCAAAATTTTTGACATCAAGCTAAATTTGCACTATGGTGCCTTCAAAAACGAATTTTGTTATCAGTAATATACGGTAACAAAGGTGTGTATGTGGATTGTGAGCCACTAACATCTCGTTATCTGTTATGACATGATAATACTAAAATTAATTTTCAATGGTTTTGAACTATTTAAAGAAGAGTCTATGCTAATTGCTTCGGCCAGACAAAAATAATTTGAAATATATCAAAATGTATTTTATATATCATCAATGCATCATGGAACCTGGTGCAGAGATGATAAAAAATGATGGAGTTATCAATGCATAATTACTTAGTGTTGGATGTGATCTAAGGATCGTCAGCCCACTATGGTATGATGTAGTATGACAATGTCACAAAATGACGGAATCCTCAAACGAACTGTAAATACAGTGCGGTATCATGACGTCATAAAATGATTTTTCAGAATTTTAAATCAGTTAAAGAAAAGTCATTGCCAATTATAGTGGCTAGACAAATGTTTAGATTGATGTTCAAATTATTGATATGCGTCTAAGCTATTTGATTCAACTGGACAAATGTTTATGAAAATTCAAGTATTTCTTTGAGAATTTATCCCGAACCAAATTGTTTTGGTACGGAATCTTATGCTAAGTCTGAGGTGAACAACCCCGATTGGATAGAATAATCCAATCTAGTAGCGCAAATAGTCGCTAAACAAAGATTGATACGTTGTACACGACGTATGGTACGATAGGCTGATCACCTAACGTACTCGTATATGTACTAGGCTGATCACCTAGTACAACATGTTTATAGAATTGGTTGCGGTAAATACCGCTAAACCTGAGAGTTCATGGTCTATATGACCCCTCAGCATAATATGAAAAGTTTTTAACTTCCTAAAAAGGGTAGAAATGGTTGAAAGAGATGATAGAAGAGAAATCCTCAGAGGAGGAAAATGTAAAGGTTAAATTGAAAACCTATTTTCGGTGAATAGGAGAAGCAAAGATTAGTAGACTGTAATTTCGGGGACAAAATTCTTAGAAGAAGGGGTGAATGTGACAAACCAAAAATTTAGAAGATCTTGAATGATTAAATTAAAGGTTAAAGTTTAAAACCTAGAGTGAAAATAAATGATTTATTGTAAATTTTTAAGAAAAATCTAAGGAAATGGTACGTTGAAATGATTCAACGATCAGGTTACGAGAAAGGATAAGATCTAAACCGATTAAGAATGATTCGGTATTGTGATTCCGGGGACGGAATCCTTATAAGGGGGAAAGAATGTGATAACCCAAATTTTGGGTAATATTAAAATAAGAATTAAATAAATAAAATTCTTATTAGATAATATGTTTATGATATTATATTATATAGGTGAGTATGAACTATGCAATATGTGATGCTTATGCTTAATAAATATATAGTGGCTTAGTTGAGAGAGATTCTTGATATAAAGCTATCCTTGTATTCAAAGAATTAAATATATTGAAATATGATTAAAGGTATGATTTAAATAGCAAATAAAGAAATGAGGTACAACCATAAATAGCATGGAACCATTATTTTAATAATGTGTGCTAATTAAATTTGCTAACTTAAGTGAATGTGGTAGATCAAACTCATGAATCTTTTATTTAGAGTCCAAGTTGTATAAATAGGGCCCTAATGAATTTTTTATGTATGCTCATAAGCTTATTCCCAAGTGTAATGGGTCATTACTACATTAATTATGTATTAAAGCCCAAACACAAGACTTAAATCTAGCCCCTTTCCTCAGCCATATTCGGTAGCCCAAATAGAGAAAATAAAGAACAGAGCTTTGGTAAAGGTAGTTCAGTTAGTCTGAAGGAATCAGTTGATAGTCAACAAATTGCCTCCAAGAACCAGGGAAAGGGCAACTATGAGTCAGAAAGATGACACTTCTAATAGGGGCTGGGTAGACTAGATTAGAAATCATTACTGAAAGCTTGATAGGGTGGCTGAGTAGAGGCCAACTAGGGGCTAATAGGACTGCCAGAATGATGAGATAGCCCAGCCATTAAAGGCAGCCCCTCACCCTCATTCCAAATGACCATTCAAGAAGGAATTGGGTGGTACTTTGCTGCAGAATTTCCGGCTAGAAAGGAAGGAAAGTAGACTACCTGAAATTTAGAAGCTAGCAAGGTAGTTCCATTTTAACTCCTCCCCTTCTTTTTCTATTCCATTATTAATGAGTAAAGTTGGACTGTTAGTGGTCGGATGGCCGAGATTAGACTTGAAGACTGTTATATAAAAAAAAAAAAAATTCTTCTTTTGAGTTGTTATGTTAACTGCTATGCACGACTCTTGTTAAGTTAGTTACTGTTATTGCTTGGCTTAGGCACAAGGAGATAGGTTGGCTGTGGTGTTATAAGGTGACTTAATGGAGTTGTAGAACAAATAAATAGCTATGACACAAGTAGTTTTAAACTGTGCACACCATGTGTTCGACAAAAGTCCCAAGTGGACTGTTTTGATTAAAAATTAACTACTAGAAAGAATTAAGAGCTGGGGTAAGTTGGTATGATATATGAGGTTATAATCAAGGTGAATAAGCATGCCAAAACAAATCAAAGCTCAGCTATAAGCCAAAGGAAATAAAGCCACTGTAATTGCTTTTTTTTGTGCAGATTGCAGTAGCAGTTACTAGGGAGTGACTACTATAGCAGTTTTGGTCCCTACATGTAATATAGTTGCTGTAGTTTTGGTTTGGGAATGTATGATATGCAAGTATAGTAACTACTATGATCAAAGTCCTTTGCTAGTAACTAATTTCCTTAGAGTTTAATTGTTGCAATGAGGGGGATCATGGACTGCTGCAGCTAGGATTTTGTTGGTTTTCTAGTTGATAATTTCTGTAAGTTAGTTAATATTCTTTCTAAATATGAGAGTATATCACCTATATTGGCTCCAAGAATTTAGCATGTGATGGTGATTAGAGTGCTTAAGCATAAAGCAAATTCTAGCGAAAACCAAATGTTAAAAATCTAGCATGTCAAACAAGCTCCTTTACTCACTGATTTGGGCTGGAGGTTATTTCGGCCAGCAAGGGACAAAAACAGTGGAGTATAACTGGATCATATATAGAAAATGCAACCTATAGCAAGGTAAGTAAGAATTATATAAATTTTATGAAAATTAGTGAGTTTGTATGTTGGGCAATATAAACTGTAGCTATAAATTGAATTATAATTGTGCTATGATATGAGCTATGGTTAAAAGATTTAGCAATTGAAATTTATATGTGAAATATTGGTTATGTCGGAAACAATGAAAAGTTGGTAAGTTAGTAAACTCGTTAGTTTATGAACTAATTGTATATAATTCATTTAATTGTACAATTGGATGGTGTAAACTGAAAATAGAGCTAAGGACTATAAGATTGGTTGTGCGGAGTAATAAGGTGGAAAAAATTGGGTTAGAACATAAGTGAATAGCTATGAAATCTGCGTTTTGAAATAACGCGCACCACGTGTTCGCTAAAAGTCCTATATGGACTGTTTTTATTAAAAATCAAATATTATATAGAAACACGGCTTAGGATATATTTATATATTACATATGATGACAATTAAAGATTTTGGGTGAATTAAATTGAAGAGCAAGTAATTTTAAGCCAAAATGAGAAATATGAAAAGTTAGTGTGTCGGACTACTTTTGGTTAACTATTTCGGCTAGTAATACTTTCTGGAGAATTATAAATTTCTGGGATCTTGTAGTGTGAAATCCTAGAAAGACATAGCCTCCGGAACGGACTCGTTCTGAGTTCGGACGACCGAGTTATGATGTGCCAAAGTGGGTTCGTCGAATCTGTCCAAAATCTGGGAATCAGATTTGGACCTGTCCCTTGTGCGAATTTTCTGGAATTATGAGTGCAGAATGTGAAAAATATTATTGAATAAGAGTTGTAGCCCCGGAAGTTAGCTTCGCGTGGGCGTAAGAATCGCTCAAAAATGTTTTAAAACGAATTAGTTATGACAGTTTTAGCGAGAGAGGGTAAAGCTGGGAAAAAGTTAAAAACTGTTATGAACGTTCACTTTTAACGCACTGTTTGGGCTGCCTAATAAACCCGAACTGGGTGACTCGAATTTTTTTAAAATAGTCTTACATACCATGTATAACATATTCAAAAATGAGCACGATCCGACATGCGAGCTAAAAATCGAAAAATTGCAAAGTAGCCGTGTCGCAAAGGGGGTTGCTGCCCACAGCAGCACAATACAGCAGCAGCGCACAGTAGCAGTTGGCTGGGGGCTGTATTGGTCTCTTGTTTAACGCCTCTAAATTACCCAAAATGTTCGGTTAGCATTTTCTAAAAATAGGTGCTCATACCACCTATAACATATCCAAATTGGGATGGGATCGGATTAGCGAATTAGGAATTAGAAAATCGCAAAAGTGCTTGAGATTGCCCAGCGAAGGCCAAGCCCTGCTGAGCCACGCTGGGCAACGCAGGGCCAAGCTGCCAGTCGTGCCCAGCTGGGATGCTGTTTAGATTTTTGCAATGTTTTGCTTCGATGGTTTTGATGATTTAGCTTATGGAAACGGAATAGAAATGAAATAATACAAATGTGTGAAATGATTTAGTATTTATAATTTATATATATATATATATATATATATATATATATATAAATACATTTAATACATAAGCTAAACTACTAAAACACTTTAGTTTACGTATAAAAGTATGAGCATTTATGAGATATGAATGGTTATAAAACAAGCATGTAACATAATGATATGCTAAAGTCATGTCGAAGCCTTTTAAAATGTAAATTCGTTCAATATACTAGAGAAACAATAAAAGTATTATGTAAACATAAGTTTACATATGCGGAGCCTATTGGTGTAATGAAATATAAAGAGAGTTATATATTAGAATGGAATATGTTAATATTGAATGTAAAATTTGAAAACAAAAGGGTTTTCGAAATGACGATTATGAGAACGGAATCAAGAATTTATTAAAGGACATGTATAAAATTAATATACATATGAAATGAGATTTCAATTTATTCGCGAGTGAACATTAAACTATGGATACGTTATGATACAAGACGTCTGTGTACGTAATTATATAATGAGTTAGTATATGGACTAACACAATGATATAAAATGCGAAGTTAAGTTATTAATAAAGTAAAGCATTCGCATACGTGGCGATAGCATGGTTTAGCACATAAACTATCAAAAAGGCATGGAAATTTCGAAAGTTAAGGAAATGATGAGATAAGCTATGTTTACGCTATAAAAGCTATGTATAAACTATACAGTCCCAAGTTTACAAATAGAGGCAAGAAATAGTTCTATAAATAGATATAAATGGTTTATGCTTTGAAATGTAAAGTATTTATATACTAAAACCATGAGAGAACCTTTTAGGGCATAAAAAAGAGAGAGGTTATAATGAAAGAAAGTTTCTAAAGAAACGTGAAATAGTTTTATGACGAGAACAAAAGATTAAAGTTAATATAAATAAATTAGTTTACATTGAGTATGCGAATTTAGTATGTGACACTAATGTGTGTATGAATATATACTCAATTCCTGTAGGATCATCACCTGAGCAGATAAGTTAAAACATTAAACAGCACTCAAGGCAAGTTTCTCAGTTTATTTATGTGGACTTATAATTGCTATAGATAACTGTTAACATGATTTATGTTTATAAGTATGTAATACCTATGAACTGCATTATTTGCTTTGTGAATAATGAATGTCAAATTATGACTAATTATTGAATTGAGTTGGGGAACTCAATATGTATGTGCAATGAATGACATGTACGTACATGACATGTGTAGTATGATATGATATGTATGTTGCTACCAGCAGGACATAAATGTGATAATGCATTTGTAATATGCTTGAACACCAAGAATATAAATGCATGAATTAAATGTGAAACCTATGTGCTACGTGATGCATGATAGACTGTTAGACTTGCTGGGCCGTCGTGCTCAATCTTGCTTAATTTGCAGATTAAAGCTATGATGCGATCTATCGTGATTAGGAGCGCATGAAAAGAAGTCTAGTGATTTAATTGAGACTGTGTTGAATCATTTGATGATATTTTCATATTTAATC
This sequence comes from Panax quinquefolius, assembly GCA_020205615.1. Classification (NCBI taxonomy): domain Eukaryota; kingdom Viridiplantae; phylum Streptophyta; class Magnoliopsida; order Apiales; family Araliaceae; genus Panax; species Panax quinquefolius. Next base: position 47,897,096 of record CM035174.1, on the reverse strand, counting down.
ACAGATGTGTAAATTTTTAAATTATTCGATAGATGAAGATTATTTGTTCTAAAAAGGAGATATGCTTGAAAGAATGAATTGTATATATATTCCTATATACTCAGCCTAAATAAGTCATATAATAAATATGATTCTAGTATGAAGAAGAATTGTAAAGGTTGCGATTCAGGGAATGAATGAATGGAAAATAAAATAAAAATTATTCTGCATTTTAGCTATTTTAACATTAAATAATGTTTTAAATCTAGAACAGGATAATATTAACGCACAAGATTGGAAAGGAAAATAGTTCCGATTTTGGGGTCGTTACAGGAACGGTAGAAACATTTATGAGGAACTGATTAAAACTTAGCTAAAACGAAGTTATAGTGAAATTTTCGTAAAAGACGAACGAGAATTAGAAAGTTAGTAAATGAACCCGAACTTGTAGGGTTTCATAATAATGTAAGAGAACGTAGAAAACGTGAGTCGTGGACTCAAGAACGAAAGAGTTCCAATTTCGGATTACCGAATTATGGACGAGTGAACGAAGAACGTTTAAAACGTAAAACGAACGAAGGATGAAGATCAAGCCAATTGAATGGCACGTTAACGGATTCAGAACAAAGTTCTGTCCGAGGGGTATTTAAGTACGTAAGATAAGAAAGAGAATAGCTTTGGAACGACCTCGTTCCGAGTTATAACGAATAAGTTACGAAATTTCTAAGTAAGCGATTAAAGCTTGTAAAATACTTAGAGAAATTTTTCTAGGTTTAATGCTTGGCGCTGCAGCGCCAGCTGAGCCTTGGAGAGATGGCGCCGCATAGCGAGCTCGGCCATAAACTACTGGCAAGTGGCGCCGCAACGCGAGAGGTAACGAAGTGTTTGGCGCCGCAGCGCCAGACAAAGGAAGAGGGTGACGTAGGCTCGCGCCACAACGTGAGAGAGAAAGAAGAGAGTGGCGCCACAACGCCGGTGCAGGGCAAGGCCCAGTAATGAGATTTTAAGTTCTCAATTACTGGGGGATGTGCAAGAAAGAAATATGAACATATAGTTCACCTAAAATAACACTTAAGCAAGTGAGTTAAACCTTTAGTAAAGGTTGGACGGAAAGATTAAACGAGATTAAAAGACAAAGAATGTAAACGCGGGTTACGGAACCGATGTCTGGGGACCGTAGTCGCGATGAATGAACGTGAGGGATTGCTATGATTGTGATTCCTTAGACGTTGAGTGATGAAGGCAATGAATAACATTTCGATGTTATGGTGTAGTAATGAGAGATTAATTTAAAGCGTATAGACGCTGTGAATTCAATGTTGTTGCGATGAACGATTAGTCTTAGCATACAACGAATAGTATGGATTCGACATTAAAATAGAATAATGAACATGGGATTCATAGTATGGATAACGATTGAATGCAATTGAAACCTTGAGTGAAGGTTGAATGAGAGTTTAAGTGTGAGGGCCCCGAATCTGTGGTCCCAAATCACCGCGGATTCGGTTCGATCATTCTAACACTATTACTATTTTTGCGGAAGATATAAACATAAATTGTTTATACAATAAACTTACATACTTTTCCCCAAGGTCGAGTAACCTTAACATAATACACCAATCATAACTTTTCTAACACAATACATTATTATCAAACTATATTATTGTGACGCCCCCAAAATTAGGTATACATCACCCATCTTGGGTCGCCACTTACATGGTACAGAATTTAAATACAACTTATTAACATAACCGCTGTAGGTATACAATACGACATAAAGCGTGAGTTTAAATACAAATATTGTCTACTAGATATTATACAAACTCAAACAAAAAGTCCTCATTACAATTATTATCACACTATTTCACGAATATAGTGAGGACTACTAATGCTATCTTCAGGACCATCACTCGTTTCCCAGACTCGTCCCAAATATATTCTCATTTCACGAAGAGAACAAATGAAAGAAAGGGTGAGCTCAACTAGCCCAAGAAGAAATATTATGACTAAGATAATGCAAAATAAATTATCAATAGTCTTCAACAATGTTAAACCGATAAAATACAATAGAATGACCAGTTTAATCTGCGGCGAATATGCAATCCATTAAAAGAGTCAAGTAGAAAATAAAATCTACTATCTTTTATGATTTTAAAAGGTTTTTCATCATCATTATATAGCCGAGACTCAAACTTTAATAAATAATCCACATCATCGAATCACCCTTTACTGACCAAGGATATTCTTTAGTATCACGATCACAATTATTCTGCTTTTCTACTACCAAGAATAGTTGTGTATTCATTAATGGTCATGATCATACCAACAACTATCCATCAATGCACTACTACCAATCGAGGATTTTTTTTTTACCACATCATTTGTAACATTACGGTCATGATTACAATCAATAATCCACGGTCATAATCATACCAAGTCCATCCATGCTCTACGAATACACGATGACTTTAAAAAAAATATAAAAATGAGGATGATGACAATGATATAAGAATTCAATAAAACAAGTTCAAGAATTATTTTATCCAGAAATTTTAACGTCCAAACCATCAACATGATCTTGCTTTGTAGAGTAAAATTCAAGAATGATCGAAGAATATTTCCATGAAAAGATCTTTGGATGAAACGCAAATATCAAGGATATTCTACTAATTTCATGGAGTATAGAAGTCAAAGTTTTAACCAACCGGGTATAATAAAGAATGGAATAACAAAAGAAATCACCATGCATGCGGTATTGCGCATGAGGCGGAGTTATTCCAATGCGAATAATAATAATAAGGAACCAAAGTCGGTGAAATTCACACCAAGCGAGGATGTTCCAACAGAATAATAAAGATGGAACCGGATCCGGTGTAAAACACACGAGATAGGATATTCCAATGAGAATGATTAAGACGGAACCGAATCCTGTAAAACACATGCATGTGGATGTTCCAAATGTAATAATAATAAAGATTTTAACCAGTCCGTGTAAAACACACATGCATGTGATGTTCCAACGTAATAATAGAAGAATATCACCAAGTATAGGGTAAACCACAGCGTATACAAAAGTTATTCCAATGTAATAATAAGCAATGGAATAACATAAGGATTTCACCAAGTATAGGGTATACCAGCGTGATACAAGTTATGTATAGGGTATGCCACTTTTACAAAAGTTATTCCAATGTAGAATAATAGTGAATGGAATAATGTAAGTTCTCTTCAAGAAGAAAGAATAACACCCCTTACCGTAAAAGAACCTAATATAGAAGTAGTGAAGTAGCGAGAATACTCTTCTTCTTTCTATAACTTTCTCTATAGCTTCTCTCTATAATTTCTCTCTCTAGAGTTTCAATGAATTAAAGAAAATAATGAAGGAATGAGCTTCTATTTATAGGAAAATGGAATGCATAGTAACTAATCCATGAACGGTCCAGATTGATTTACTTTAATCGACGGTCCCATATTTAAAGAAAAATCTTTTAAATAAAATATAATATATTCTATTTATATAAAAACATTTTACTATGCAAACACTATGCAAAACACTATGCAACACTATGCATAATAAAATATAATATATTTTATTTATAAAATAACTTTAATAAAGTATTCTGCATTTTATATAAAAGATGTTTACATTTTATTACGTTAATAATAATAATAAAACAAAACGTCATTATCGCTTATAATAATTCATATTATTAATCGATGATAATGGAATCAAACTAAGTGACTTCTCACATAAGCATCAATAATCAATACCGCAGTGTCTACTACGCAACCACACGACATCGCATTCTTTGTACTTTTACTACCGAAAGTAGTTCAACAAGATCAACCAGTAAAACTTCCGCCGTTATTTCAATAAAATATTTTTTCTTTTTTCAATCAATCCGACAATAAATTACATTATGGGGTCCACCAATGATTGAGTAGTTGTATGCGAATATTCCCTACTAAACCGAATATTCCCCAAACCAATCGAATATAATATAACCACTTGTATACTTTGCAAAATTTATAAATATTACCCACAACTATAACATTATATCAAATTATTCCATAATATTCAAAAATAATATTTATAGAAAATTCATCTTTATTTATAAAAACCTGGGTCTTACAACCTCCCTTCTTATGAAATTTAGCCCTCGAAATTAGAATGTACGATACTGGTATGTCAAGAGGTAAGGATACCTTGATTTCATTTGATTCTAACTCCCAAGTCATTTCCTCAACATCGTGGTTCCTCCACAAAACTTTGACTTGAGGTATAACCTTGGAGCGTAGAATATGTTCCTTCTTATCCAAAATTTGAACAGGAACCTCTTCATACGTCAAATCTTCCGCTATTTCGTCCTGGTTCTAACTCAATAATATGGTTCGGTCTTTCACATATTTACGTAACATGGATATGTGAAAACGTTATGAACACGAGACATATTTGGCGGTAAAAAAGCGAGTCTATAGGCCACGCTTCCTACTCGATCGAGGATTAAAATGGACCGATGAATCGAGGATTAAGTTTCTCTCTTTCCAAATCTTGTAACTCCTTTCCATGGAGCAACTTTTAACAACACATGATTTCCTATATTGAATTTCACGTCCTTTTCGATGAAGATCGGCATAACTCTTTTCATCGATTTTGTGAGGTTTTTATACGTTGTCGGATCGTTTGAATCTTTTCCGTAGTCATACGTACCAACTCCGGTCTCAACAACGTTGCTTCACCCACCTCATCCCAAAGATATCGAGAACGACACTTTCTTCCATACAACGCTTGAATGGAGCCATGCCAATACTTGCTTGATAACTGTTGTTGTAGGAAAACTCCACCAATGGTAAAAACTTGTCCCAACTCCCTTGAAATCAAGAACACGAGTCTTAATAGATCTTCAAGAGTTTGAATAGTCCTCTCCGATTGTCTCGTCCCGTCTGAGAGGATGATATGCCGAAAGCTAAATCGTAAGTCCGTGCCCATAGCTTTTTGCAAACTAACCCAAAATCGTGAAGTGAATCTTGGGTCTCGATCGTAAACTATGGATACCGGCATACCATGCGATCTTACAATCTCGTTTATGTACATACGAAGCAAGACGTTCAAGTGTATAAGTTTCTCGTGTCGGTAAAAATGAGCGGACTTGGTCAATCTATCAACAATGACCCAAATCGCATCAATGCCTTGAGAAACCTTAGGAAGACCGGTAACGAAATCCATGGTAATGTGCTCCCACTTCCATTCTGGAATTTCAAGTGGTTGCAATGGACCTTTTGGTACTTGATGCTCCGCTTTAACTCGTTGACAAGTTAGACACCTTGAGATAAACAAATATATCTCTCTCTTCATATTGCTCCACCAAAATGTATGATTTTAATATCATGATACATTTGGTACTCCTGTGATGGATTGCAAATGGTGTGTTGTGCGCCTCCATCATGATATTATACTTTAAATCAGGGTCGTTAGGAACACAAAGTCTGGAGTTGACTCGAAGTATTCCTTCTTCATCGATTCTTGCTTCCGGCATAGCACCCTCTTGCACTTTCTTTTTCATACGCATCAGCTCCAGGTCTGTAGCTTGAGCAGCTTTAACTTTATCGATTAAAGTCGGTTCTACTCGTATATTTTCTATCATCACATGCGTCCCTGGAGTCTTTAACTCTATCTCTATCCTTTGCAAGTCACACAAAATGGGCCTTTGTGTTGACAATAACGCACTCGTACTTGCATACGATCTTCTACTCAATGCATCGGCCTACCACGTTCGCTTTTCCGTGATGGTATTGGATGGTATGATCATAATCTTTCAATGAGTTTCAAGCCAACGTCGTTGTCGCATGTTGAGTTCCTTTTGAGTGAAGAAATATTTGAGGCTTTTATGATCCGTAAAGATCTCCACTTTCTCCCCATACAAGTAATGCCTCCAAATTTTAAGTGCAAAGACAACAGCTGCCAACTCCAGATCATGAGTAGGATAATTCCTCTCATATTCTTTGAGTTGTCGCGAGGCATAGGCTATAACTTTTCCATGTTGCATAAGAACACATCCCAACCCTTTGCTCAAGCATCATCAGAGATGACAAATCCTCCGAGCCAAATGGTATTGTCGAAACAAAAGTCTTTGAAATAAGTCTCTTCTTGAGTTCTTGAAAACTCTTCTCACATTCTTCGCTCCAACCGAACTTTGTATCTTTTCGAGTCACCGAAGTCGATGGAGTAGCGATTCGAGAAAATCCTTCCACGAATCTCCGATAATAACCAAATTAAACCGAGAAAGCTACGTGCTTGATTTCGATTTAGGTTGTTCCCGACTTTGAATAGCTTCAATCTTTGCCGGGTCAATGATATTCCATGACTTGATACCACGTGCCCAAAGAATGCTATTTCTTCAAGCCAGAACTCGCATTTCTTCAACTTGGCATAAAGCTTATATTCACGAAGCTTTTGGAGTGTCAGCCTCAAGTGTTGCTCATGATCTTCACGGCTTTTGGAATAAATTAGGATGTCATCAATAAAGACGACCACAAAGTGATCTAAATATTCCTTGAATACTCGGTTCATCATATCCATGAAGGCAGCAGGAGCATTAGTCAATCCAAAGGACATGACTAGGAATTCATAATGCCCGTCATCGAAGTTCGAAAGCCGCTTTGGAATGTCGGTGGTTCTAATCTTCAATTGGTGATATCCTAACGAAGATCAATCTTTGAAAAGAATTTGGCTCCTTGCAATCGGGTCAAACAGTCATCAATACGTGGCAATGGATACCTATTTTGATGGTGACATGATTCAACTCCCGATAATCAATACAAAGTCGCGATACTCCCATCTTTCTTCTTCACGAATAGAACAGAGCACCCCAAGGAGAAGTACTAGGACGAATAAAGCCAATGTCTAACAATTCCTGCAGGTTGGGTCTTTAACTCCTCGAAGTTCAATAGAGCCATTCGATCACGGGGCTTTGGAAATAGGTTTTGTACCGGGTTCAAGGTCGATACAAAATTCAATTTCACGCTCTGGGGGTAGGCCAGGAAGTTCTTCGGGGAATACGTCAGGAAATTTATTAACAATAGAAATATCACTCAAAACTGACGTATTTTTGTTTAAATCTGTGACATGAGCTAAGAAAGCTTGACATCCATTTTTCAATAAACGAATAGCTTTATGGCTTGAGATGACCGTGATTGATTTTAATGGTTTGGTCGTTTGAATTCGCATAATAGGTTGATTAGGAATATGAAAGCTAACAACCTTACGAAAACAATCAATTTTTGCATGATAAGTAGTTAACCAATCAATCCCTAGAATCACGTCAAATGCAAGTATTTTTAATGAAATAAGATCGACAGGTAATGTGAGGGTACCGATTTGAACCAAACAAGACTTATAAACAGTGGATGTAATGAAGGTTTCTCCCAACGGAGTTTCCACAGATAAGTCAAAGTCTAATTTCTCCGGAGTCAAATTTAATCGATGAGCGCAAGTAGGAGAAATAAAAGAATGGGTAGAACCGGTATCAAATAAAGTGTAGACTTCATTAGAGTTTATGATAAGCTTACCCGTGATGACCTCATTCGGGTTCCTTGCTCTCTGGGAGGTCACAACAAACGCTCTCCCTTGCACTACTGGTTTTGACTTTTCTGGGACGGCCTTTGGTGCCTCCATCCTAGTTGAATTTGTCTTCGGTAAACGACAAAATCGAGCTAAGTGACCTTCTCTTCCACAATTATAACATGCTTTGGACGGCATGGCACAGTTCGGACTGATGTGTCCCTCTTCTCCGCATTTGAAGCATATGATAGGTGGTCTTTCTCCTTCCTTAACAACGGGTGCTGGTGCTGACGTCTTTCCATCATTGTTGAATCTCCGTTTCTTGAAATGTCCATTCTTATTGTTTTGGCCCTGATTACCACCGAAGTGGTTACCATATCTGGCCTGTTGATTCCCTCCACGCTTGTTGTCACCGCTTCGATGACTACTTTCGCTGGTATTATAACTTTGCCGGCTGCTCTCTTTTAGTTGCGTTGACTCGTTATCGCGCTCCACTAACTGAGCCCTATTTACAACATCTGAATACAAACACAGTTTATGAGAAATAAGATGTTGACGTATCTCCGACTTCAAACCTCTTAAAAACATTCGCGCCATTCTCTCTTCATTATCCACCAAGTGGGGCCGAAAACCGTGATAACTCCGCAAATTTTTTGCCTCGTATTGCGACACGGTCCATATTGTTTTGTTCCAACTTGATAAACTCCACCTCCTTCATGTGGCGAATACTTTCGGGAAAGTATTTGTCGTTGAATGACTCTGAACTTCTCCCAAGATATCTTCATGACAAAGAGGTTGAGTACGTTTTACCGATTCCCACCAGTAATCTGCCTCTCCACGCAACATAAAGGTGGCAAAGGGAACCTTTTGCTCCTCGGAGCATCCCAAGACATCAAATATCTTGGTAATCTGCTTTATCCATGCTTCCGCCAGAAGTGGTTTTGGCTCTCCCTTAAACTCCGGTGGTCCCAGCTCCTTGAATTGTTTAGCGGTGACCACCGAGAGTTTTCCGTGTTTCCACCTACGTTTTGGGACGAAGTCGCTCTCTCTTTCTTTGTTGCATAAATTGCATAAAGCCTCTGAACATTTGATCATTCATCATTTGGTCAGTGTTGTTGTTTGCATGAGGATTGTCGCCTTCCTGATGCACATTATCCTGATTATTGATATGTGGTGAATCAACGATCGCCTGTGCTCCATTGCTATTCTCAACATTCTCAGATGTCATTTTCAGATTCTACAAAACAAAAGATTAATTGATATTTAACAATTATCTTTATATTCTGACCGACCAATAAAATAGCATAAAAACTTAGGTAGGTCATACTAGCGAAGGTATTCCCCGTCTCTCCCCTCCTAGTACTTTTCTCACATCTTAGCCAGGGATCATATCCCTTAGCTCGATATTAACCGCGTGGCGCCCCCAAAATTAGGTATACATCACCCATCTTGGGTCGCCACTTACATGGTACGAATTTAAATACAACTTATTAACATAACTGTCGTAAGTACAATATGCAATACGACATAAACCGTGAGTTTAAATACAAATATTGTCTACTAGATATTATACAAACTCAAACAAAAAGTCCTCATTACAATTATTATCACACTATTTCACGAATAATAGTGAGGACTACTAATGCTATCTTCGGACCATCACTGTTTCCCAGACTACGTCCCCAAATATATTCTCATTTCACGAGAGAAACGGTGAAAGAAAGGGTGAGCTCAACTAGCCCAAGAAGAAATATTATGACTAAGATAATGCAAAATAAATTATCAATAGTCTTCAACAATGTTAAACCGATAAAATACAATAGACAACCAGGTTTAATGCGGCTGAATATGCAATCCATTAAAAGAGTCAAGTAGAAAATAAAATCTACTATCTTTTATGATTTTAAAAGGTTTTTTCATCATCATTATATAGCCGAGACTCGACTTTAATAAATAATCCACATCATCGAATCACCCCAGACTACTGACCAGGATATTCTTTAGTATCACGATCACAATTATTCCCGCACTACTGACGAGAATAGTTGTGTATTCATTAATGGTCATGATCATGCCAACAATCGTCCATCAATGCACTACTACCAATCGAGGATTTTTTTACCACATCATTTGTAACATTACGGTCATGATTACAATCGAATAATCCTCGGTCATAATCATACCAAGTCCATCCATGCTCTACGGATGCCACATATGACTTTAAAAAAATATAAAAATGAGGATTCAATAAAACAAGTTCAAGAATTATTTTATCCGGGAATTTTAACGTCCAAACTGTCAACATAATCTTTGCTTTGTAGAGTAAAATTCAAGAATGATCGTAAGAATATTTCCATGAAAAGATCTTGGATGAAACGCAAATATCAAGGATATTCTACTAATTTCATGGAGTATAGAAGTCAAAGTTTTAACTTACCGGGGTATAATAAAGAATGGAATAACAAAAGAAATCACCATGCATGCGGTGCCGCATAGATGGAGTTATTCCAATGAATAATAATAACGGAACCCGGTCGGTGAAATTCACAATCGGCGGTGATGTTCCAACAGAATAATAAAGATGGAACCGGATCCGGTGTAAAACACACGAGATAGGATATTCCAACGAGAATGATAAAGATTTTAACCAGGTCCTGTAAAACACATGAGCATGGATGTTCCAACGAGAATAATAATAAAGAGCGGAACCAGTCCTGTAAAACACACGATGTGATGTTCCAATGTAATAATAGAAGAATGTCACCAAGTATAGGGTAAACCAGCATATATCTGAGTTATTCCAATGTAATAATAAGCAATGGAATAACATAAGGATTTCACCAAGTATAGGGTATACCGCGTTATCACAGTTATGTATAGGGTATGCCACTTTTACAAAGTTATTCCAATGTAATAATAGTGAATGGAATAATGTAAGTTCTCTTCAAGAAGAAAGAATAACACCCTTACCGTAAAAAGAACCTGAATATAGAAGTAGTGAAGTAGCAGAATACTCTTCTTCTTTCTATAACTTTCTCTCTGTAGCTTCTCTCTATAATTTCTCTCTCTGTAGTTTCAATGAATTTGTAAGAAAATAATGAAGGAATGAGCTTCTATTTATAGGAAAATGGAATGCATAGTAACTAATCCATGAACGGTCCAGATTGATTTACTTTTAATCGACGGTCCATATTTAAAGCAAAATCTTTTAAATAAAATATAATATATTCTATTTATATAAAAACATTTTACTATGCAAACACTATGCAAAAAAACTATGCAACACTATGCATAATAAAATATAATATATTTTATTTATAAAATAACTTTAATAAAGTATTACATTTTATATAAAAGATGTTTCTATTTTATTACGTTAATAATACGAATAAAACAAAACGTCATTATCGCTATAATAATTCATATTATTAATCGAATGATAATGGAATCAAACTAAGTGACTTCTCACATAAGCATCAATAATCAATACCGTAATATGCTACTATGCAACCACACGACATTCTTGTTTTTTACTACCGAGTAGTTCAACAAATTATCAAGCCAACTAAAACTTCCGCCGTTATTTCAATAAAATATTTTTGTCTTTTTCTCAATCCGATGATAATTACATTTGTAGGGTCCACCAATGATTGAGCCGTTGTACGAATATTCCCTGCTAAACCGAATATTCCCCGACCAATCGAATATAATATAACCACTTGTATACTTTGCAAAATTTATAAATATTACCCACAACTATAACATTATATCAAATTATTCCATAATATTCAAAAATAATATTTATAGAAAATTCATCTTTATTTATAAAAACTGGGGTCTTACAATTATTACAAATTAGCTGCACATTTTATCCCAAGCTGAATTTGGCATTATTCTTTTCCTGTATCCAAACGCATTCGCCTTATCTGCAATGTTTTATCATGATATAGCAAGGGTGAGCATAAAAGTTACCCAACAAGTTTAAGTTCAATAATATAACGATATATCATGATTGAAAGAGTCTGAACAATAAGCTGGCTATAATTCAACAATATAATTATGAACTAGCAGCAACAAATTTTTTGACTGAACACGTATATAACATGAATAAATATATCTAAACCAACTGGTAATGAGGGTGATCAGCCTTTCATACCTGACTTATACATGCAATATGTACAGAGTACAATTCATGGCAACCAGCAATGATTAACCATAAGCTTATCTCGAATGAAACAACTCTTAGTAGAGTTAAGTAAAAACAAACTTATCGAACTGATTGATTACCGCTACACGCAATTTATATCGCTTTTATCCAAAGACCTAATATTAGTAATATAAATCTCCAATATTAGAATAATATCATCACAATATAATAATATAATATATAGATATACATAGAATAACCTAAACACATAACACTATCAGTCTATAACACATATAAGACTCAGTATCAGATCAAACTATTTCAGTCCGAGTTGAATTCGACAAAATTCTAACATCCCGACGGTCTAGTAGGACAAAATTTCGAGTTGAAGTTCAATTAAACTCTGCCTAAAACTTAACAATTATCTCAAATATTTTTAATAACAGTCGAAATATTTTTCGTAAGCTCGTAATAATTTTTAAATAATTATTACTATTTATCTTGATTTTTCAATCATTAATATCGTATTTAAATGAATTAAATACCACATAATTCCTTTCTCATTAATATTTATTTATTATCAAACATTAATGAAATACATGTCATAATATTATAATATACTTATAATATATCAAAGTATTTTTAATACTTTAAAATCATATTTATATAATTTTAAACACTTAAACTCATTATCCGATAATTAAAATATTAATATTTTCATGAAAAAATATCAAAATTTATATTTTATAACTTCAAATATTTTTATAATACTTAAATCATTTTTATATGATTTATAAAAATTAATTCTATTTTTCCATAATTTATTTAATATATTTATTAAATAAACTAATTACCATTAATATTGATTAATTAAAGAAATTCATCAAAAAATATTAAAAGTCACTAAAAATAACTTAAAATATTTGCTTTTACCATAATATTATTTTTCATGTATTTAAATCATTTTTAAATAATTTATTTAATATTATAATTAAATAAATTAAATACCATTTATATTCCAAAAATATTAAATATTTATGAAATATATTAAAATAATTAAAAACTATTTTTAGGACTTTAAAATAATTTTTCTAATTTATTTTATATTTTTAATAATTAAAAACCATTTTATCTATTTTTAAATAATTTTCGAAAATTCGTAAATTAAAATAAATAGAAACCGTCATAAAAAAGGGCCTATAGCGGCGGACCTGTCCGCTATATAGGTGTTCTTGAGCCTGTTCTTCATCAACCCAGAAACTAAAAATTAGTTTCAAGGTACCCCGTTTGACCGTGGATAGATTCTTGGTCTTCTTGATTCTAGGTTATCTAAAGTGTTACACATGAAGTCGTTATGTCGTAGTACATAACAAAACTGATTCCAAGGTCGTACAGAATCATAACAGTGAGATATGATCAATCAAAAAGTCTGACAAGCATGTTCTTCATTTCTGGGTTTTCCAGAAAATGAAGAACAGTACAAGGTGCTATATTTAGGTCCTTAGATCTTGCTCTATAAGGCTGCTTTATGTGATTTATAAGTCCATACTTATAGTAATAATGTCATAGTACAATAACATATCATTACATCTGTCTAACAACAGCACAAATTATCAATAAAGGCTGGTCAAACCTCTGACAAAAACTCGGCTCTTGAAGGTTCTGGGTTTCCCAGAAACCTTCATGAGGCGAAACGGTCAACGCACTTTGACTCGATTTAATTTCTACACTGATCATGATCTGAGTAATATAATTGCTTTAATATGTAGTCTGAATGACAGGCTACTAAGATCCACCAACAACATGGCCTAACCACTAACACACAGCAAGATCAAGACCCTGAAAAGTGACTGTCAGAAAAATCTGGGTTTCTACGTTACCTAGAAACCAGATTTCGTGAACGGTCAACGGGTTTTGACCACTAATAACTTTCAATCTAAACATGCTATGACCCTATTTCCAGTTTCATATCACAGTCCTCATGTCATAGAATCGATCCAAAACTTAAACACACAAAATAATTAACACATAAAGATTTATAAGCCCTGACATTCGCCTGTCAGGCCATTTTTTTTTTATATTTTTCTAGATTTCACAAAAAGCTAGATTCGAGGACTTTGATGTTATGGATCTGGGATTTTACAACCAAATAACCTCCTATTACACATATCTAGCCAACAAATTACAACATATAACATCAAATCATGATATTTCTAAGTTTAAGGTTTTTATACATTTCTAATGCTTGATCTTGAATCTGATCATTGTTTTCTGACCTTGAAATGCTAACACATGATCTTAGCTTTGTATCTTACTCTCTCTCACTTCCTATTTCCGAATTTTTAGAGAGAGAAGGTCTTGGTTCATATGAAAAATAAAGTGAGTCTTTTTCTCTCTCTTTAATATTATATAATGTAATAATGCATTGTATGTGGCTGTCAAATTGGCTGAGCTTGCTGTAAGGCACATGGAGTAGGTGTAGTTGTTCACTAACCAAATATAGGGCAAGATTTGCAAGTTTTCTCTAATAATGCATTAAGGGTATAATAGTCATTTCCATGCAAATTAAATTCTAAAATGTTCATTTGATGCAAACCCTTAAGGTTTAGGGTTTATGGTTTGAGCCATTTAGGGTTTAGGGTTTGGAAAAATAATTTTAGAATTTGCAAATTAGGTTTTCAAAAATAGAAAATTAATATTTCTAAATTATAATTAGAATTTTCTAATTATATAAAAATTTCATAATCATAATTTAAATCTTGTTAATTAGGATTAGTATTTCCTAATTAAAATTGCTAATTTAGCAATTAGAGTCAAAATTGCTAATTTAGCAATTAGGGTTTCTAATATAAAAATAATTTTCTAATTTAGAAATTAGATTAGAGTTTTCTAATTACTCATAACTTAAAAATTAGGATTAATATTTCCTAATTAACATTAAAACTATTAGACTATCAATTAAGTCTTCCCTAATTAGAAATTAGGGTTTCAAAATTTTAAATTAGGGTTTTCTAATCAATTTGTTAAAATTAACCCTAATTAATCTTATAATTATTTACACTTACGCCATTAAGTTCTCAATTTAGGGTTTCATACACCGAATTAGGGTTTCGGACTCCCGAAACTGAAATTAGGGTTTCCAGAACCGGTTTCTAAGGTTTCTTGTTAATCGTTAGGACTTTCTAACCGAACTTTGACATTCTTAATATAAACTTAGGGTTTGTTACAGATATCGTTTATCTGGTCAACCATTGACCCTTAACCACATCATGCACACATATACACAAAACATAAACGCTTATTCCCTTAATCCTGAATAATTCACCTAAATCCTTCACATAATTTTGAAATCCTCAAAATTCATTTTAAAAATATTAAACGCATACACTAATTTTCTGTCTAGGTTCTAATTTTGAACCTTAAATCAATTAATAAAAATCTTAAAAATATTCAAATTCTCGGGTTGTCACATTAAGAGACGAGCAACGTGAACATTGAATACGTAAACGATTCTCATGAATCGTATTCGCGTCAGACGAACGTTCTAAGTGTAAAATGGTGGTATGACTTAGACGTTGACGAAAGTAGTAAATAAGATATGAGTTATCATAAAAAGCCGTAGCGAACGGTAATAAGAATAATGAAAGTCCGAGTATGAGTCGGATAGAGAATGTTATAATGAAATATAATCATTAAACACTTTAACCAACGTGAGGGTTGAGTGTACGTTAATATTAAACGGACAAGAACCTACAACCCGTGTATGGTTTGACCGTAAGGTAATGAAGACTAAGATTTAACCGTGAACGGTGAAGAAACTAAATTGAAGACAATAACGTATAATGTTAAGAAGACGAGTTAATAAGTATAACTTGGACAACGTTCCGAGTTGATTGAACTGGACGTTGTAAGGTACGAATAAGTTAATATAAAATGTTTAACGCTATGACCTCATAGTTTGACATTGAATTATTGTTCTGAGTATACAAAACACTGTATGACTTAGACGATAAAGAATGAATCCTGAGGTATGGCATTTCATTGCCAGAAAGCCGTAAGGAATAAGAATTGACTTAACGAACATTACAGTTTAATGGTTTGGATAGGTTAAGATAAAGTTAGGTTATAGTACAATCGTAACCTTTGATGGTTGACATATGGGAGCTGGGCTAAGAAATTCCTTCTGAGAGCGAATGTATATACAAAACTGGCAACCGATCTAACTCACTGTTGTGGGTAGTGTAGATGAGACGGGATCTTGTTTGTTGGTTATTTGTGGGAAAACCACTCAGAGTACCATATGGACTACTAGAAGAGACGCGATGTGTACCGAGTCTTATAGAAGAGTTATAAAAAGAAGATAAGAATATAAATCATCGAAGATGATGATCGTATGAGTAAGATATCTCCGTATGTTATGAAGCCGTAAAGCGGTAGAAGAAAGTTGGTCGCGTAAACTTAGATTACAAGAACGCGAACCCTAAGAAGTAAAGTTAAGTAAACCAATGTGTAAGTCAAGTATATGACTAATTGGTGAACGTGTTATTTCCTTATGTGTTATATAGGGATTTGGAATAAGCAGTTCAACGTAAACTATAAGTTGTAGTTGTGCGTAAGGCAAGTTTCCTAACTTCATTCATATTACATGAATGCTAGTTTCTTAAACTTCTAAGATGTTAAACTTGAGAAGTTCTGTCTATGTGCGAATGTGCGGTATTTGTACAAGGTGGTAGAACGTATGAGGCCTTGAGCCACAATTTGAACACTTCGGTGTTTCTTTGAGATGAACTGTTCTATGATTGTACTGTTCAATACAAGTATTTTATGTTTTTACATAAACCGTTATTGTTAAGTCTGCGCTAATGATTCTAGCCAGACATGATGTGTATGAAAAAGGTAAAAGAATGAAAGTATTTCAAAGTGAAAGTGACTGATGTTTTAAGATGATAGGAATTGAGACTATTCCTATTATTCAAGCTACTTCATAACCTTTGTTCGGTTATCGAAGTTCTGAAAAATGTTTAAACTCTTGAAGTTGTTTGTTCAACTCCTATGACTTGTTGGGCAACTGAATGCTCACTCTTGCTTTAAATGAAAAACATTTTCAGCGTACGATGTTAGAAAGAACTTAAGGAACCCATAAAGATCAAGATGATCGGTATCCAGACGAAGTGTCATTCATTAGATGAATGAGCGTGAAGATCAAGTGAAGACTTGTAATATAGAATGATAGAATTAAACTATAGACTAGTTTAATGAACAATTATGTATCCTTGTTGGCGGATGACAGTCACTCGTGTAAGATAAAAAGAATAATGTAATTATCATTATTTGTAATGAAAGAGATTATAAGGTTTCCAGAACCTGGGATTTGAGAATGTATGTTGTTATATTTAGCTATATAATGATGTATGTTTGGAAGAAGATGGGATCGTAACGTACGGAATCCGAATGTGAAAGTAGACTGGATTTCGGGGTGTTACAGATTGGTATCAAAGCTGATAGGTTATAAACCTTAGGTATGAGTACCTAAGACTATAATCGTAGAGAGAAGGATAAGAAGGTCACCACGTGATCATAGTAAATCGTAATACCAGATGAGCTGTTAAACGATGAATGATTTATAGCTAATGCTATGAATGAGTGGTACTACGAAGTAGTATGGGAAGAAGAACTCAGATTGAGTTATAAAGGATATCATACAAATTAAAGAAAAGTCGTATTAAGTAATAACAAATTTAAAAGTTGTAAGATTTCAATTGAGGACTCATGTGATAGCTGAGTTGTATGAACCTTTGTTATGGGCAGAGGTTTGTGCTTTGGTGTAACAACTGCTCAGTTTATTATAGTGATAATCATTGGAATTGGTCGCGCTATTAAGATGTATATGACGAGAAGGTGAATCTTTTCTCATGTATATACTTGATAGGTAGAGAATGTTAAGATAGGTGAGAGTTCTTGAAACTCATACTTATGAAAAGTTTGTGACTCATAATTATATGTTATGTTTGTGAGCCCTAAGCGTATGGATAGTCCTTGATTTGTTCTTGGATTTCATATTGCGAAGATAAGTTCATAAACACATATGGTTGTGGAAAGTTCCTTAACACATAAAGTGTTGTAAGTTGATGGACTATACTAAGGTTTAGAAATGTTTAGACTGAAAACGAAGTATTTTCAGTATGCTTAGCATTGAAGGTGCTAGAGGAGATTAAGTATTGTCGCAGTAAGACAATATAAGAAGACGGAGAATAGGATATTCCAAGTCATCTAGCTATGCTAGATTTCAAACTTTATTGAAATCATGCTTATGTGTACATTTTATAAAGGAAAGAATTGGTTCAACTTTTGGAACCAACAGATTTTAAAAGAGCTATTCTTGGTATGTCTATGCTAATTGCTTCGGCTAGACAGAAATTGATTTAAAATATCAAAATGAATTTTATATCATCCATGCATTTGATGCAAGGATGGTAAAATGCTGGAGTTTTTAATGCAATTGAACCTAGTGTTGGATGTGATCTTAGGATCAACAACCCGCTATGGTATGATGTATAATGACGAAGTCACATACTGACGAAGTCCTCAACATACTGTGAAAAGTACGGTATCATGACGTCATAAAATGTTTTGATGTATTACGAAAAGAAAATCGAGCTTTCTTTGAAGAAGTTGTGCCAAACCAAATTCTTTTCTGGTGCGGAATCTAATGATTAAGTCTGAAGTGAACATACCCCAAAATGGGGTTATACAATAGGTTGATCACCTACGTATGGAAGAGGTATTTTACTTTCTTGGTGATTGTAAACTGACCGTTAAAGAAGGGTTTACGGCGAAATGTTGTTTAACCTAGTAAGAGTTCATGGTCGATTTGACCCCTCAGCAAAAGTATGAAACGTTTTAAAGGAAATTTTATATTCCTCGTTATTCCTTCTACTTCATGATTCTTGATAGGTTATGGAGGTTAGGAATGATGGAAAGATAAGAACTTCGTTGAAGAGAAGTTGAGAAGAAGGGTAAGCTAAAAATTTTGAGGACGAAATTCTGTGAAGAAGGGGAGAATGTGAGGACCCGAGTAAGGGTTTGGTTTTAAGAAATTCTGAGGACGGAATTTTTATAAGGAGGGAAGAATGTGATAACCCGGAATTTTGTATTGTCCAGAATTTAGGTTTAAAGAATTAGTTATTAATAAAATGAATTTTTATTAATACTATTCTATGCTATGTGTTTATTAATCGTTCTATAACCTAGGATGATTTGAAGTCGGGAGGATTCCGGCTACGAGCTAGATTGAACGAGTAAGAATTTTCAAGACGAAAATGAATGTTTTCCAGGAACAAAAATATTTCCGGGGAAAAAGACAAAATAGGCACTATCCATCCATTTCTGCTCGGAGATTTATTTTGAATTTCTGAGAAACGCGTAATGATAGAATTCTAAGACGTGATGGAATATTCAATAATATTTCAGTTATGGCAAAAACGAAGTTTTTACCTGCGGACTTAAAACCTAAGGGTTAGGAAAAGTGAGTTCCGAGAATTTAATGATTACGTATAATAATTAGGGTGATTATGGGTGAGAAATATGAGTATGATACTAGTTATTATACGAGTATAGTAAGAAGATTATTATGACGTATAATACGAATATCATACAAACTATATACGAAGAAGATACGAGAATGGGATGCGTAGAATACGATTAGTCTTAATGGACTTTGAGTTCATGGACTTTGTAGAATCCAATTGGACTTGGATTATGTCAAGCCCAACGATTTGTGAAATCAAGCCCAAGATAGGCCCAATAAGAATTAAGGTTAAGGCTCAAACCAAGAAAATAAACTGCGGATCGAACCGATGGGTAACTGGATAGGTAATAACCAATGGGGCAACCCATGGGGTGACCCATGGATCTTGTGGGTCGGCCACTTGGCCACTAAGTAAAGTGTTTACTTGGTGGCTAAGCCAGTAATATTAAAGAGGTGGGGGATAATGACCAAATTGCCCTTAGCTTTGGTTTTCTATAAGAGGAAGCTTAGATTTCATTTTAATAGGATTTTGAAAATCCTACACCTTAAAGAGAGAGCTTGAGAGCTTGGAGAAGAAGAAGAAGGAAGAGCATGCGCATGAATGATCGGATCGAAGGTGATCATGAAATAGAAAAGCTTGCGAATCGCCGGCTTTTTCTAGTGGAAGAAAAAGAAAGAAGAGAGGTAACCTAAAACCTAATCGAATTTAAGTTTTCTTTAAGTTATATGTTTAAAAACATAACTTAATGAAGATAAGAAGTAGATGATGTTAGAAATGATTTCATTTGGCTGAAATTGAAAGAAAATAAAGAAATAGGAATTAGAAGTTTATTTTATAAATTTCTTAAGGAAGTATAAGATTCGTAAGGATTTTGAGCGATCCGAATGAATCTTTTGAACGAGTAGGTGAAATAAGTAAGGAATGGTGTTCTATAACATAAAATTCCAAGAAAAAGTGAAATCTTAATCCAAAATATCGATTAAAAATGAAGAACAAACGAAGAACACAAAGAACACGCGAAGAACACGAAGGACGTTGTTGATGGACAAATTTAAAACCTTCGTAGGATAATTGTTGTCGATGGACATGTTTAAAACCATCGTGTATAAGTTAGTTGCGTATTGATTAGTTAGGAACGGTAGAAACATTTATGAGGAACAAATTAAAACTTAGCTATAATGAAGTTATGGCGAAATTTTTGTAAAAGACGAACGAGAATTAGAAAGTTATTAAATGAACCCGAACGTGTAGGGTTTCAAAAGAATGTAAGAGAACGTAGAAAACGTGAGTCGTGGACTCAAGAACAAATGAGTTCCGAGTTCGGATGACCGAATTACGGACGAGCGAACGAAGAACGTTAAAAATGTAAAACGAACGAAGGACAAAGATCAAGCCAATCGAATGGCACATTAAAGGGATTCAGAACAAAGTTCTGTCTGAGGGGTATTGAAGTACGTAAGATAAGGAGAGAATAGCTTTGGAATGACCTCGTTCTGAGCTATAACGAATAAGTTACGAAATTTTGAAGTAAGCGATTAAAGATTGTAAAAGACTTAGAGAAATTTTTCTAGGTTTAATGCTCGTGTATGCAACGCTAGGCGAGAGCCTTGAGAGAGAAGCGCGCCATGCTGAAAGCTCGACCATAAACTACTTACGAAAGTGGCGCCATGACATGAGAGAAGCGAAGTGTTTAGCATGTGACACCGAACAAAGGAAGAGGGTGGCGAGGGCTCATGCAGTATGAGAGAGAAAAGAATAGAGTGGCGCCGCAACGCCGGTGTAGGGAAAGGCCGAGTAATGAGATTTTAAGTGCTCAATTACTGGGGGATGTGCAAGAAAGAAATATGAACATATAGTTCACCTAAAATAACACTGAAGTAAGTGAGTTAAACCTTTAGTAAAGGTAGGACGGAAAGATTAAACGAGATTAAAAGACAAAGAATGTAAACGCGGGTTACGGAACAGATGTCTTGGGATCGTAGTCGTAATGAACGAACGTGAGGGATTGCTGTGATTGTGATTCCTTAGACGTTGAGTGACGAAGGCAATGAATAACATTTTGATATTATTTTTAGTAATGAGAGATTAATTTAAAGCATATAGACGCTGTGAATGCAACGCGTTTGTGATGAACGATCAGTCTTAGCATACAACGAATAGTATGGCTTCGACATTAAGAAAGAATAATGAGCATGGGGTTCATAGGTTGGATAATGATTGAATGCAATTGAAACCTTGAGTGAAGGTTGAATGAGAGATTAAGAGACAAGCAACGTGAACACTGAATACGTAAACGATTCTCGTGAATCGTATTCGCGTCAGACGAACGTTCTAAGTGTACAATGGTAGTATGACTTAGACGTTGACGAAAGTAGAAAATAAGATATGAGTTATCATGAAAAGCCGTAGCGAACGGTAATATGAATAATGAAAGTCCGAGTATGAGTCGGATAGAGAATTATATAATGAAATATAAGCGTTAAACACTTTGACCAACGTGAGGGTTGAGTGTACGTTAATATTAAACGGAAAAGAACCTACACCCCGTGTATGGTTTGACCGTAAGGTAATGAAGACTAAGATTTAACCGTGAACGGTGAAGAAACTAAATTGAAGACAATAACGTGTAACGTTAAGAAGCTGAGTTAATAAGTATAACTTGGACAACGTTCCGAGTTGATTGAACTGGACGTTGTAAGGTACGAATAAGTTAATATAAAATGTTTAACGCTATGACCTCATAGTTTGACATTGAATTATTGTTCTGAGTATACAAAAGACTGTTTGACTTAGACGATAAAGAATGAATCCTGAGGTATGACATTTCATTGCCAGAAAGCCGTAAGGAATAAGAATTGACTTAACGAACATTATAGTTTAATGGTTCGGATAGGGTAAGATAAAGTTAGGTTATAGTACAATCGTAACCTTTGATGGTTGACATATGGGAGCTGGGATAAACAATTCCTTCTGAGAGCGAAGGTATATACAAAATTGGAAACCGATCTAACTCACTGTAGTGGGCAGTGTAGATGAGATGGGAACTTGTTGGTTGGTTGTTTGTAGGAAACCACTCAGAGTACTATATGGACTACTAGCAGAGACGCGATGTGTGCTGAGTCTTATAGAAGAGTTATAAAAAGAAGATGAGAATATAAATCATCAAAGATGATGATCGTATGAGTAAGATATCTCCGTATGTTATGAAGCCGTAAAGCGGTAGAAGAAAGTTGGTCACGTAAACTTAGATTACAGGAACGCGAACCCTAAGAAGTAAAGTTAAGTAAACCAATGCGCAAGTCAAGTATATGACTAATTAGTGTACGTGTTATTTCCTTATGTGTTATATAGGGATTTTGAATAAGCAGTTCAACATAAAGTATAAGTTGTAGTTATGGGTAAGGCAAGTTTCCTAACTTCATTCATATTACATGAATGCTAGTTTCTTAAACTTCTCAGATGTTGAACTTGAGAAGTTTTTTCTATGTGCGAATGTGCGATATTTGTACAAGGTGGTAGAATGTATGAGGCCTTGAGACACAATTTGAACACTTCGATGTTTCTTTAAAATGAATTGTTCTATGATTGAACTGTTCAATACGAGCATGTTCTGTTTATACATGAACCGTTATTGTTAAGTTTGCGCTAATAATTCTAGCCAGATAGGATGTGTATGAAAAAGGTAGAAGAATGAAAGTATTTCAAAGTGAAAGTGACTGATGTTTTAAGATGATAGGAATCGAGACTATTCCTATCATTCAAGCTACTTCATAACCTTTGTTCGGTTATCGAAGTTCTGAAGAATGTTTAAACTCTTGAAGTTGTTTGTTCAACTGTTATGACTTGCTGGGCAATTGAATGCTCACTCTTGCTTTAAATGAGAAACATTTTAGCGTACGATGTTAGAAAGAACTTAAGGATCCCGTAAAGATTAAGCTGATCGATATCCAGACGAAGTGTAATTCATTAGATGAATGAGCGTGAAGATCAAGTGAAGACTTATAATATAGAATGATAGAATTAAACTATAGACTAGTTTAATGAACAGTTATGTATCCTTGGAGGCGGATTAAAGTAACTCGTGTAAGATGAAAAGAATAATGTAATTATCATTCTTTGTAATGAAAGAGATTATAAGGTTTCCAGAACCTGGGATTTGAGAATGTATTTTGTTATATTTAGCTATATAATGATGTATGTTTGGAAGAAGATGGGATTGTGACGTATGGAATCCGGATGTAAAAGTAGACCGGATTTCGGGGCGTTATAGGAAGAGAACCATGTGCGACTTATGGGAAGAACCATTATGAAGTTTGTTTGAAGAAGAGGGGAGTTTGTTACAACTGTGGTCAAGAGGGGCACATGTCACCCAATTGTCCTAATCTGAAGAAGATACAAGGTTGTTTTGCGTGTGGATCGACCGATCATCTGGTTTGGAACTGTCCTAAGAGAAATGTGGAGAAAGAAAGTGGCAACAAGGGACCCGGTAGTGGAACCTTGGAGATTGAAGGACCTGCTCAGCCAGAAAGACCATAGGCCCATGCATTCAACATGACGGTGCAAGATGCAATGCCTGCCCAAAAGGTAGTGGCAGGTAACAATTTCGTTTAGAAATTTAATTACACGAGTACTATTGAGTTAGATAATTACTTTGAATTGTTTTCTTTTATAGATCCAAGTCTCAAGTTATAATTTGAGACACAAATGAATATTGTGTTGATAAGAATGAATTGATGATACAACTTTAAAAGATTGTAGAGAATAATAAAGCGGTGATTCCGAGGACGGAATCCTTTTAAGGAGGGGTGAATGTGATAACCCGGGATTTCGAATAATCCGAATTTTATGAATAATTTTTTTTATTTAATATTAATATTGATTATCAATTTTCTGCCGAGTATCTATGAAACGAGTCTCGAGATGTTGTCAATTTGTGTATTGACTAAGAAAATAAGAGTAGATTTGTGCTTAACGGAGAATAGAAACCCTAACCCTAAGTACGGATAGGGATTCGATTGAAAATATAATTAAAATATTTATATTGATGAATACGTGTTTGTATTGCATAGAATGTTGATCAATGATTGGTCGGGTAGGGTAAAATATTAATAAACCCTAATAATGGATTAAAACCCTAATCTCAAGATTAGAAACCCTACTGCGTAGTTAGGAACCCTAATCGAAAGCCAAGAAACCCTAAATTTTAATTTGGGAGTCCTAAACCCTAATTAGGAAACCTTAATCCTAATTAGGAAGCCCTAAAGTGATTAGTAAACTTTAATGTGTTTAGTAACCTTTCATATAATTAGGAAACACTAATTATATTTTAGAAATTTTAATTTTCTATTTTAAAATCCTAATTTAGAAAATCCTAGAAGCTAAGGTTGTAAAACCTAAGGGTTAGAACCTTAGGGTTAAACCCTAAGGGTTTGGCAAGTTACCTATATGCCATTAAAATTTCATCTCCAATGTCCAAAATACCCTTTACTTAGATTTTAGGTTAAGAGATTTGTAAGATCTAGTGAGTCATCACTTTGGGATAAGACCATGTGCTGGAAATTCAATACAAATCTAATCCATATCTTACCAACTTGCACACTTGGATTTATTGCATCTAAGTTATAAGTGATTTAGGAGAGAGAAAGTTCACCAAAAGTACACATTTGCTCTCTAACTCTTAACAACTCTCTCTCTCACCAAACCTCTGAAATTACTAAGTATTTTAGTCCCTAGTAAATCCTCTAACTCACCAAAATTAGTTAAGGAGATCAAGGATCAAAGATTGGACAAGACAGGTATAAACCCTAACTCACCATTTGATCTTGTATGCTAAGTAAATATTTGTGTTTATGTGTCTAGATTCATGCTAGAAGGTGTTTTAAGATGATCTATGGTGTTCCATCATAGATCTATGGCATCAAAAGGCTTTAAAATGGTGTTTTTTGAACGAATGTCCAAGAACATAAAAGGTGTCCTAACAACCGAATGTTAGTGGCCCTAAATTCTTTTCTGTTTTTGATTTTTTTGTTGTAAAGTTTTAATTTGTATTTTGTCATGTTGTCTTTGATCTGGAAGTGGAATCATAGCAATCCCATGTCTAGATCATAAGTTAT
Organism: Panax quinquefolius; assembly: GCA_020205615.1. NCBI lineage: Eukaryota > Viridiplantae > Streptophyta > Magnoliopsida > Apiales > Araliaceae > Panax > Panax quinquefolius. Next base: position 47,871,767 of record CM035174.1, on the reverse strand, counting down.
TAATGGTCAAAACCCGTTGACCGAGATTGACCGGGTGAATTCTAGGTAACCCAGAAAGCCATGAACAGCGTCTGAAAAGTTTTTCTAAGGCCTTGATCTGTCAGGTTTTAAGCGATTTGATTTTTTTGTTATATGCATGTTCTAGCTTGTAATATGGACTCTAGATCCCTAGCCTTGGATCTCTTAAAAAAACAAACGGATCAAAGGTAGAGGATGGTCAAAGTAGACCATCTAGTAACATTTCCTATTTTTTGGAAATTCGAAAAAACGCAAGAACGAGTTTTCTGACAGCCTTTGACCGAGCTGTATCTGGAGATTTTTATGTTGTTGGACTGACATAATGTTATGTAGTTGTTCCTTGACATGAGACCTACATATTTGGACCATAAACCTAACCATTTGATGACCATAACTGGAAGAGAATCGAACCACAAAGTAGGCAGTTAAAGCTGTCTGGGTTTTTGGGTATCCCAGAAGAAAGCCTAGAAGCATCTGACAGCTACTTTGGGGCATTGGATCTTGCTAGTAGATTAAGTTATGAATTAAATTATTGTTGATACAAGTGTTACATAAACACTACAAGGTCAAGTTTCAAGCAAGCCCAGAATATTAATGTACAGAGATTTACAACCGGTCAAACTAAGACCCTTGAACACTGAATGTCAGTGTTCTTGAGCACCAAGAACGCCTACAGCGACAGAAAATGTCACTATAGCCATTATCGACGGTTTTGAATATTTCTAATTTTTGATTTTTTAAAAATTAATTAAAAATAAAAAATAAATTCTAAAAATTACAAAAATGGTTTTAAAAATTATTTTAAATTATGAAAAATAACTTTTGACTATTTGGGATATTTTTCATTAGTATTTATAATTATTTGGATATTAATGATATTTAATTTATTTAATTAGTGTATTAAATAAATTAGAGAAAAATTATTTTAATATTATAAAAATCATTTTAAATAAGAATAAAGTGTTTAAAAATATTTTTAATTATAAAATGTAATTTTCAATATTTTTGGAGAATTTTCATTAATAAATTAATATTAATGATCTTAGATTTATTTAATTATTATATTAAATAAATGAGTTAAAAATGGTTTTATTGATTTAAAAATCATTTAAAAATGAGAAAATTGATTTAAAAATATTTTAAGTTATAATTAATGACTTTTGATATTTTTATGATTAATTCATTAATATTTAAATATTAATGGTGATGGTTTAAAAATGATTTTAAATATTTTAAAATTCATTTAAGTAGAATATTGGTGATTTAAAAATATTTTAAGTTATTATTAATAACTTTAATATTTTGACAAGTATGTCATTAATATTGTAATCATTAATATTGTAATATTATTAAATATTAATGATAATGGAATTAATTAGTATTTAAATCATTTAAAAATTATTCCAGTGTTTGAAAAATTATTATAAATTATAATAATTGTTAGAAAATTAGTAAAAGCTTTCGAAAAATATTCTGAATGATATTTGAATTATCTAAAATAATATTAGAGCGTTGAGACCGAGTTTAATTGATAATATAAATGTTAATTGTCGGATAGGGGTGACCAAGACAGCGAAATGAGACCGAAGTCCAACAAGACCGAACTAGTTAGACTTGATAAGTGTTTATATATGTATTAAACACTGATGTGGCTATGTGGTAATGTGCCTAGGAGAAAGACTGACTTTAATTACAGTGTTACGTGTTGTGATTAATTGTTCTAATTGTGAGACCGATATTGTTGATTATAGGTCTTACGAACGCATATAAGTATATTCTGTAGCAGTAATCAACGCGAAAAGCATGTTTCCTTAACTCAACCTTGAGTTATACTTTTTAAATATTATGGTGGTTAATTATTGTTGATTAGACCACGTCTGAGAATTATTATTTATTATTCGCAGTTAGTGCATATTTATTAATTCAAATTGAATTAATGATTCTGAGAATATACTTGGAGAATAATTGTTGTGGGATACTTACATCCGTAGAAGCAATTATTAATAGTACAGATAATTCATGTCTATTGTTGAATCGTGTTGAGAAATGTCTTAGCTAATTGTTCTGGCTAGACGAACATCTGTTAAAACTTAATAGGTTTAAGAAAAAAAGAGAAGAGTAGAGAAGTGATTAGATATTGAAATCATTGTATTTCGTTGTTAATGCAACTTTTGTTTGTAAGACTGAGAAGAACAACCTTTTTATATAAAAGGGAAACCTTTTGGTCGTATATTCGGCTATTGCGTGCATTTTGAGTATTATGCATAATATAGGGTATAAGGAGTTGGCTGCTCTAAGTATTTGCAAAGGGGTATAATTTAATCTTTATGGTTATTTGATACACCTGGGTATATCAAAGTCCAATATTTGATAGTTACTCGAGAAGAGAAGTTCAAGATCCAACGGATCGCTTAACATAAATCGGGAAAACATTCCACTTTGTTATTGTGTAGAATTGATTCTTGATTATTCAATAGAATATAGTTGAAACTTTGAAAGTGTTGTACTCTTTCATTTATCAGATTATTGTGTTGCACAAAATGCGAGAAGACTTGTTAGTTATTAAAGATTTGTTCAGCTATTTCAAAGTTCCTCAAACTTTGGTATTATTCTATCAAATTAGATAGTCTGTTAATCTTGACTCTTATACATTTATTGTATGTCTTAACTTGTGGGGCAAATCTGTTGTTCACCCTTGCTAAATAAAACATTTCAGCCGTAGAAGAAGAGGTCAGCGGGTCTAAGAAGAACAAAGGAAAAGGCAAAATATTGGAGTAGTTATAATGAACTTATTATTATGTTGTATTTGTAAACCCTTTTTGTATATCTAAAGGGTAAGTTTGTAATGTTAAGGTTAGATGACCTGGGATGATGTTGTTAACCTTTTAATTAATGTTATGTAAGTTTATATTCATCAATGAATGGGTAGTTAGATGTTATTATATTATAGATCGTGAGCAACAAACACGGGGGTCAGGTAACTCGAATTTGGGGGCATCACAATTCATTAATCACATAATCGCAAGATCACCTACAATTCAATTCTAGAACATTTCCTCTTTTAATTTAGCACATAAGTGTTGAATATTGGCATTACACATTTTTTTAATATAATGCTTAACAAGCACATCGTTGCATGGGGTGCAATTAAATCTATATTTGATCACATAAACACATTATTGCACGGTGTGCAATTTATACAAATATTTGCCAAAATTAGTTGGTTTGGCGCATTCTACTTGTTGCAAATAAAGAATTTATCATAATTCAATATAAAAAATAAATATTCTGACTGAAATAACTCAATAATCGAGTTAGGCCGAATCAAATGGCAACAACTCAATTTTCATAAATCTTTTCACATTGTAGAATGAAATTCATATAACAAATGGAATTCAACAATCATATCATTGAACAAAATACATTTAAGAATAGAAACTTTCACAATATATAAAGTTGTGTAAGTTAGGAAACTTACCTCAGTCCGTAGTTGTGACACCCCCAAAATAAGTTATGAGTTTTAATACGAATATTGACTCGTAGACAATATCCAAACTCAACTAAAGTCCTCATTAAAATTATTATCACACTATTTTATAGAATAGTGAGGACTAATATAGCAACCATCTTGGACCATCACTCCATTCCCTGACTAGTTCCAGCTATATTCTCAAATCCTACAGAGAACAATCAAAGAAATGGGTGAGATCAACTAGCCTAGTAAAGATTATTATAACTACGATAATGCAGAATAAATTATCATTAGTCCTCAATAGAGAAAAATCTGATAGAATACAATAGACAAAACATTTTAGATCAACAACTGCAGTGGAATAAGCAATCCATTAGAAGAGTTGTGACGCCCCCAAATCTGGGTATCTTCCAACCCGAAAGATGGTGCTACACGGTACTACTAACTATATATTCATTCCATTGAAACAACATCAAAATGAGTGTATCAACTACTGTAACGACCGAGAAATTCAGATCTAATGTAAAATAATTATATTTAATTAAATAATGAATAAAATTATATTATTTGTTATTATTATGTGTTAGTAAGATGAATGTCGTTCTATAACCTAGAAATATCGAAAAGTCGTAGTATTTTAACTACGTGAAGGAATTAAAGTGTTTGAATTTCTAAAACGAAAATAAAAGCTTTCTGAGAATTTTTCTGAAAAACACTATTCATCGATTTCCGCTCGGGAATTATTTTTGAACTTCCGAGAAATACCGAACGATAGAATGTCGAGGTGAGATGGATAATGTAATAATAATTCAAGTATAGAAAACGTAGTTTTTCGCATGCGAACTTAATTCGAGAAAGTTAGGAAAAGTAAAGCGTTAACTAATTAAAGTGATGATCATATAATACGTAGGTATTGTACGAGGTAATGAATACGAGTATGATACGATGTATTATATGAGTATGTATGAATGATGGTATGTCATATTTGTTGAATATGTATACATGTTAGAATACGAGATTTATACGTATATAATACGTTCTAAGGCTTTAAGCCATATATAATTGGACTTGTGAGATTGTGTAGGAAATTTAAAGTTTAAGTGGGATTGTGATTAAGCCCAATGTAAACTACTGTTAAAGCCCAAGTGGTTATTAATGTAAAGTCCAAAGTGAATTAATGCAAACCCAAAATCATAAATTAAACTAATTGAATTAAAGCCCAAGTTAAGATCCAATGGGTGAATAAGATCAATGGGGCAACCCATTTGGGGACATGATCACATGGGTGATCTTGGTGGCCAAGTAAATTTTATGAAGAGAAAGCATTGGATAAGTGTTATGATAAACAAGTTAACTAATAACTAAGTAAGGAATAGTAAGGAGGTGATTAAGGAGGTGGGATATGGTTATTGTCTATTATACCCTAACCTAAGCAATTCCTATAAATAGAGAGTTTGGATTTCATTTGTTGGTTGTTCATTTCATCCAACAACTTTCAACTTATAAAGTGCTTATTGGTTAGAGAGAATAAGGTAGAAAAGTTAAACTTTGAAGTAAGAAGTAAGAACAAGAAAGATTCAAGTGATCATCAAGGGTAAGACTCTTGTCCATTAATCTTCCAAATCATCAATAGTAGCTTGATAGAGAAGTGATGAATGGTAGTGCATGTATGATAAGGAGGATGAGAATGGTTAATAATTGGACTTAAGTCTTAATAAGCCATAAATAAGCACTTTGTTCATAGATAAGTTGTGAACTAAGGAAGAACTTGTAACATGTTTAAATGGATGAAGTTTGTATGATAAGAAGATGTAATGATAATGGTTAGACGACTTAAACTATAATAAGTAATGTGAAATGAAATCATAAGTAGTTTATACTTTGATAAATTATAAACTCATGAGAAGCAAGTAATAACTTATCATGTAAATAAGTTGATGTAATATGTATGTTAAGATGTTAGCACGATGGATAGAATTCATTTGAAACGATGAACAAATCATAAGTAACGAAGTTATGCCGGAATTCACACGATTAGATGATAATCGTCGAATTCGTGAAATTCTTAGAATGGAATTATAGAGTTGCAGACTCAAAAATGACTGAATTCTGACTTAGAACGAAGAAACGAGTGTTAAACGTGCACGAACGTTTATCATTTTTGTTAAAAATGAACTAATAGGTGAATTTTGAGTTAACGAAGTCGAAAATGTAAAATTCTTGCATGAACACGTAGAGTGTGTGATTTGTGAGCTATTGGCTTTTGAACGAGCCAATTCGGACTTAAAATGATCAAATCTGGAGTCCGAGAAATTCACTAAGTAGAAAATCTGTAAAATTTTTCTGGTGCACAAAGCTGGCGCCACGACGCCAGCCCAAGGCAAAAAGGTGACAATGCAGCGCCGGTGTCATGCCCAGACCAACTAAAGTTTCACAATCAGAGTACGACATATAACGCTAAGACTCATGGCCAGAAGGCCGGTTCGACCCTCGACCAATCGATGTGTGTGTACATAGTCAAGCTAAAAAAAGAGAGGGGTACTGAAATACAAATACCAACACTAGAAGGAAGGCAATAAGGAAAGCTTATAAGCAAGGAAAGAAAGAAAACTGATTAGTGATGAACTACAACTTAATGTAACATTGTTTAAGACATTGTTAAACCTTATGTATGATAACTAAAGGTTGAAGATAATCAATTGAACGTGAACGTAATGACAATGTAAATTATAAATGGAAAGCCGAAACAAATAGTAACAAATCTAATACATAATTAGATTGAGAAGAATGGGTAAGATATAGCAATAATTATACTTGATTATATATGATCTAATGTGTTACGTTATGTGATCATATATTATAGAGACCTTAAAGACTTAAAGTGAAGGTGTAATAACAGTAGCAGACGCTGAAGGCAAGTGTTCTAACCCTTGTATATGTTCAATCTGGACAAGCTTTGTGATTCATGTATTCTTAAGCATGAATTGATGTATGATGAAGTCGAAGCCAATTCTTTCGGGTAGACTTACGATATGTTTGATTTCTTATAATCTATCAAAGTATTGTCAATGTTTTGCTAAATTATTTGGTGTGCTTTTCATATAAAGACTGAGTATGATAAACAAATGTTTTGTCGTCAAACGACAGGCACGTGAGGTTGCCACAACTTAGACGTACATACGTTTAAAGAATGTAGTGTTGATCAACATAGAGTACTATAGATTTAATGTCGGGTTGTCCTTTTTCAAAGAAAGTATGAAATGTTCATGGTCTTGGACTAGAATTGATGTTTTACTGAATATTGTCATTGTAAAATGTTTTAAAAAAAAGTGAAGTGTTATTTTGAATTATCCACAGTACTTCATAACTATTGTTCAGTTATTGAAGATATACGATTTCTATGTTTCAAGCATGTTGTTTAAATGGAATTGTTGTACTTTCTAAGCTAGTTTTGCTCACTCTTGCTTGAACCATATGAATGCAGCTAAGACCGAATGGACCGAAGGATCCGGTAAAGATAAAGGGAAGGCTAAGGTGAACCTGTAGAGTTCCTTGTAATAGTATAGGTTTAATGTTGTAATGTATTTGATATTATGACAAAGAACTTATGTATTGGTTATAAAGAACCTGGGAAGGGAATATTGTTTGGAATATATATAAGACATGATCGTTCTTTTGAGACATTTCAATTGAATGTATGTATGAACTGTAGCACCATATGTCGGGTTGGAAGATAACCAGATTTGGGGGCATCACAGGTTGGTATCAAAGCAATAGGTTATAAAACTTAAGGGGAATTAGAACCTTAAGTCATAATCTTAAGAAGAGTCAAAAGAAGTAAAAGAAGAAATTAACTCTATAAAAAAGCATTATATATATGTTATGCATCAAACTTAATTGTTTTGTTGTAGATGTCGGGAGAAAATGAAATGTATAGGGATATACATGTAGTCAATGAAGAGTCGGTGAATCATATAGAGATCATACCGAACCCAGTAGCAACAGAGCCTAAAGTAGTAGTTATTGAGTCTGGAGACTCTGATAGCCTAGACCTTATGTCTGTGTTCGATGGCATGTTGGAAGAAGAGGTGCATGTAGTGTCCTTTAACCTAGTAGCAATTGCAGTAGAGATGGCTCCGGGGGATTCAATGATGTCACTATTTATGACAGTGTTGGATAGAAACCTCCATTACTGTCAGGAGGTGAAGGAGCTAAAAGCAGAACTCCATGCTGTCTTGGACGATAAGACAGATGTGGAGTCTATGTGGGAGCAGGAACATGACAAGCGAGTTTTAGGAAATGACAAGGTCCACGAGCTAAAAAATGAGGTCTTTGAGCTCAGGGGGGAGCTAAAGAGCAAGAAACAAAAGATAGGGAGGATTTCCTATATTCATAAGAGTTCTCATAAGGATTTCTAGCAACAAGTAGCTGAGTATCCGATAGAAGAAGGGAAGACTGGATATACTATCAGCTGGGATATTATCGCCGGTCTTGCCAATGCGGATTTTGATAATGCAATGCGACAGATGTAATCTAGTATTAGCTAGAGTAGAGTTAGATATGTAAAAATAATGTATCTAGTAGTGGCGTAAAACCCTCTTTTGTATATCAAAGGGTAGTCTTTTGTAAATCCCAATTTTCGGAAAGCAATTGCGGGATAGTAAGCGGGAGTGAAGGTCGAGGGAGCCAGCGGGAGTGGTGAAAGATAGAAGAGGAAATGGTTTAACTTTGGGAATACAGGAGTGAAACAACGAGATCCGAAGAGAAAGATGGAGGCCTGCAAAACCTGTGGGAAGACTCATTTAGGAATCTATCTCAAGGGGAAGGTTGTATGCTACAACTGTGGTCAGGAAGGGCATATTTCGCCTAACTGTCCAAGTCCTAAGAAAAATCACGGATGCTTTGTATGTGGGTCAACTGACCACATAGTGAAGAACTTCCCGAAGAAGGGGACGAATGTGAATAAGGGCGCTAATAGTGGTAAGTTAGCTATTGGTGGTCCAGTGCAGCCGGGTAGGCCGATGGCATGTACCTTTAATCTGACGGTCCAAGATGCGGTGGCATCAGGGGACGTAGTTTGTAGGTATTATTCCGATCAACGACATAAATGCTTACGTGTTGTTTGATTTGGGTGCTACTTATTCGTTTATAGCATGTGATTTTTCTAGACGATTAGGATTACTTCCCAAAAAGTTTCCAATACCTTTAAATATTAAGGTAGCAAACGAAGAGATAATTCTTGTTGAAGATATTCATAGGATTTATTGCATAGACATACGGGGGTATAAACTATCGGTAGATTTGATACCGATAAAGTTAGGAGAATTTGATGTAATTCTCGGAAAGGATTGGTTGTTTAACCATGGGGCAATTATAGATTTTCAGAAGAAATGTGTGAATATTAGAACGTTGAGACAACCTTAGGTAGTATTTTATGGTAATAGATCGCCGGGGCGTTCGTGTTGTCTTATGATGACAGAAACTAGGAAATTATTGAGGAAGGGGTGTGTAGGTTATCTATGTCATGTTGTTGATACCCAGTGAGTTTGAGCGACCATGGAACAAATACATATAGTGAGATAATTCACAGATATATTTCCAAGTGAATTGTCTGGTGTTCTGCCGGATAGGGAGATTGAATTCGTAATAGACATTGTGCCAGGAGCTGCACCAGTTTCCAAGACACCGTATCGTATGGCGCATGTGGAGATGAAGGAATTAATGGTCCAGTTACAAGAATTGTTGGGCAGAAAGTACATTCAACTGAGTGTTTCGTCGTGGGGAGCACCAGTACTATTTGTCAAGAAGAAGGACGGATCGTTAAGACTTTGTATTGACTACCGAGAGTTGAACAAGTTAACGATAAAGAATAAATACCCACTGCCCAAGATCGATGATCTTTTTGATCAGTTGAATTGTCAAATTATTTTTCTAAAATAGATTTGAGGACGGGGTATCATCAATTGAAGGTTAGGAAGGAGGATGTACCAAAGACGGCGTTCATGACTCGTTATAGTCATTACGTGTTTCTGGTGATGTCATTTGGGTTAACTAATGCACCAGATGCATTTATGGATATGATGACTAGAGTGTTCAAACAATATTTGGACAAGTTCATCGTGGTGTTTATCGATGATATTCTAGTTTATTCTAAGACGCCAGAAGATAATGTTGAACACCTAAGAATAGTGTTAGAGACACTGAGGAAGGATAAGTTATATGCGAAGTTCACTAAGTGTGAATGTTGGCTAGAAAGGGTACAATTTTTAGGTCATGTCATTGACCAAGAAGGGATTTCAGTAGATCCACCGAAGATGGAAGCCGTGATGAATTTGGAACAACCGAAAATGCCGACTGAGGTGCAGAGTTTCCTAGGTTTACCGGGATACTATCAGAGATTCATCAGGGGTTTTTCGAAGATAGCTACTACGTTGACTAACTTGACAAGGAAGACGGTGAAATACGCGTGGACTAGGAAATGCGAGGATTGTTTTCAAGAACTGAAGAAGAGGTTAAGTGAAGGCCTATTTTGCCAATACCCGATGACACATGAAATTTTATAATTTATAGGGATGCTTCGTATAGAGGACTTGGTTGCGTGCTCATGCAGCTTGGCAAGGTCATTGTGTATGCATTAAGGCAGTTGAAAGATTATGAGAAAGTTTACCCAACTCATGATCTGGAACTAGCCGCGGTAGTTTTTGCCTTAAACATATGGAGACATTATCTTTACGGAGAGAAATGTGAGATATACACGGACCATACATGTAATAACCCGATATTTTCAATATAAAATAAATAAGAAATTTTGCATATAAATTTTTTTAATTTATTTTAATGACGAGAATAAGTGTCTAGTAATGTGTATGATAAATACAAATATATTTAGTACCTGAAAAATTATAAATAATTTTAGAATTTTTGATCATTACAAACTATATTCTTATAGTAATTAATTTTTATAAGCGTAAATGTTTTTATTAATTATTTTCCATGAAAACATGATTTTATATTATTTAAATAATATATGATATGATTATTAAATTATAATAATAAATATTTTATTATATGAATTTGTTCGAATATTTAAGTTAATTGTTTTAACTTAATGTTGTATATGAAGGATAAACCGATATATAGAATCCAAACCCTAAATTTGGGTATTGATCAAGGATGAGAATAATAATATAATATTAATTATATTTTAATTTTTCAGTGATATAAATATGTACTATAAATGTGTAGACTGATAATGGTTGGCCAATTATGGTAAATTATGTTATGACCCATATATCATGTTGTTAAACCCTAATTGTTAAACTCAGTTATGAGTTTAAGACAGAGTAGTAATTGTGTTATATGAATTTTGTTGTGTATTATTAGATTTAATATTAATTAGAGAAAACCCTAATTAATATTTGAAACCCTAATTTGCTAATTAGGAACCCTAATTGCAAAAATTAGAAACCATAATTATTATTTTAGCAAATTGAATTGTTAATTTGGGAACCCTAATGATGTTAAGGAACCCTAATTATTTAAACCCTAATTTTCTATTAAAAACCCTAATTTTTATTAAAACCCCTAATTTATTACACTTTAATTTTTAATTGTCCAAACCCTAGTAATTATTTGGGAAACATTTAGATGTAAAATCTAGTGAATAAATCCTAGATTCAAGCAACTTGGACAAGAATGCCCTTAAAATTAAAATAAAATTACCAAAGTGCCCTTTTTGTCCCATTTGGTGTATTATTGCTAGACAAATCTAACAATATCTTGCTAGCCACCCTAGTCTACCTAGCTATGAACCTACAAGCTACAAAGCTCAGCCATGTGATCATTCAATACATTGCATACATGTTTTATATAGAATTCAAGAGAGAGAAAGTGCACATTTAGCCTAAGTTATTCACAACTTTCATCCTAGAACTCCTCTCTCTAAAACCCACGAATTTGCCTTGCTAGATCAGTCACAAAATCAGCCCCACCAACTCACATAACAAATCAGAAGCATAGAAATCAGAATTTGTTCATAAAGAGGTAAACCCTAATCTAGAAATCTGATCTTGATCAAAGTGTTAGATGTTAGTTTTTTTGTGTTAAACATGTAATATGCAGTATATAATGATGATCTGGGTTGCTAGATGTTAGATCCATAACATCTAGAGGCTCTAATTTAGCATTTTTCAAAATCTGTGAAAAAAATTAAACTGTGGTTATGAGTGGCCACAAATCTTTGGTCGGTTATGAGTTTTGTTGTTTTTAAGTTGTTATGTGTAGCTTATAATGTGGTCTTTAATCTGCACAAAGAATTAGAGTCATTTGATGTATAGATTGGTAGTTATTAATGGTCAAACGCCGTTGACCGGCATTGACCTGGCCTTTTCTGGGCAACCCAGAAGGTCATCACTAGCGTCTGACAACATATTTCAGCATCTAGATCTGTCAGTTTGTTAATGTTTTGCTTATGTTGTTATGACTATTTTGTATTATGTTATTTACACTTTCGATCTATGCGTTTAGTACATCTAAATGTCAAATAAACTGGATTAAGTAGCTGGTCAAAGTTGGTAGAATGATCACAGATCCGATTTTCTGGGCAACCTAGAAAACCTTTGATCATGTCCTCTGACATTGTTTGACGAGCTTGGATGTATTGATTATGTTGATGTTATGGTTATGTTTTATAATAGATCTATAGTGCTACATGTGAGCTACAATCTGAAAGTCTTATATCACTAAAACCGCACATGTACAACACGTTGTGGAAGCCCAAATATGCTTGCACGAACTGTTCTGACAACTTTTTTAATAGCTTAGATCTTTCTAACTTATGATGTTTATGTTAGAGTTTATACCCTAGAGGCCAATAATTTGATATAATTGCTTAACGTTTTGATATTATATTTGATTGAATAAATAAATGATTTTATTATGGTTTTATTTACTACGTAATATAATTATTAACATAATAAAATTCCTTAGAATTGTGATACAAATTATATAGTTTCAAGTATGTGACTTGAACATGAGATTATAATTACAATTAGTATCATTATTCTTAAATGTCCCTAGTCTAGTATCATTGTTGATGGGACAACAATGATGCATTGAGACTAGTATGTGGATTGACTGATGACCAAATCTCATTGGTCATAAATATATGAGATATTAAGTCAATGCATAGGTACATTTTAGAGAACGATGTACTGGACAGACCCACCATAAGAATTCTATATGGAGCATTATGCGAAGTGTCAATAGCAATTCTCATAGTGACAATGATGTAATGGTCCTCCGACCTGAAATTGCTATATTACTACACGAGAATTTATGTACTTTGATATCATCAAATGTCACCTTTAATATGGTGGACTATAAAGGTGATTATTGGGTTCATCATGAATCGTGTGAGAAATATGAGTGATCTAGATGGAATTTAACCATCCTATATATTATGGGTGATATCCATAGGCCTCTTGATTGAGTATGACTATGAAATGCATGGCCATGCTCAAATAGTGATTTGTTTCATATAGTCTACTCATTGATCAAGAAAACTCAGATTACATTATGAAGAGTATAACACATTCCATGACTCGAGTTTAATCTAGGATATTAAGGTTAAAAGGATTAAATTACATTGAAACATTGGTCACGAAAAAGGATGCATCGAATCATCGATCTTATTATTACTTGGGTAGCAATGATGCATTACTAGATGTCGCTCACTGTTTATAGTTTTATAATATGATTTTAAAATTATTGCCAACGTAATAATAACCTATAGGGTCACACACATAGAACGTAATTTAAAAGAGAATTAATTTAAATTTTAAGGATTTAAATATATTAATATGATTAATAGTATTTAAATCACTTAATTTAAATTAAAATGATAATTGTATATATGTATATTAATTAAGTAAGAATTAATTAAGAGATATATATATATATATATATATAAATTCGGATTTTATGAAATTAGGTTTTGATTAATACATTTTAACTACTATATATATGATATATAGTAGCCACTTAGGAAGACAATCAAAAACTTACAAACCCTAGCCGCTTCTTGAGAGAGAGACTAGAGAAAAGTTCGAAAATCTTGTTCCTTTAGTGGCTAGTCTGCAGACTCCTTTTATTGCGAGAATCGTTCGACGATTTGCGTGCGTTAAATAGGATACCGTAGTAGAGCGTAAATTTAGAGGAATTGCATTGGAGATTCGAAGCGTTTCAGAAAATTCAATAATCGATATAATATCTAAACCACTGAATTAATTGTTTTTCGCATGGATCCTGTTTTTAGGGTTTTGAAATTTGCTTTAAAATTTTAATTTTCGTTGTGCATTTCTGTGCTGAATCCCTACAGTTTAGACTTGACCCTGGATTGAAACATGTTCTCTGATAGTTTATCTGAGCATGTACCCGACGAATGCGTAAAACATTTACCTTGAATAGATTTCACGATGAGGCTATCAAAAAACGTTGATGAATTACGACTTTAAATTCAGGCAAATTTCGTAAATGTGAAGAACAGCTCTGACAACATGTTCTAATGCTTAGATCTCCCTCATGTTTTATTATTTGGTCCTGAAATGGTTATGAACATGTACTCTTACATACATACTACAACATTTAATCAATAACATGTCTAGAAAGGATTCATAGAGAGAATGATTGATGGTCAAATAAGCAAGCTCGATCACTGTCTTTGAATGCCTAGGCTTCTCAAGAACACCTAAGGCGACACTTACTGTCGTCAAAGGGCTTTAGCGACAAACATATCAAAATTAATTAATTTAATTTCTAAAAATTATTTAAAAATAGTAAATAAATTCTAAAAATTACCAAAAATAGTTTTAAAAATTATTTTAAGTTATAAAAATTAACTATTAATAATTTGACATATTTTTTCATAAATATTAATATTTATTGGGATATTATTAGTATTATTTAATAAATGCATTAAATAAATTAATTAAAAATGATTTTATTGTATTAAAAATTATTTTAAATAATAATAAGGTATTTTATAATATTTTAAGTTATAAAATATAACTTTTAATATTTTAAGATAAGTTTCATTAATTATTAAATATTAATGATATTAGATTTATTTAGTAATTATATTAAATAAATTAATTAAAAATGATTTTAATATTATAAAAATCATTTTAAATGAAAATAAATAGTTTTAAAATATTTTAAGTTATAAAATATAACTTTTGATATTTAAAGGTAAATTTCATTACTAATTTAATATTGATAATATTAAATTTATTTAATAATTATATTAAATAAATAGTTTAAAATGGTTTTATTGAATTAAAAATCATTAAAAGGAAATAAATGAATTAAAAGTATTTTAAGTTATAACTAATGACTTTTAATATTTTGATAAATAAGAAATTAATATTCTAATATTAATGGTAACTATTTAAAATGATTTTAAATGTTTTAAAAAATCATTTAAGGTAATAATAATAATACTTTAAAAATATTTTGAGTTATTATAAATAACCTTAATATTTTGGCAATGGTTTCATAAATAGTTTAATATTAATTAAATATTAATGATAATAGAATTAGTTAATATTTAAATCATTTAATAATGATTTCAATGTTTGAAAATTAATGATAAATTATAATAATTATTTAAAAATTATTATAAGGCTATGAAAAATAATATGATCGATATTTAAAATATCTAAACGACTATTGAACTACACGATAGAGTCTTAGACTCGATAATAATTCGAATAAAGCCGCTTGCATAATCGCATGTTTCAGAAATTGATCTGGACTTAGATATTTTGACTGTATTAATGATTGTTTGTGATTCAATGACTGTGGGATATGTGTGACAAGGCGATTAGGTTATGTGCTGACTGCAATAGACAGTATTATGTGATATGATATATTATTCTAATTGAACGAATGATCTTATTACTTATAGGTCGCTGTATAAAAGATTAATCTAAGTTGCGTTATTGTAAGCAGCAGCTCAGGCAAGTATCCTACTTTTGCATTTACTTTATGCAATGGACATGACTAAGAAAGTTTTAGAATTATATTATTATTGTGCCAAATTATTAACTCTATTATTATTGATTATGTATCCAATCTTTGTATTCATACAAGTTCTTACATTATCCGATCATTGTATTATTGTATAATTCAGATATTTATTCTATTTTTTAATTCGTATATAGGGTTAGACAAGTGTCCCCACTTGGATAACCATTGTATTTAATCATATGTTGATACACACTTATTGATTTCGAGTATGTATACGTTGACTTAAAAGTCGTCTAAGCTATTTGATTCAGCTAGACATAAAACTATTGTTGAGTAAGATATAACTCTCACTACTAGAAAATCGACCTATAGCTACGGTCGCCGACCGTCGCTATAGGCCTAAAAGACCGTCGTTATAGGATTTAACGACGGCGTAATACTGTCGCCATAGAAAGCGATTCAGAACGCTTATACGACGGTCTTTATGCTTATATAGCGACGGCCTTACGCATGATCCGTCACTATAGTCTTTTTAGATTTCAAAAAAATAATAATTAATAATGCACATTTATTCAACAAACACAAGTACACTATAACATAAGACATAAAAAATATTATATACATCATTTAAAATCATTCACATTACAACTCAAGACTTAACAATTGCTTAATCAAATTTAGAGCAAATTTATCCTTGAAATGTGGCCTCATGGAGACCTCTACATCCTTCATTTCTGGACTTCTAACCGAATATTGAAATGTCCATCCATGGCATGCCCTCGCGTAAAGCCATTCTTATTATTTAAAAATAGCTCCCACAAAATCTGGAAATTATCTTGCAATTCGTGGTATTGCATCTTTGGCAGCAACTCTGGGTTCCATTCCTAACCTCATACTCTCCACAACTTGATAACTGAAAAAAAAACGTAGATACTTATTTCGTTCAAATTCAAACAATAAGTTATATAAAGGAGGCAACTTGACATGCAAGGGAGATCATCAGTGCACCCTTATCATGCATAAGATCAAAGTGCTCATATTAACAAATATATAATGCATCGCCCAAGGAAATAAATAGCCTAGGGTTCAGTGAAGTACCATGGAAGGAAGCGCATCATTATATCGCCATCACCAGTTGCACCACATGCTCCCGACTTCATCATCAAAGATACGAAGAAGATCCAAAGAATAGGTCCATCACCCACCCTTAACAGTTTACACTCAAAGGAAAAGATTTTTTTTAGTAAATTATTGAACACATGCGTTGAGAACACCAGTCATAAAAGATAATATGATTATTTAATCTAGCTCATTTAAAATATTTTTTTGGGTTGTACCTTAGATGACGATTAATTCCTCTTTGGATGTCCACTTTTACTGAATGGCTTTATCACATTCTACATATCAATTTAATTTAAAATCGATTGTTTTGAAAAGAAAGAGAATAGAATAAAACTCTTAGTTCAATTGGGATCAAATACAATAAAACAAAATATTATAATCTTATCATCATTCAAAAACTCAGGACAACACAAATTCCACAAACAGGAGAAGGAAATAATAATAATAATAATCTTGTTTCTAAAACCAAAATGGGACCAATTATTTATGGATGCATGGAATCCATATTATTTACTATTCTGTTCCAAAATATAGGTTGAATTTGGACTTTCTATAGTCAATTTGAGATTTTTTAAACTCAAGATTGACACGAATTCATTTAGTTTTTAGACAACATAATTATGAAATTTGTGAAATATCCAAAACTACTACTATCGCTATTAGTCTATTACTACTTGTAAGATTTATTGTTTTCAAAAATTAAATGAATCTCATCTAAAAATATCACAAATTGACTGTTAAATTAACAGAAGCATACTTTGTGTTTGATATATAATGAAAATCACTTACTATGTCGTAGGCTACATTAATCTCAAAAGTTTCAGGGGAATTCATCCTTGAAATGTTTGTTTTTTTTGGTTGCAGCAACAAACAGCCAAGCTGATAAGGAGTTAAAAGTCTACATTATACATCCACCCCACTAACTAAAGAAAAACCAAATTGAAGCATGAAATGAAGTCTACATGTACCTGTACATCGCCAAGCTTCCAAACAACTTGAGGCAACCAATCTGAAAGTTTTTCAAAAGATTATTGTAAATAAAGGAGGTATCTAGTTTTCCTACCAAAATTCACATCTACTATGTCACAACTATAGAGTAATTAAACCACTGTATGTAAAAATAGTAATTTCTTCTTGACAAGTTGAACACAAAGTAAATTCAGAATTGTTGCCTGCACAAATAAACAAAAGATCTGACTACTTACAAATCCCTTGTCTCAATAAATTCAAAGCTCCAGATGTTCCTAGCAGTGTTACAAAAGGGGCTCCAGAGTTCTGCACCATATATATCATCTCTAAAGGGAAAATTTCATCTCTACGGTCTGCCTTTGCTTCAGTCCCAAACCAAGCCCCTCGTATGCAATTGCAACCCAAAAGCAATGCCATTCAGAATCAAACAAAATGAAAATAAAGCAAAAGAACACCAGTAAAAAAAACTCCTCACCTTCGTTATCCACGATGATCCGGACGAAATAGCCACACACTAGAAGTTGATTCACAATAGCAAGGCCTAAGAAAGAAATGTCGTTGGTCCTCTGGCTTCGACTCGCAAGAATTGTTCGATCTCGGTCCTCTGGCTCCGACTCCGCCAACCGCCTCACCATCCCATATCCTATACCTTGATTAAGCTTCAATAGCTCAAAATTTATGTTCAATTTTACACTAAAACCCTAAGTACCACTGCACCGTTCGTCTGTAACGAGAGAGAAAGAGTGAAGATACTGCAATGATTTGGGGGAAGGTGGGAGGGTTTTATCTTTAAAAAAAACCTCTATACCGATGGTTCCGTGCTGACCGTCGCTATAGATACCCTATAGCGACGGTTCCGTGCTGACCGTCGCTATAGATACCCTATAGCGACGGTTCCGTGCCGACCGTTGCTATATCTCGTCGCTATATGTCGAATTTCTAGTAGTGTTTATTGTATCCAACCAGATTGTTTTGATTCGGATTCCCGACTAAGTATGAACATCTCGAGCCTGAGAAAACTTTTGTGCACCTAAGGTGGATAGAGTGAACGATAATATCATTCTTGCATGTAGTATTGATCAATACAGGGCATAACGGGCTGATCACCCCCCGTGCCCGTAAGTTATGTCGGTTGACAGATGAACTTCTGTTTAACCTTTTAGAAAATAGAAAACAATGTTCATATTATGTTGACTGATCTCCAGTTATAGTCAATACGTATTTTCAAAAATTTCATATCGAAGTGATATGTTGTTATTATTGGTTCAGCTTACTTCACAACTGTTGATTCGTTGTAGAAGTGTCTTTCAAAGAAAACATTTAATTCTTTCAGCTAATATATATTGTTGTTATTACTTGTTGGGCAATCAAATGCTCATTCTTACTTTAAATTTAAATGTTTTCAACTAAGTATGATTAACCAGAAGGTTCAGGAAAGAACAAGTGGAAAGGAAAGCTGTTCGAATGAGTTTTATAATATTCTATGTAATAGTTAAAGTTTATTAAGACAATGATATTTATTATCTATGATGCAATGAATGTTTAAAGGTCACGTACCTGGGATTTAGACTTTGATAAATGTAAATTAAGTTTGATATTTATATTATTGTTATTATTATTATTAGTATTATTCCGCTCATAGAAATTATATCGTGAAGCACCGAGTTCGGGTTTCAAGTACCTGGATTTGGGGGCGTCACAGGTTGGTATCAAAGCTTTAGGGTTAGAAACCTTTGGTGGGATAAGACCTTAGGCTATAACCTTAGAACAGAGGGAAATGTTAAAAATACAAGTAACTCATATAGAGTTTAAAAGGAGATGAATTGAATAAATTCATCGTTAAACAAAATAAAAGATAACTCTTATAAAACTATTGTTAGCTGTGTGCATATACTATTTACTAATCAAGATAAGTTGTGTGTAGATGTCAGATGGAAAAGAATGAGGATACCCTCTGATCATAAAGAAGGAGCCGATATCAAAGCCAAAAGCTGAAATAGAGGCTCATAGTGAAGACAACCTTGATGAGGTGGTGGTATTGGAAAATGTAGTACCAGATCCGAAAATGGTGGAACTGACAGATAGTGATTCAGACACTAAAGTTGGAGTTTATCAAGCATCAACGGAAGTACAAAATCTGAAGAACAAGGTCTCTTCTCTAGAAAAGCTGTGGGAAATAGAAAAGCTACTAAATAACCAATTGCGAAAGGTGTTAATAGAAACTATGGAAGAACAAGATAAGCTTAAAATACAAATTGATCAAATGGGAGCCGGGAGCAACAAATCGCAAATGCGACTCAAGAAAGGGAAGGAAAAGAAAGATGAAAGACCGTGACTTAGGAAATAAGTAGGATTAGTAGTTGATTATGTATGTTTGATAATGTACAGGTGTAATGTAATATTCTCAAACTTTTGTATAAGTTATTACAGTAATTCCCAACTTTTGTGGTCACAAAGGGATAGCGGTATGTGTTATGTTATGTAAAGTACTTTGAATTGATGAATACGAATCTATGTTTCATTAATGGAATAAGTTTTGTATAAAACTTCGTGTTACATGTTAAACTTATACACTAAGGTTTAGAATGTAAGTTAAATTTATGATTTTATGTAATCAAATAATGCTGCCAAGACGACAAACACGAAATCAAAGGGCAGAGGAATATGTTAACAACGCTGAGGGACAACAACAAAACCCAATGCAAAACTTTGCAAACATGGTAGCTTAGGCTATGCAACAGGGAATGCCAGCCGCAAGGAACCGACCAGACAATCGCTTGGCAAACTTCAAAGACTTCAAGGCAGCAGGACCACCAGAATTTAGGGGAACAACAGACCCTCTAGAAGCTCAGACATGGGTTAACGAGATAGAAAAGGCGTTCGTAGTTGCTAGGGTAGATGAGGGGTAAAAGACCTCTTTTGCCACCTATATGATGAAAGGAGAGGCGAGCTTTTGGTGGGAAGCAAATCAAGCGAGGGCAGGAGATGGAGTAGTTACTTGGGCTAGGTTTAAGACTTTGTTTTTCAAAAACTACCTCTCAGCTAGCATGCAGGCTAGGATGGAGGTAAAATTTCTGGAGTTAAAGTAGGTGAACATGACTGTTGCGGAGTATGCTGTGAAGTTTAACGAGTTGGCTAGGTTCGCTCCTCATCAAGTTGACACGGAGGCTTTGAAGGCAAGAAGGTTCGAGCTAGGATTAAAACCCTGGCTTTACAACAAGGTGGCAGTGTTGTAGATCAATACTTTTGCAGCACTCATGTAGAAGGCTATCATAGCTGAGGAGGGGAGTGAGGCCATAAGCCTCTACAACAACGAGAAAAGGAATAATTGCAAGGCAGTAAGAGCGGTGAAGGTGGACTCTAATAGTGGGAATAGGGGTGAGAAAAGAAAGGGGAATTATTTTGGGAATGTTCAGATGAAATAGGAAGGTGTGAAGAAGCAGGTAGTTCAGTGTGGGAAATGTGGGAAGAATCACTCTGGTGAGTGTCTGAAGGGTAAGTTTGTATGCTACAAGTGCGGGCAGGAGGGCCATATTTCTCCTAAGGATGAACAATGGGTGTTTTCTGTGTGGGTCGATAGAACATAAGGTGAGGGATTATCCAAAGAGGAAAATGGAGGCAGGGAATGTAACCACGGGAAAAGGAAGCAGGACTATGGCAATCACAGGTGTTGCCTTATTTTTAATAGCACTTTACCACGCAAGTATACGCGTTCAATTATAATATTCAGCTAGCAAGGATATCGTTCCCACGAGGAAATAGACTAATATTTATCAATTACTAATTCTAATGCAATTAATCCAATTTTAAACTACAAAATTTTGTTTTTGATTTGAAATTTAAACTTAACAAAACTAATGATTAAGAATCAAAATTTCACAAGAATAACTGCAGATTTAACAGGTAAAGATTACAACTTCCTTGGTATTTCATTTAAATCATTTCACTTCCCATTTAAAGCAATTAATTAATATGAATCATTATCCAAGAATGATTTATAAAATTCACACACTTTTTCCAAAACACGTGAACAAATCCTCCTAACTCCGATCCTTAAGACACAAATTACAAGGAACACCTTCTCAATTAATTCACTATATTCCTATGTGAATCAAGTTAATTAGGGTTTACGATAAATTCTTTCAAAGGATACAAAAGACACATAGGTATATTCCTATCCTACATGCTAATCATATTAACCCTATTCGGATTATATGAACAGATGTTATCATATCCGCATCTTAATCTATACTCCATCTTCTAATTTTATATAGATTATCACAATAATTGTTGGCCAAACAATTAATCAATAAGCAAAAGATATAATAAACAATTCAATAAAACCAACTTTCATTCAATGGGAAGGTTCAATTTAAACTACATACCAAGTTCCGTTGCAATCTTAATGAAAATTTAGTTATGCTAATAATAAAGAAAAACATCATCCGGTTAATAATCCAAACATCCCGAGATAATTACAAAAGATAAAACTAGAAGAGAAGAAGAAAACTCAATTTTCTCCAATACTCTCTCTTTGATCTTCACCCTTTCGCAATTTTCCTTCGTGTTTTTTCTTCGTAGTTCTCTCTCGTGAAACCCTTGAAAAATTGAGTGATACGCCTTTTCTAAAGTCTCCTCCTATTTGTATTAGTCTCCCTCTCATTCAGATTCCTCTTTGCTTCAACCACCCACTGGAAGTAGAAAATCCTCCTTTTTGCAAGACACGAGCGCTTTCAGCGCTTAACATTAAGTTATTTCAAGCGCTGGCGCTTGACCAGACCACGTAATTACAAAATGCCACTCACTCTAATTTTAATGATTTTTGACCTTTTTCTTCTCCAAAATGACCAATTTGTCCCTCCACTCCAACCTACACAAAATAAACACAAAAATAGATAAAAAGATACTAAAAACAATTAAAGATAGCAATAATTAAGTTTAATAATATCGGATTCATAGGTATAAAACATACTCATCAAATACCCCAAACTTAACCAATCGTTGTCCTCAAAGCAATAAAACACAATGCAATAACTAAATATGCAATACGTATTATCTACGTGCCTAAAATTTCAAAGAATCAAACGAACAAAATCTATTCATCAAGCCTCGTAGAAATCGATTAAACATGCTAGTACATCATATCAAGACGAATAATAATTTCCTAGTCAATCATCAAATCTTACCCTCATATATTATATATATAGTGTGTGTATTTAACAACAATGCTAACTAATATAATGCTAAATACAAAACATAATAGATCGCTTTAAAGGCGCTATATATAGTGTCAACTCACAAAATTCACGAAACAAGCTAGATCCAACTAAAGTCAAACATCCACCAAATTCAAGAGTCCAATCCGGATACTTATGCTTTACTTATCATTCACGGGGCTTTTTGCTCTTTTCCCCGCTTTTATTGTTTTTTTTTTTTTTTTTTTTTTTTTTTTTTAAACCATGACTATCTGCAATGTCTCATTCCATTAGGCTAACAATCTACCCCTTAGCGAAGCTTTCAACCAACGACTCCCGCACCATATAAGACCTTAGGGCGCTAGGTGTTAAGACACTCTTCTAAGCGCATTTCTGCTCAAGTAACAAAGGCCCCAAACAAAACTAGCCACGGTAATTTTTTTTTTTTTTTGAAGCTTATATATCCCAAATTTTTCCCCCAAACTTAAGTTTTTGTCTAAATTCACTCATCTCCGCTTATTCATGTCTTTCATTCATTCAAACTAGTATTATCCTCAAGAAGTCCACTATGTGTCAATTTAGACTCAATCACTCAACATAGTTGTTTTTACTGTGCTATCCTTATTATATCAGTTTCAAACAGGTAAAGATTCAAATCATGACAAGAAATCACATCACAGTCTTAACAGTCAGTACTATACTTGTCTACTCAATTCCAATCTCATCACTGACCAAATAGACTTAAACTATCTAACAGCTAAAAACATGCAAATATTTGAATTTTTTTTTTTTTTTAATTTTTTTTTTTTTTTTTTTTTTTAAGAAAGTAGAATGAAAATTACATGAAAAACTACTTAAATGAATACTACATGAATGCAAAACTACTAAATGAATACTACATGAATGCACCCCAAACTTCACCTACATGAATGTCCTCATTGTATATAACAAACAAAACATAAGAAATTAGGCACCGAGGACTTCCCGGAAGATAGACGCCTTATTCCTCGTCAAGATCCTCGCCTTCTTCTTCATCAACCTCATCTTCGTGGGGTAGATCACCGAGGGCACGCAGACAATGGGGGAAATTGGTAGGGCGGCAATTGATTCACGCACAAACATCTCTATGAATGCTTTTCTACGCTTCGATACATCTCTGTTTGTCGCTGAGCTAGGCTATCCTAATTTCTTTCAACCCGGTCAAAACCCTGTTGAACTCTAGTAGCCACCATGTCAATCCTTCTAGTTTGATTTCTTAATTCTCGGCGAATATCTTCAAAAAAATTTGGTGGTGGCCCGTAACTTCCAAACCGCAGGAGGATTATTGTGTAATTGTTGATTAGCTCTACCGCGCACTCTGGAGGCACGATAATGAACCCTAACCCTCTCGGGTGTGGTATACCACCACCCCATACCTTGTACTTCTTAATAAGCGAGTGGTCAATCGCAGCTAAGGGAGGTTGTCTAGCTTCTTCGGCATCCCATTTGACTCCGGCTTGTTGACATAGTCCGGTGATCAAAGATGGGTGAGGTAATCCACCGAGGTCCCTCCTCGAATTGCTTTGTCAATTGAATCATGTATAATACGTGACCCACATCTATCGCTTTTCCTTGTGCAATGCGAAAAAGCAACGCCGCCTGCCGATTTATAACATCACTCATATGCCTACACCAGCATCAACTTGCACAAATAAAGGCATGCCATGCTTTCCCATAATCGCTTAGTGCGGATGCAGGAACAAAAAACAACTTCTTGTTGATCTCATTAATTTCCATGTTGTTCCAGGTACACACAAAGCTTGAATGATCTCACTGTAGTCTAGCTCGTGCTCTAAATATTGCATGTAACCATTATTGGGTATTATATTCAAGCCGTAGTAAGCATTTATTGTCCTAAAACTGACCTCCACTGATTTTCCGTGAACCCAAATTATGTTACCAACAACATCTTTTGCATTGGCATAGAATTCCTTAACAATTTTAATGACCGATGAATCCGGTTGGGATGCAAAGTTACCCCATCTTCTACTTCCAATCATTTGTAGTAACTCCCCATCTTCTGCCTCTGGCAATAATCCACGCTCAGGAATTAGCGTTTTACTAGAAAGCACATTGTAATATCTTTCTGGATGCACTAAAGACTTACAAATCTCTTTTTGTATCATACTTAATGTCGAAAGTGCAAGTCTCGCCTCTTTGCTTTTTAGTAGCCATGAGTCTTGTGTGTGAATTGCTTGCCCAATAGAGCGATGTTTAGAGGCTTAGTATGGGCCAATCCTCTTTGTGACAATATATCGAACACTTGGTGTGCACAAATTTTGAACACTATTGGTAGGCACTCCCCCAAACTTAATTTTCACCAAATTTGTTAATAACTAAGCACACTAGTCGTCCAATGCAATACAAGCAACAATGAGAAGTACCCAAATCCACTTGAGCCAACACAATGAAATAACCAACTTCAACTTACTACCTTAGCTACTATCCAAGCAAAACCAAATAATTTGCAATAAAATCTTGTGCACTTACTTGGTTATAGCCAGATATGATGTTCCAATCAAAGTTGTAGGAGCAATTTTTTTGAGGGTTGAGCACTTACTTCAGATAGATGTGGCTTGAATGTGAGTTGGTGCCCGAATTGGTGATGAAGGATGACCATATGGAGATTAAGTGCCTTGGTTTGGGTAGGAGATTGAGTGTTTGATTAGGCTTATACAAGAAAATGTTGATTATATTGGCTAAATTAGAGGAGGGTTGTGATTTGAGTGAGTTTGAATTGGAGTGGGAGAGCAAGAGAGTGTTTGATTTGGGTTTGGATTTGTATTGCCCGATTAGGGCTTATATTTTTTTTTAAAGATGCGCACATGAGCGCCAGCGCTTGAGTGTGCTGTAATTTGGACCGCCAAGCGCTAGGTGGCGAGATGTGTGTGTACGATGAGCGCCTTTAGCGCTTGAATTGCTTCGACCGGACCGCCAGCGCTTGGGGTGTTTAGATGGCTCTTGACTTGGGGCGCTAGCGCTGGTTTGCTTTAGGTATGGGCGCCAGCGCTGGTGCTCGTCTCTGGCTATCTGCAAGTGGGCGCCTAGGCGCTTGGCTTGTGCCTCGCTTGGCCGCCAGGCGCTTAGGCATGTCTAGGGCCTTTGGTTTCTTGTTTGCTTCTTTGTGCCCAACCTACACCCTTTAGCAATTCAATAACACTAAAAATGAGAGAAATGATTAGAAATATGAGAATTTGACAAATGGATATTCTTCTATTGAGCTCATAAGTGCTTGGCTTCCTGTGGCGCCGCCACCTTACAACCCTTGCCACCACCCCATGAAGTTGCGACCGCCTATTCACCGGGGAGCGAGACCCCGACTAGGTAGTCGTGAGTGGCCATTAGTCAAACCCGCTAAATAAGAATTCATGTTTCCTACCACAAATCAATTAAATATCATGTTAGAGAACATAAGGGGTGTAACAAAACCTAAATTATAAAAGTTTAACCACTAAATAAACTAACAGTAAAGCAAATTAAACAAAATAAAAGTAAAAATAGAAAATAACAATAAAAATTCCTGGGTTGCCTCCCAGTTAACGCTTGGTTTATAGTCTTCACCGACTTTCTTCTCTCTGTTCTAATCGTTAAGGTTGACCGATGTCCTTTCACGATCAACACAACCCCCATAGTAGTGTTTCAATCTCGGACCGTTGACTTTGAAATTACGTTTAGCATCCGGGTCTTCCACCTCCACAGCTCCGTGAGGATAAACTTTTGTAATGATAAATGGCCCTGACCAACGGGATTTCAACTTTCCTAGAAACAATTTAAGCCTTGAATTGTATAATAGCACTGTTAGCAATGCTTCAAACTTTCTTTCCAGAATTTTCTCATCAAGCCACCTCTTAACCTTTTCTTTATATAACTTCGCGTTCTCGTATGATTGAGTCTCAATTCATCCATTTGGTTCAATTGTAAGAGGCGCTTTCTCCCCGCAAAGATGCATATCAAAGTTTAACTTCCGAATTGCCCAATAAGCACTGTGTTCTAGTTCAACTGGAAGATGGCATGCCTTCCCATATACTAACCTGTACGGAGACATCCCTATCGGGGTTTTGTAAGCTGTACGATATGCCCATAAAGCATCATCCAACTTACTAGCCCGCCTTTTCCGATTAGGGTTCACTATCTTCCCGAGGATTCGCTTCACTTCTCGATTAGATACCTCGGCCTGACCGCTTGTTTGTGGATGGTAAGCAGTAGCTATCTTATGAGTGACTCCGTACTTAGCGAGAATAGCTGAGAACTGCTTATTACAGAAGTGCGTGCCTTCATCACTAATGATTGCACGAGGAGTGCCGAATCTAGAGAAAATAGTCTTCCGAATGAACGTAACCACAACTTTAGCATCATTGGTGGGCGATGCTATAGCTTCTACCCACTTCGAAACGTAGTCCACCGCTAGAAGTATATAGGAGTTGCTAAAAGATGATGGAAATGGTCCCATGAAGTCGATGCCCCAAACATCAAACAATTCGACTTCTAAGATCATGTTTAGTGGCATCTCTTGTCGCTTTGATATATTACCCACTCTTTGGCATCTGTCACATTTCAATGAAAACACACGGCATCCTTAAAGAGTGTTGGCGGAAGAACCCATTCAAGCACCTTAGTCGCCGTTCTTTCTCCCGGCAAAATGTCCACCGTAGTTAGATGCATGACATTGGTAGAGAATATTTTCCATTTCAACTTCCGGAACACACCTTCTTATGACTTGATCTCCACATTGTTTAAATAAAAATGGCTCATCCCATAAATACTATTTCACATCTTGGAGAAATTTCTTCTTCTGTTGACTTGTTAAATCTGGTGGAAACACCTTACTCACAATGAAATTTACGTAATCTGCATACCATGGAGTATCCATCCTTACCGCAAATAGTTGTTCATCCGGGAAAAATTCATTGATCACTGTTGTGTCATCTTTTTTTAGTTCTGCATTCTCTAATCGTGATAAATGATCAAGAACTCGATTGTTCTGCTCCTTTTATCCGGGATCTCCAAGTCAAACTCTTGTAGCAATAATACCCATCTAATTAATCTCTTGGCCAGATCCTTCTTTGCTATTAAGTACTTAATTGCCGAATGATCTGTAAACACGATCACTTTTGTCCCAATCAAATATGATCGAAATTTATCAAATGCATAAACAACTGCTAATAGCTCCTTCTCAGTAGTGGTATAATTCAGTTGGGCATCCGTTAATGTCTTACTAGCATAGTATATAGCATGAAAAATTTTATCCTTTCGTTGGCAAGAATCGCGCTAATCGCAAAGTCGCTAGCATCACACATTAATTCAATGGGATACTCCAATCTGGCGCTATGATTACAAAAAGCAGAACAAGTTTTTTTTCAACACATCAAAAGCTTCTAGGCATGCTTGATCAAAGTTGAATGGGACATCCTTCTCCAAAAGATTGCAAAGTGGTTTTGTGATTTTGGAGAAGTCTTTTATAAATCGTCTATAGAAACCAAATGTCCCAAAAACTTGAATACCCTTTCTTTGAAATAGGTGGTGGCGGGCTCTCGATGGTTTTGATCTTAGCTCTATCAACTTCAATTCCTTTTGATGACACTCGATGACCCAAGATTATTCCTCTTGCACCATAAAATGACATTTCTCCCGCTTTAAAACCAAATTCGTTTCCATACACCGCTTTGAGCACGAGAGTGAGATTTTCCAAACAATAATCAAATGAATCCCCAAAACCGAAAAATCATCCATAAATACCTCAAGATTTTGTTCGACCATATCGGAGAAAATAGCCATCATACACCGCTGAAATGTCGCCATGCATTACATAATCCAAAAGACATTCTGCGAAAAGCAAAGGTACCATATGGGCATGTGAATGTCGTCTTCTCCTGATCCTCAGGTGCAATGGCAATCTGGTTATAACCTAAGTATCCATCCATAAGACAATAATACTCATGTCCTACAAGCCTGTCCAACATTTGATCTATGAATGGTAGAGGAAAATGGTCCTTACGAGTGGCATTGTTCAACTTTCTATAATCCATACACACCCGCCAACCCGTAACTGTTCGAGTTGGGATCAATTCATTACGCTCATTTGAAACTACTGTCATTCCCCCTTTCTTTGGCACACAATGAACTGGACTTACCCATGAGCTATCTGAGATAGGGTAGATAATTCCCGCATCCAACCATTTAATGATTTCCTTTTTTACAACTTCCTTCATGATGGGATTGAGTCTTCGTTGTTGTTCAATAATCGGTTTAAACTTCATCTTCCATTAGAATCTTATGCATGCAAATTGATGGGCTTATTCCTTGATATCCGCAAGAGTCCACCCAAGAGCGGTCTTGAATTGCAAGAAGTACCCTTAGTAGCTTTTCTTCTTGAACCTTATCAAGTGATGCGAAATAATAACTGAAAAGGTAGAAGAAGAACCAAGGTAGGCATACTGTAGTAGATGGTTAGGCAATGGCTTAAGTTCCAAAGTGGGCGGTTCTTCTAAAGATGATTTTACCTTTTCATCCCGCTTTTCCCAAAATCCATAGGTTCAAATTTTTGCAAACTTCGTGTGAACTTCGGTTCTGAATCTAACATTTGAACCCATTCTAGCACAGTTGAGTCATCAAATAAATTTTCACTAACCAATGCACTTTCAAGAGGGTCTTCATTCACAAATTCACTAAATACCTCTCAGTGCTTGCTTCTTCAATCGATCAACTCTAAAGCACTCTTCCTCTCCCTTCGAGAATTTCATAGCCTTGAAAACATTAAACGTTACTTCTTCATCTTGGACTCTCATCGTTAACTCTCCCTTTTGTACATCAATTAATGTCCTTCCAGTGGCTAAAAATGGTCTTCCAAGGATAATGGGTATGTCTTTATCCTCTTCATAGTCCAACACAATGAAGCTCACCGAAATATGAATTTGTCCACCTTCACTAATATGTCTTCCACGATGCCCCTAAGGTATGTCAACGATCTATCTGCGAAATGTAAAGAGATATTTGTTGGCTTTGGTCTTTGGTAATCCTAATCGTGTGTAGATCAAAAGCGGCATCAAGTTAATACTCGCACCCAAATCACACAAACATCTATTAAAGAACTGGGGTCCAATCGTACACGGTATGGTGAAGCTACCCGGATCCTTCAACTTCGGTGGTAACTTTCTTTCTGTAATTGCGCTTACATTCTTCATCAACGCTTACGCTTTCAAAATCCCTAGCTTCCTCTTTCTTGGTAAAATATCTTTCATGAATTTTGCATAGCTAGGCATTTGTTCTAAAGCATCTGCGAATGGAATGTTGATTTGCAGCTTTTTGAACACTTCTAAAAATTTTGAAAATTGTCTATCTAATTTCTCGCTTTTGAAATCTTTGAGGAAACTAAAGACGGTGGTAATGATTGTTGTTTGTTTATCTTCTTGTTGTTTTTCACAACATTTTCCCCTGATTTACTTTCTCGAATTTCCACTCTCTTTTCACCATCCTCGTAAAAAATTATTTTCTTTTGTCCGCCTAAATCAGAGTCAACTCCTTCCCACTTCGAGTGTAATCGCCTTACAATGTTCATTTCCATCATTCCTTGGATTTTTCTCCAGATC
This sequence comes from Panax quinquefolius, assembly GCA_020205615.1. Lineage (NCBI taxonomy): Eukaryota > Viridiplantae > Streptophyta > Magnoliopsida > Apiales > Araliaceae > Panax > Panax quinquefolius. The sequence continues at coordinate 47,841,339 of CM035174.1, read as the reverse complement.
ACTAGGTAAAGAACCCGGAGTTCTAGTATTCAAAGCACTAGCTATCCGCCCAATTTGGTTCTCAAGATTCTTTATTACAAATTGATTGGTTTTTTGTTGTGGCTTTCAAACCGAAGTTGCCAATCTTGCCAACAATTCTTCCATTTGTGATAGCTTATCGTGTTGATGAGGTTGTGGGTGTTGTTGAGATTGTTGATGTGGTTTGAAATCCGTGGATATGATTGCCTTGGAGCTTGGGCTTGAGCATGTGACTGATTATTACTCCAAGAAAAATTTGAGTTGTTTCTCACTCCTGGATTGTGACTGTTTGGATAACTGCCCTGCTGCCTGTTATAACTGGAAACAAACTGGACTGACTCAGGATTTATTGCACATCGATCACTTGAGTGGCTACCCGCACATATTTCACAAATAGTTTCCATTTTCGTGAATCGGGTTGTACCCCAAGTGCATCTATCTTCTTTGTAAGAGCGTAAATCGAAATGTCACTTGAGTGATAATCGTCATCGCATCCACTTCATAAACCCCTCACCGCCCTCGGTCGAAGTCGTTTTCTTTGTTGTGCATCGATAATTATTAGGCGCCATGGTTTCAAGCAATTGATACCCCTCATCACAATTCTTGGCCATAATAGCTCCTCCCATTGCAAAGATCTATACTCGATCTTCATGTGTTGAATAAACCGTTATAAAAAGTTTGCACCGGGCCATTTAGGAATCCCATGGTGTGGACATTTTCTCAATGAGTCTTTAAATCTTTCCCATGCTTCATATAGTGATTACGAATCGTCTTTGAACGAAAGAGAAGATATCGTTCACTTAACTTTGCTTGTTTTTGGCAGATAGGGAAAAACTTTGCAAGAAATTTTTGGGCTAGTCGTTCCATGTAGTAATCGAGCCCGGTGGTAGTGAATGGAGCCAACTCTTAGCCTTATCTCCGAGAGTAAATGGAAACAAATTTTAGCCTTATTGCATCCTCCTCGACATTATTATTATACTTGAAAGTATCGCAGATTTCTATAAAGTCGACTATGTGATCGTTCGGATCATCATTTGGTAACCCTCCAAACCGACATGAATTTTGAATCATCTCAGATTGTCCCCGATTTTATCTCAAAACTTGTAGCGATGATATGGCGGCCCTCGTAATACTCGATTGAATTTCAAGAACCCGCATGAAAGCATAATCCCATGATGCTTTTTGCTCTTCTTCACCATAGTATCTTTCTTATCAAGTGCCTCTTTGGTTTCTTTAACCCACTTACGCGCAAATCAATGAAACCTTTTGTCGATGTCGTCCTCGTAAGGTAATAAATCTAGCTTCTTCGATCGCGTTTGCATACACTAGTCAAGAACACCTGAATAGAACAGAAAAGGAAAAGTTTAAATTAAGATTAACGCTATAAAAATCAATAATGACAAAATATTAAACTAATTTCCCGTGAATTGCGCGCTTCAAAAACTTGTTGCCTTATTTTTAATAGCACTTTACCACGCAAGTATACGCTTCAATTAAAATATTCAAAGAAGCAAGGATATCGTTCCCCACGAGGAAATAGACTAATATTTATCAATTACTAATTCTAATGCAATTAATCCTATTTTAAACTACAAAATTTTGTTTTGATTTGAAATTTAAACTTAACAAAACTAATGATTAAGAATCAAAATTTCACAAGAATAATAACTGCAGATTAACGAAAGTTAAGATTACAACTTCCTCGGTATTTCATTTAAATTATTTCACTTCCCATTTAAAGCAATTAATTAATATGAATCATTATCCAAGAATGATTTATAAAATTCACACACTTTTTCCAAAACACGTGAACAAATCCTCCTAACTCCGATCCTTAAGACACAAAATTACAAGGAACACCCTTCTCAATTAATTCACTATATTCCTATGTGAATCAAGTTAATTAGGGTTTACGATAAATTCTTTCAAAGGATACAAAAGACACATAGGTATATTCCTATCCTACATGCTAATCATATTAACCCTATTCGATTATATGAACAGATGTTATCATATCCGGATCTTAATCTATACTCCATCTTCCAATTTTATATAGATTATCACAATAATTGTTGGCCAAACAATTAATTAATAAGCAAAAGATATAATAAACAATTCAATAAAACCAACTTTCATTCAATGGGAAGGTTCAATTTAAACTACATACCAAGTTCCGTTGCAATCTTAATGAAAATTTAGTTCATGCTAATAATAAAGAAAAACATCATCCAGATTAATAATCCAAACATCCCGAGATAATTACAAAGATAAAACTAGAGAAGAAGAAGAAACTCGAATTTTCTCCAATACTCTCTCTTTGATCTTCACCCTTGCAATTTTTCTTTCGTGTTTTTTCTTCGTAGTTCTCTCTGTGAAACCCTTGAAAAATTGAGTGATACGCCTTTTCTAAAGTCTCCTCCTATTTGTATTAGTCTCCCTCTCATTTAGATTCCTCTTTGGCTTCAACCACCCACTTGGAAGTAGAAAATCCTCCTTTTGCAGCATATGAAATGCCTTAAGCGCTCAACACAAGTTATTTCAAGCGCCTAGGCGCCGACCAGACCAATGTAATTACAAAATGCCACTCACTCTAATTTTAATGATTTTTGACCTTTTCTTCTCCAAAATGACCAATTTGTCCCTCCAGCTCTAACCTACACAAAATAAACACAAAAATAGATAAAAAGATACTAAAAAACAATTAAAGATAGGAATAATTAAGTTTAATAATATCGGATTCATAGGTATAAAACCTACTCATCAACAGGACCGACTTCAACCAACAAACCAACTGCACGAGTCTTCAATATGACGGTCCAGGATACTATGACAGCTAGGAATGGAACTCCAGGTATTATTCGAATAACTTTTATTTTCGTATATATATTTGATTTTCCTTTATATAACAAATCATTTTATAAATAAATTTTGAAGGAGGAATTTGAGTTCTTTTAAAAATTAAATTTTTATTTAATCAGACAGACAAGCTGTAACGCCCGAGAAAATCGGATTTTTGAGAATTAAATTTTTATTTTTATTAAATGAATTTAATTGATTATTTATGGAGCAAGCTAATCGAAGGTCGTTCTATGACCTAGCTAGAAATGTCAGAACATCGTAGGATTTTGGCAACGTGGTAGAATTAAAGTGTTCGAATTTCCAAAACGAAAATAAAAGCTTTCTGAGAAATTTTTCGAAAAACACTATTCACGTATTTCTGCTCGGGAATTATTTTTGAACTTCCGAGAAATACGTAACGATAGAATATCGAGGTGAGATGGAATATCCGATAATATTTTAGTTATGGAAAACGTAATATTTCGCCTGTGGACTTAAAACCTAACGTTTAAGGAAAATGATTTACGAGAAGGAAAGGTAATGCGATTAATGAATTAAGCGATGATTGTATAATACGTAGGTATTGTACGAGGTAGAGAATACGAGTATGATATGAGGTATTATACGAGTACGTATGAATGATGGTATATCGTATATATTGAATATTATACGAGTTAAAATATGAGATTAATACGTATAATATATGTTATAAGGCTTTAAGCCAAAAGAAAGGAATTGGTAGAATCTGTTAAGTATTATTTGAGCCCAAGTATTGGATGGTTAAGTCCAATGTGAGTTTATATAAATAAGCCCAATGATTGTTTAATTACAAGCTCAAAGTAAAATAATGTTCAAGCCCAAATGATTAAGTAGAAGTTAATTTAATTAACCTAAGCCCATGTAAGTATCCAATGGGCAAGAAGCATGGAGCAACCTATGGATGATCCAAGGTGATGATCAAGCAAACTTAGAGGCTAAGTAAGTGTGGTGAGCACACAAAGTGATTAATGTGATAATCAAGTATACTTAATGATTAAGTAAGTGTGGTGACCAAGTGTTGTGGTGAGCAAGTAGACTTAGTGGCCAAGTTTACTTAAGCCTTAAGTTAGGAATAGTAAGGAGGTGATTAAGGAGGTGGGATGGCCTAATGACCAAACTACCCTAACCATAAAAATCCTATAAATAGCAAGCTTTGTTTTCATTTGTTAGTTGTTTGTTTTTCATCCAATAAACACATAAGTTGAGAGCTTATTTGGTTGAGAGAATAAGCACTTATAAAGTTAGACTTCTATTATTAGATTTTCCACCAATAACTTATAGCATATTGGTTAGAGAGAATAAGCTAGCAAGTTAACCTTTGAAGTTCAAGAATCAAGAAGGAGATTAAAGATTTACCAAGTGTTATTCAAAAGTAAGTGATCTTAAACAATGTTTCTTTCTCTCTTCCATTGATAGAGAAGGGGGTATTGGTAGAACAAGCATGCTAAGAAGAGGTTGGAATAATGAATCAAAGGGCTTAAGTCTTAATAAGCCGGATAAGTCATGAATAAGAAATTCATTCGTAAATAAGTTATGAACTTATAATGAAAGTATAAGAATTTGTAACATGTTTACATTAATAAAATTAGTATGATTAATAAGATGTAAGAATAATGATTAAAGGACTTAACTCATTAATAAGTCATATGAAAATAAGACATAAGTCATGAAATGGAAATATAAGTATTTTATACTTTAATAAGTTACAAAATCATCAATAATAGGTAATAACTTATCATGAATATAAGTTAATAAAATATGTATGTCAAGATATTAGTATAACGAATTGAATCCAAATGGAATGGTTTAAAAATCTCAAGTAACGAATTTTCGCCGGAATTCACACGATTAGACGACAATCGTCGAATTCGTGAAATTCTCAGAATGGAAGTCGAATTTTGATATTTAGCTTGGAAACGTTGGTTTCCAATGGAGACAAGTCTTATTTGGCATTATAGAGTTGCAGACTCGAAAATGGTCGGATTCCGACTCAGAACGAAGAAACGAGCATTGAACGTTCACGAAGATTTATCGTTTTTGTTAAAAATGGATTAATAGGTGAATTTTTGGCAAACAAAGTCGAATAGATAAAATTCTTGCATAAACGCATAGAGTATGTAATTTGTGAACCGTAGGCTCTTGAACGAGCCAATTCGGACTTATAACGAAGAAGTTACGAGTCCGTGAATCTCGCAAAGTTGAAAATCTGTCAAAACTATATGTGGCTCAGTCGTCCGTACGCAATACGACTCCAAGCTTAAATGACCAAATAGCCGCGGCCAAAGTGAGAGCTTCAGACCACAGAACTCGGCATAACATGTGCGAGATAGTTAACAAAGGGACTCGTGCCGAAACACCGAGTCCGGTCTCCAAGCCCTAATGGGCGACGCCATGGCAATGTACACAACAAAGGATCACCAGTACCACACGCCACCAATCTTAAAAGCTAGACAATAAAGAAATGTTTACAAGTAGAAGATGAAGGGATATTGTTGAGTAACGAATTAGTGAACTTAATTAAACATAATCAAGTCATAATTGAACCCCAAGTATGATCACTTAGGGTTAAAAGAAAGTCAATTGAAGATGAACGCAAATGATATTCAATGTTAATACTTCACCTATGACGATCGAGTTTCAATTAATAACGTACGGACGTTAGTAAGCCGTGAGGAAGGATAATTAACTCGAATCGAGTTGTATTAATGAAATAATTTCAATTAAGTCATAGAAGAGAATGAAGTTGGTAAGAATGATGTAAAAGATTGACGGAAAGCCGGAACCCATAAATAAGAAATCTAATACGGGATTAGATTGAGAAGTAGGGTAAGATTCTTTAGGAACTATGTATGTTCATTCATGATGTAATGTGGTATGTTATGTGATTATGTGTTGTAGAGACTGTAAAGAATCAAAGGAAACGTAATTATACTGTAGCAGACGTTGAAGGCAATTTTTTCTTAAACGCTTGTCTAACCTTCGTGTTAGCCAGGTTTTCAAATGATTCACATTATGAGATGCATATATGGTTTTGAAGAAAGAGCCGATGCCAGTTTTAGCTCAGCTAGACTAATCTTGATAGATTTATTGAACTGTTTACAAGTCTTTCAATATAGAATTGCTAACGCTATCCTACGCTAACTAATTGGTACGGATTCAAAGTAAGCCTGAATATGAATAAACAAATATATTTTCATCGATTATTCGATGGGCACGTGAGGTTGCCACAACTTAAACGTACACACGTTTAATGGATGTAGTGTTGATCAACATAGAGTACTATAGGCTGATCACCTGGAAATGCTCGTAAGCTATGCCGGACTTACGGACTTCGCGTCGGGTTGTCCTTTTCGAAGAAACTATAAGACGTTCACGTCTTGAACCAGGATTGATGAATATTGTTGTTGTAAAATGTTTTGAAGGAAAAGGAAAGCTATTTTAAATTATTTATAGTACTTCGTAACTATCATCCAGTTATTGAAGATATACGATTCCTATGTTTCAAGCATGCTTTTAAAAATGAAATTGTTGTACTTGTTGAGCTTGTTATGCTCACACTTGCTTGAACCATATGTTTGCAGCTTAAGACGATATGACCAAAGGATTCGACAAGGATAAAGTGAAGGCTAAAGCGAACTTGTAGCGTACCTATGTAATAGTATAGGTTTGTAATGATAATATTTGATATTATGACAAGAACAAATGTAACGGTTATAATGAACCTGGGGAATGGTAGTATTGTTTTGGAATATATATAAGACAGATTCGTTCTTTTGAGGCTTTTTCAATTGAATGTTTGTGTGAACTGTAGCACCGTGGAGCACCATCTGTCGGGTTGAAAGAGACCCGGATTTGGGGCGTCACACAAGCTTTAGGTTAATAGTTAAAGATCAGTTCAATCAAATATGACCGAGATCTACTTGCAATGATTGTGTATGTTATGTACCCCTGTATGTATGAGTTTTAAAACGGTGATTTCGGGGACGGAATCCTTATAAGGGAGGGTGAATATAATAACCCGATATTTTCAATATAAAATAAATAAGAAATTTTGCATATAAATTTTTTTTATTTTTTTAATGATGAGAATAAGTGTCTTGTAACGTGTATGATAAATACAAATATATTTAGTACACGAGAAATTATAAATAATTTTAGAATTTTGATCATTAGAAATTATATTCTTATAGTAATTAATTTTTGTAAGCGAAATGTTTTTATTAATTATTTTTCATGAAAACGTGATTTTATATTATTTAAATAATATATGAAATGATTATTAGAATTATAATAATAAATATTTTATTATATGAATTTGTTCGAATATTTAAGTTAATTGTTTTAACTTAATGTTGTATATAAAGGATAAACCAGATATGGAATCCAAACCCTAAATTTGGGTATTGATCAAGGGATGAGAATAATAATATAATATTAATTATATTTTAATTTTTCAGTGATATAAATATGTACTGTAAATGTGTAGAGTAATAATGGTTGCCCAATTATGGTAAATTATGTCATGACCCATATATCATGTTGTTAAACCTTAATTGTTAAACTCAGTTATGAGTTTAAGACAGAGTAGTAATTGTGTTATATGAATTTTGTTGTGTATTATTAGATTTAATGTTAATTAGAAAAAACACTAATTAATATTTGAAAACCCTAATTAAAAATTAGAAACCCTAATTTGCTAATTAGGAACCCTAATTGCTAAAATTAGAAACCCTAATTATTATTTTAGCAAATTGAATTGTTAATTTGGGAACCCTAATGATGTTAAGGAACTGTAATTATTTAAACCCTAATTTCTATTTAAAACCCTAATGTAATTAGTGTGTTTAAAATTAAAATTTTATTACACTTTAATTTTTAATTCTCCAAACCATAGTAATTATTTGAGAAACTTTAAGATGAAAAATCTAGTGAATAAATCCTAGATTCAAGCAACTTGGACAAGAATGCCTTTAAAATTAAAATAAAATTACCAAAGTGCCCTTTTTGTCCCATTTGGTGTATTATTGCTAGACAAATCTAACAATATCTTGATAGCCACCCTAGTCTACCTAGCTATGAACCTACAAGCTACAAAGCTCAGCCATGTGATCATTCAATACATTGCATACATGTTTTATATAGAATTCAAGAGAGAGAAAGTGCACATTTAGCCTAAGTTATTCACAACTTTCATCCTAGAACTCCTCTCTTTAGAACCCACGAATTTGCCTTGCTAGATCAGTCACAAAATCAGCCCTACCAACTCACATAACAAATCAAAAGCATAGAAATCAGAATTTGTTCATAAAGAGGTAAACCCTAATCTAGAAATCTGATCTTGATCAAAGTGTTAGATGTTAGTTTTTTTGTGTTAAACATGTAATATGTAGTTTATAATGATGATCTGGGTTGCTAGATCTTAGATCCATAACATCTAGAGGCTCGGATTTAATATTTTTCAAAATCTAGAAATAAATCAAACTGTGGCCCGACAACGAATGTCAGTGGCCATAGATCTTTGGTCGGTTATGAGTTTTGTTGTTTTTAACTTGTTTTGTGTAGCTTGTAATATGGTCTTTAATCTGCAAAAAGAATCAGAGTCATTTGATGTATAGATTGGTAGTTATTAACGGTCAAACGTCATTGACCGGCATTGACCTGGCCTTTTTTGGGCAACCCAGAAGGTCATCACCAGCATCTGACAACATATTCCATCATCTAGATCTGTCAGTTTGTTAATGTTTTGGTTATGTTGTTGTGACTATTTTGTATTATGTTATTTACACTTTCGATCTATGTGTTTAGTACATCTAAATGTCAAATACACTGGATTTAGTAGCTGGTCAAAGTTGGTAGAATGATGACAGATCCGGTTTTCTGGGCAACCCAGAAAACCTTTGATCATGTCCTCTGACATGGTTTTACCAGCTTGGATGTATTGATTATGTTGATTTTATGGTTATGTTTTGTAATAGATCTATAGTGCTACATGTGGGCTACAATCTGGAAGTTCTATATCACTAAAACCGCACCTGTACAACACGTTGTGGATGCCCAAATATGCTTGCACGAACTGTTCTTCATTTCTGGGTAACCCAGAAAATGAAGAACAGTTCTGACAACTTTTTCAATAGCTTAGATCTTTCTGACTTATGATGTTTAAACTTGACCCTGGATTGAAACATGTTCTCTGATAGTTTGTGTAGACAGCCCGACGAGCAGAAAACATTTACCTTGAACAGATTTCCTGATAGAGGGACATCAAAAACGTTGACCATCCACAAGTTTAAATTATGGGCAGCCCAGAATTGTAAAGAATAGCTCTGACAGCATGTTCTGATGCTTAGATCTCCCTCATGTTTTATTATTTGGTCCTGAAATGGTTATGAACATGTACTCTTACATACATACTACAACATTTAATCAATAGCATGTCCAGAAACGATTCATAGAGAGAATGATTGATGGTCAAACAAGCAAGCTTGATCACTGTCCTTGAATGCCTGGGCTTCTCAAGAACACCTAAGGCGACACTTACTGTCACCAAAGGGCTTTAGCGACAGACATATCAAAATTAATTAATTTAATTTCTAAAAATCATTTAAAATAGTAAATAAATTCTAAAAATTACCAAAAATAGTTTTAAAAATTATTTTAAGTTATAAAAATTAACTTTTAATAATTTGACATATTTTTCATAAATATTAATATTTATTGGGATATTATTGGTATTTAAATTATTTAATAAATGCATTAAATAAATTAATTAAAAATGGTTTTATTGTATTAAAATCAATTTAATTAATAATAAGGTATTTAATAATATTTTAAGATATAAAATATAACTTTTAATATTTTAAGATAAGTTTCATTAATTATTAAATATTAATGATATTAGATTTATTTAGTAATTATATTAAATAAATTAATTAAAAATGATTTTAATATTATAAAAATCATTTTAATGAAAATAAATAGTTTAAAAATATTTTAAGTTATAAAATATAACTTTTGATATTTTAATAACTCATATAGAGTTTATAAGGAGAAGAATTGAATAAATTCGTCGTTAAACAAAATAAAAGGTAACTTGTATAAAACTAATAATTGTTGTGTGTATATATTATATGCTAGTCAAGATAATTTATATGTAGATGTCAGGTAAAAAAGGATAAGGATCCTCAGGTCGTAAAGAAGGAGTCAACCTCCATAACCGAGCCAATATCAAAGCCAATAGCTGAAATAGAGGCTCACATTGAAAGCTACCTCAATGAGGTGATTATACTGGAAAGTGTAGTACCGTACCCAGAAACGATAGTATAACTGATATGTAGAGTATAGTTACAGAATATAAGATTAAGCTCGAGTTCTTAAACTATTATGCTTGTGGTGAGTTCTTAAACTCATAATGTGTGGTAAGAAAAAGGGAAGAATTTTATAATAGCTCATATCATTCTTGAATTACTACTCCATTTCCTCACCAGCCCTTGAACCCCTGACCTCTAGAAACTCAATAATCAAATGAATACCAAATGGTTACAAGGAGGACTAGTATAGTTATGTGTGAATGGATTATTGAGGATAATGTGAATATATAAAATACTAAGTAATTGATCCTTAGCGAATGTGTAGAAGATAAGTAGTATAAGTAGTACTTGAATAGGTATGATTCTATGTTGCGTATAAGATAAGTATGTAAGTGTAATATAATATTCTTAACTTTTGTATAAATTGTGACAGCAATTCCCGACTTTTGAGTCACAAATGGATAACAAATGTTTAAAGCAATATGAGCTAAGGTATGTCAAGTGTTATGAATATGAATCTATAATGTATTAATAAAATAAGTTGGTATAAAGATAGTAGATATTTATCTGAACACTGGTTAATACAGTAAATTGAGTTGTCAAAATCTAAAATTTTGAGTACATGACTATTTGAATAGAAAATTTCGCGTTATATGTTAAGCGTATACGATAAGGCTTAGAATGTAAGATAATAAAGAATAATTTATGACAATGCTGCCAAGATGAAAAAAAACACAAGGATAGAATAACCGATTAACAAAGTTGGAGGACAACTAGACCCGATACAGAATTTTACGAATATGGACGCTCAAGCTATGCAGAACGAAATACCAGCCGTGGAAAATCAACCAAGTAATCGATCGGCAAACATCGAAGACTTCAAGACAAACGAACCGCCAGGATTTAGAGGATCGACTTACCCTGTAGAAGTGGTTGTGATAGCTAGGGTAACGGAGGGACAACAGAAAGCTTTTGCCACTTATACGATGAAAGGAGATAATTTCGATAATACCAGAATTAGGCCGTGAATGTGTTTAAAAAGAGAGTTTGTGAGTGTTTTAAGTGTGGGCAGAAGGGACATATCTCTCCCAACTGCCGCAATCCAAAAATGTATAGATGGTGTTTTTATTTATGAATCAATAGAGTATAAGGTGAAAGATTGTCCAAGAAGTAGAAGGGAAGCAAGGAATGCGAATACGAGGAAAGGCAGCAGGACATTGGCGATAACGGGACCGACTTCAACAAACAAACCAACAGAACCAACCGCAAGAGTCTTCAACATGACCGTTCAAGAAACTGTAGCAGCCGGGGATGCAACTTCAGGTATTATTCGATCAAATTTTATTTTTCTTATATATAGTAAAATATTTTATAAAGTATTTTGAAGGAGGAATTTGAGTTCTTTTAGAAATCAAATTTCTGTTTAAGAAGATAGATAAGCTTTATGCTGAATAGTTAAAGATCGATTCGATCAATAAGGATCGAGATTTACTTGCAATGATTGTGTATGCTATGTACCCTGGTATGTATAGGTTTTAAAACGGTGATTCCAGGGACAAAATCTTTATAAGAGAGGGTGAATGTAGCAACTCGATATTTTCTATAAAAATTAAATCAGAAATTTTACGTATTAATTTTTTTCATTTTAAAATTGAGGATTTGTACAAGATAATGTGCATATGTATTTATGTGATAAATAAAAATATATTTATTACATGAATATTTATAAATAATTTTGTTTTAGAATTATTGATCATTATAAATTATATTCTTATAATAATTAATTTTATAGTAGAAATGTTTTATTAATTATTTTCCATGAAAATATGATTTTATATTATTTAAATAATATATGAAATGGTTATTAGAATTATTATAATAATTATTTTATTTTATTATATGAATTTAATTTATATTAATTATTTTAACTTAATTAATAAAGGTATATATGCCAGATAAATCAGATATAGAATCCAAACCCTAATTTTGGAGTTTGATCAAGGAAAGAGAATATTATTATTTTTCAGGTGTTATAAATATGTATGTTATGTGTGTAAGGTTAATGTGTGAAACAGTTTTAATGTAACATGCAAGACCCTAGTATTATTTTAATAAACCCTAATTTGATAGTTAAATAAGACTATAAGATTTTCAAGTAATTACTTTAGGTTATGAATGTCATGTATTATTAATATTAACCCTAATTATGGAAAACCTTAATTAATTAAAAATTCTAATTAATTGAGAACCCTAATTACTAAATTCGAAAACCTAATTTCTAAATTTAGAAACACTAATTAGTAATTATAAACCCTAATTGTGAAATTAGAAAACTTTAATTTTATAATTAAAAATCCTTATTAATAATTAGTTACCCTAATTGTTATATGTGTAATGCTAATTGCTAATTATTTGATCTAATTGCTAAATTAGTAGGTTTAAGTATAATTATTGAATTTTTAAACTTAATGATTAATGTCTAAATATTAGAAAAACCTAAACTATTTAAGAAAACCCTAATTAAATTTTTTTTGAAACTAAGTATGAACATCCCGATCAAGAGAAAACTTTTATGCGCCCAAGGCGGACAGAGTGAACGATAATATCGTTCTTTCATGTAGTATTGATCAATACAGGGCACATTGGGCAGATCACCCTCGTGCCTGTAAGTTATGATGGTTTGCAGATGAAGTTCTGCTAAACCTTAGCGACAACTAAAAACAATGTTCATAGCCTGTCAACTAATACCCATTTATAGCTAGTACGTAGTTTTAAAATTGTGAGATAGAGTGGTTGTGTTATTATTATCGGTTTAGTTTACTTCACAACTATTGAATCGTTGTAAAAGTGATGTATAAAGAAAACATTTAATTCTTTCAGCTAATATTTATAATTGTTATTACTTGCTGGTCACTCAAATGCTCATCTTTGCTTAATTTAAATGTTTTCAGCTAAGTATGATCAACCAGAAGGTTCAAGCAAGAACAAGGACAAACGAAAGCAAACAATATAAGTTTAATGGTATCTTTTGTAATAGTTGTACATTATTAAGGCAATGATATTTATTATCTATCATGTAACGAAGTGTAGTAAAGGCTGTGTACCTGGGATTACACTCTGATATATGTAAATTAAGTTTGGTATTTATATTATTGTTATTATTATTAGTATTATTCTGCTCATAGAAAAGGTATCGTAAAGCACTAAGTTCGGGTTTCAAGTACCTGAATTTGGGGGCGTTACAACTATAGGCTGATCACTTAGACGTGCTCGTAAGTAATGTCGGACTTACGGATTTAGTGTCGAGTTGTCCTTTTTTAAAAAAAGTATGAAATGCTCATGGTCTTGGACTAGAATTTATGTTTTACTGAATATTGTCATCGTAAAATGTTTTAAAGAAAAGTGAAGTGTTATTTTGAATTATCCATAGTACTTCATAACTATTGTTTAGTTATTGAAGATACACGATTCCTATGTTTCAAGCATGTTGTTTAAATGGTATTGTTGTACTTTCTGAGCTAGTTATGCTCACTTTTGCTTGAACCATATGAATGCAGCTAAGACCGAATGGACCGAAGGATCCGGTAATGATAAAGGGAAGGCTAAGGCGAACCTGTAGAGTTCCTTGTAATAGTATAAGTTTAATGTTGTAACGTATTTCATATTATGACAAAGAACTTATGTATTGGTTATAAAGAACCTGGGAAGGGAATATTGTTTGGAATATATATAAGACGTGATCATTCTTTTAAGACATTTCAATTGAATGTATGTGTGAACTGTAGCACCGTGTAGCACCATATGTCGGGTTAGAAGATACCCAGATTTGGGGGCATCACAGGTTGTTATCAAAGCAATAGGTTATAAAACTTAAGGGGGAATTAGAACCTTAAGTCATAACCTTAAGAAGAGTTAAAAGAAGTAAAAGAAGAAATCAACTCTATAAAAATGCATTATATATATGTTTATGTGTTTTTATTATTCTTCTGACGTTTACTAATCAGACTTAATTGTTTTGTTGTAGATGTCAGGAAAAAATGAAATGTATAGGGATATACATGTAGTCAATGAAGAGTCGGTGAATCATATAAAGATCATACTGAACCCAGTAGTAACAGAGCCTAAAGTAGTAGTTATTGATTTTGGAGACTCTGATAGCCTAGATCTTATGTCTGTGTTTGATGGCATGTTGGAAGAAGAGGTACAGGTAGTGTCCTTTAACCCAGTAGCAATTGCAGCAGAGATGGCTCCGAGGGATTCAATGATGTCATTATTTATGACAGTGTTGGATAGAAACCTCCGTTACTGTCAAGAGGTGAAGGAGCTAAAAGTAGAACTCCATGCTGTCTTGGAGGATAAGACAGATGTGGAGTCTATGTGGGACCAGGAACATGAAGAGCGAGTTTTAGCAAAGGACAAGGTCCACGAGCTAAAATAGGAGGTCTTTGAGCTCAGGGGGAGCTAAAGACCAAGAAACAGAAGATAGGGAGGATGTCCTATATTCAAAAGAGTTCTCATAAGGATTTCTAGCAACAAGTAACTGAGTATCCGATAGAAGAAGGGCAGACTCGGCATACTATCTATGACACCCCCAAAATAGGTATACATCACCCATATTGAGTCGCCAAATACATGGTACAAAATTCAAATACAACTTGATTATACAACAGTTATGTAAAATACGACAAAACATAATCTAAGAGCTTTAATAAGAATATTGTCGTCTAGACAATATCCACACTCAATGGAGTCCTCATTACATTTGTTGTCACACTATTTTATAGAATAGTGAGGACTACTAAAACAACCATCTGGACCGTCAATCCGTTCCCCGACTCGCCCCAACTATATTCTTATTTCCTGAAGAGGACAATGAAAAAAAGGTGAACTCAACTAGCCCAGTAAGAAATATTATGACTAAGATAATGCAGAATAATTTATCGTTAGCCTTCAACAATGTTAAACTGATCAAATATAACAAACATCAAGTTTAACTGCAGCGGAACAAACAATCCATTAGAAGAGTCAAGTAGAGAATAAAATCTACTATCTTCTATGATTTAAAAGGGTTTTCATCACTTTTATCGCTGAGACTCGGCTTAATAAATAAACCACATCATCCCTGCACTACGGCCAAGGATATTCATTAGTATCACGACCACAAATTATCCATGCACTACGGGCCAAGGATATTTGTGTATTAATCAATGGTTATGATCATGCCAACAACTGTCCATCAATGCACTACGGCCAATGAGGACTTTTACCACATCATTTGTAACATTACGGTCATGATTATACCGAATAATCCCTGGTCATAATCATACCAAGTCCACCTATGCACTACAGGCCACAGATGACTTTCAACATATTATAAACATGAGGATAATGACAATGATATAAGAATTCAATAAAAAAGTTCAAGGATAAATTTTTAAAGATTTATAATTTAATTTATCCAGAAATCAATAACGTCCAAATTGTCAACATGATACTGTTTTGTGGAGTAAAATTCAATAATGCTCAGAAGAATATTTCCATGAAAAGATACTGGATGAAGCAGAAATATCCATGATATACTACTAATTTCATGGAGTATAGAAGCCAAAACTTTAACCAACTGAGTATAATAGAATATATGAAACTGCAAAAGGATTTTTGCCCGCCATGCGGTAATCCACTTAGACAGATCATCTCCATAATTTAATAAGGAATGAATACGAAGGATCATTCACCATGCATGTGGTAGTCCACATAGACAGGTTATTCGAACAGAATAATAAAGAATGGAATAACAGAAGAATTCACTATGCATGCGATAGACCGCACAGACAGGTTATTCTAACATAATAATAAAGAATGGAATAACAAAAGAATTCACTAGGCATGCGATAGATCGCACAAACAGGTTATTTCAATAGAATAATAAAGAATGGAATAACAAAAAAATTCACCAGGCATGTGATAGACCGCACAAACAGGTTATTCCAACAGAATAATAAAGAATGGAATAACAACCCTTACAAGTATTGAAAGAAAATAACTCTCTTCATGAATAAGAAAGAAATAATACCCCTTACCTTAGAAGAAACTAGATACTAGAATAGTGAGGTAGTAGATGTGACGCCCCCAAAATAGGTATACATCACCCATTCTGAGTTGTCAATACATGGTACAGAAATAACTACAACTTTATTATTACAACAGTAAAATTATGAGTTTGAATACAAATATTATCTTCTAAACAATATCTATACTCAAATAAATCCTCATCACATTTATTGATACATTATTTTACAAAAATGGTGAGGACTACTAAACAACTCTCTCTAGAACCTTCATTCCATACCCCGACTACGTACTCGTTATATTCTCGCCTCTCGAGAAGAAAAATGGAACAAAAGGAAAAGGGTGAGCTCAACTAGCCCAAGAAAGAATATTATGACTAAGATAATATACAACAAATTATCGTTAGTCTTCAACAGGAAAAAATCTAATAGAATACAATAGACAACAAGTTTTAAATCAATATTCGCAATGAAATAATAATTCATTAGAAGAGTTAAGTAGAGAATGCAAACTACTATCTTCTATGTATGAATTTAAAAGTTCATCGCCTATCATTTATCCTCAGAACATCAATCAATATATATCCGAATCAAATATTCATCTTTGCACTACTGAGCCAAAGATATTCATCACTTGGTCATGTTCATCTAAACACATGTTCATCTTTGCACTACGCCAAAGATATTCATCGTAAATCATTCATCTTTACACTACAGTGCCAAAGATATTCAATAATATCATCATTTAAGACTGAGGATGATGAAAAATATTTTTAAAGAAACGAATCCAGTGAAACAAAATGACAAGAATTAAGGATTAAGGATTCGTACTTTGTTTTATCCATGTCCAAAAATAACTCAAAAATAATCCTAGTGGTGTAAAATTCAGGAATGATCAAAACATGGATACAATCAAAGATAGTATCCATAATAGATATTTTAGACGAAAAGGAAAAATTTTCATTTTTCGATGAATAGTGTCGTATTCGTGAATAGTGTCGTATTCGTGAATAGTGTCGTATACGTGAATAGTGTCGTATACGTGAATAAGAAATCGACACCAAAAGTTCCAAATTTGATAAAATCTTGAGATCAATATTTCAAAGATAATGATATTGAAAAAATAATATCATTACGAAAAAAAAAATATCCCTTACCTCGAAAGATCAGTACTTCTAGCTGAAACACCGGATATAGGATATGACTTGAACTTGCACCGTATAGCAATACTCAAAGTATACTCAAAATACTCACAACAATACACTCGATAATATAGAGAGAGAAAACTTCAGTTTCTGGTGTGATTTTCAATTCTAACCTAAGCACCCTATTTATAGGAAATTGCTTAGAACACCAAAGCAGAAAATTTAATTTAATATTATTATTATTATTTCTAAATTTTCCTACGCATACTAACTGAATTCAGCCATCAACCACACCCCAATAAAAACAACAAAAACGTTTTTCTCACTTAAACCATTTAAAACTTCAAAAAAATGATAATCAATTAATCTGAAACTTCAATAATTCATAATAAATAGCCCTATTGTCAGAAAATTTGAATCTCGTGACTTTTTATAGGAAATTCAATTCTCTACAACTTTGCAGAAGAAAGTTTTTCCAAATTCCAAACAGAAATTAACCAAAATCCACAAACGGGCGATTTTACAAGCTATAATCAAATTTCAGTCAATAAATGGGGTCCACCGACATGTTTAACATGTTTTAAACATTTATTGCAACAAAAATACTCTTCCTCCACGTATACTCATATATCCCATATTCGTTGTAAAAATATCACCATTATTATATTATTAAAATATAATAATATATTTAAATGAATTATTTTATCAGAAAAAGATAAAATTTCAATTTTCAACAATTGTCACATTAAAAATTTTCTCCATCTATAACCACATAAAATAAATATTTTCCTCATCATATGAATCAATAATTAATTATTCACAAATAATATTACGTAATCACAATATTGACAACCAGTGCGGTTCCTGGAAAGAGGGGCTTTCCATAAGAATTTCCCCTTCTGGTAGCAATTAGGTGACCAAACCTCTCCTTAGATGTAACTTTCTAGACATTTCCAATAATGTTATCCAATAATATTATTCAGATAATATGAATTATTGCTTCGATAATGAAAAATATTGTGTAATGAAAATTATCAAAACAACAAAGAATATAAAATATCAACGCAACAATTATTAAATCAATAAAATACTGAACAATAATTATCAGTAACCATTATTGAGTAAAGCCTTCTTACGAAAGAATTAATAATTGGTGCAATACTGGTAACACTCGTGTTTTTAACCACCGAGTATTTTAACAAAGATAATAGCAGTAATAACTACTACCGTTATTTTTAAACAACTTATATTTGTCGCTTTTCTTCATCCAATCGCTTTCCATGGGGGCCCACAAAAGATCACTACTGTCAGCATTTAATATTCCCCTGAACAAAGAAGAATATTCCACGACCAAACGAATATTCCCCGACAACAATGAATATTTCATAACCACTTGCTTATTTTGAAATATTTATGTATTTTACCCATAACTATCCACATTAATCAAATCAACCCTTACTATTTCAAAATAATAAATAGAGGAAAATAAATTTCATTTATTAATAATTTGGGGTCTTACAACCTCCTCCTTATGAAATTTCGTCCTCGAAATTGACGTACGATACTGTGTGTTTCAAAAGGTGAGGATACCTCGCTTTCATTTACGCTTTCCAATTCCCGTGTCATTTCCTCTATAGCATGATTCCTCCACAAAACTTTAACTTGTGGTAGGTATGACCTTTCAAGCGTAGACATGCTCCTTCCTATCCAAGATCTTGACAGTACCTACTCATACGTTAAGTCTTCTTTATCTCGTCCGGCTTCTAACTCTATAATGTGGTTCGGGTCTTTCACATATTTACGAAGTACGAGGATATGAAACACATTATGAACACGAGACATACTCGGAGGTAACGCAAGTCTTTAGGCTACATTTCCTACTCGGTCAAGAATTTGAAATGGACCAGTAAATCATGGATTGAGCTTTCCTCTCTTCCCAAATCTTGTAAATCCTTTCCATGGAGAAACTCGCAACAATACATGATCCCCTATACTAAATTCCACGTCCTTTCGATGAAGATCCGCATAACTCTTTTGTCGATCTTGTGCCGTTTATATACGTTGTCGAATCATTTGGATCTTTTCGGTAGTCATACGTACTAACTCGGGTCACAACAATGTTGCTTCACCCACCTCATCCCAACATATTGGAGAGCGACACTTTCGTCCATATAATGCTTCAAATGGAGCTACACCTATACTTGCCTGATAACTGTTGTTGTAGGAGAATTCCACCAATGGTAAATACTTATCCTAACCGCCTTGAAGTCTAGGACACGAGTCTTAATAGATCTTCAAGAGTTTGAATAGTCCTCTCTCGATTGTCCGTCTGCTTTGAGGATGGTATCTTAACTAAATCGAAATCCGTGCCCATAGCTTTTTGCAAGCTAACCCAAAATCTTGAAGTGAATCTTGGGTCACGATCCAAACTATGGATACAGCATGCCATGCAACCTCACAATCTCATTCACGTCATATACTAGCAAGACTTTCAAGGGAATAAATCTCCGTGATCGGCAAGAAATGAGCGAGACTTGGTTAATCTATCAACAATAACCCAAATAGCATTAATGCCTTGAGAAACCGTAGGAAGACCCGTAATCTAAATCCATGGTAATGTGTTCCCACTTCCATTTCGAATCTCAAGTGGTTGCAACGGACCCTTAGGTACTAGATGCTCCGCTTTTACACGCTGACAAGTTAAACACATTGAGATAAACTTTGCAATCTCTCTCTTCATATTGTTCCACCAAAATGTATGTCAAGATCACGATACATTTTGGTACTTCGAGGATGGATTGCAAATGGTGTATTGTGTGCCTCCATCATAATCTTGTACTTTAAATCGTAGTCGTTAGGAACACAAAGTCTAGAGTGGACTCAAGTATTCCTTCTTCATCAATTCTCGCTTAGGAATAGCTCCTTCTTGTACTTTCTTCTTCATACGCATCAACTCCGGCCTGCTGGCTTGAGCTACCTTAACTTTTTCTATTAAAGTTGGCTCTATCGTATACTTTACATCATCGCACTCATTCCTCGCATATGATCTTCTACTCAACGCCGTACCACCACGTTCGCTTTTCCGGGATGGTATTGAATAGTGTGGTCGTAGTCTTTCAATAGCTCGAGCCAACGTCGCCGCCGCATGTCGAAAGTTCTTTTTTGAGTGAAGAAATATTTAAGGCTTTTATGGTTTGAATATATCTCCACTTTCTCCCCATATAGATAGTGCCTCCATATCTTTAGTGCAAAAACGATCATTTTTAACTCTAGATCATGAGTAGGATAATTCCTCTCATACTCTTTAAGTCGTCATGAGGCATAAAGCTATGACTTTCCCCACGTTGCATGAGAAACACATCCTAACCCTTTGCTCAAGCATCATTTGTAGATAACAAATCCATCCAAACCAGATGGTATTGTTAGAACAAAGCTAAATAAGTTTCCTCTTAAGCTCTTGGAAACTCTTCTCGCATTCTTCGCTCCAAACGAATTTTATATCTTTCCGAGTCAGCTGAGTTAATGGAGTAGCGATTCGAGAAAATCCTTCCACGAATCTCCGATAATAACCAACTAAGCCTAGAAAGCTACGTATTTCGATTACCGACTTAGGTTGTTCTCAACTGTGACTCATATCCTAACCTTGGATAGCACATTACAATGACACCTATCGCTTTACTATCGCATCGAATATGGTGTCCCCCCATGGAGAGTCCGGCTTGCATTCCCACAAAGGAAGTCACCAGATAAAGGCTCAGGTACCAAATTCTATAGTTGAATTTTTAACTCTTGAAGTTCAATAGGAGCCATTCGATATGAGATTTTAGAAATGAGTTTTGTACCAGGTTCAAAGTTGATACAAAATTTAATATCAGTCTTTGGGAGTAAACCAAGAAATTCTTCAGGAAATACGTTAGGAAAAATTAATAACAACAGGAATATTATTCAAATCTGACGTGTCTTTATTCAAATCCATAACATGGACTAAGAACTTGACATCCGTAATAAATGAATGACTTCATGGCTTGATATGAAAATGTTTGACTACAATGGTTTGATTGCTTGAATTCGAATAACAGGTTGCTTAAGAATATGAAAACTAACAACCTTACGAAAGTAATCAATTTCGGCATGATGAGTAGTTAACCTTAAAATCACATCAAAAGCAAATATCTCTATAGAAATAAGGTTAACGTAATGTGTGATAGTGCCAACTCGAATCAAGCAAGATTTCTAAACAACGGATGTAATGAAAGTTTCTCCTAATCTGAGTCTATATAAATAGGTCAAAGTCTAATTTCTCCGTAGTCAAGTTCAAACGCTGAGCGCAAGCAAGAGAGATAAAAGAATGGGTAGAACCCAGATCTAGTAAGGTATAAACTTCGCAAGAATTTATAATTAACTAACTCGTAAACTTCGTTCGGGTTCCTTGCATTTTGACCGGGCCACGACAAACGCTTCTTCCAGAACCGCTTGACTTTGACTTTTCTCGGGACATCCTTTTGAGTCACCATTCACGCTGGATCTGGTTTTCGATACTGCATAACTCTCGAGCGATATGTCCTTCTTTTCCACAATTATAGCATACCTTAAACTGTTGTGGGCGCTTTGGGTGATATGTCCCTCTTTCCAACATTTGTAACATACGACCCGGTGGTCTTTCTCCTCCTTGGAACCAATTACATCTTGCGCAATCGACGCCTTCACATGGTCGTTGTTGAATCTCCTCTTTTAAAATCTCCTCCCGACTCGCTTCTTCTATTTTCATGGCCACGATTACCACCGGAGTGGTTACCGCTCTTGTCCGTATTCTTCTTTCTCCGTTGGTTATCGTTATTCTCGATGACCGCTATCTTCTAGATAATCCTCGTTATGGTCCCTCATTGAACGTATTTCGTTATCTCGCTTCTAACAATTGAGCCACTGCTAACAACATCCGAATAGAGAGAAAATTTATGAGAAATGAGATATTATCGTATCTTGGGTTTCAAACCTCTCGTAAACATCCGCGTCATACGTTCCTCGTTCTCCACCAAATGAGGTGCAAACCGGATAACTCTACAAACTTTGCCTCGTCTTTGAGACACCGCCATGTTATTCTCGCTTGATCTAATAAACTCCACTTCCTTCATATATATAATACTTTCGTGAAAGTATTTGTCATTAAATAGTTTCAAATGTCTCCCAAGACATGATGAGTGCGGTACCGATTTGGTACGCTTCACAGACTCCCACCAAAGAGTCCGCCTCGCCACTAATATAAAGGGTGGCGAATGGAACCTTCTGTTCTTCCTCAGCATCCCAAGACATCGAATATCTTGGTAATTTGCTTGACCCATGTTTCCGCCGCATGATCGGATCCGCTTTCCCTTAAATTCGTGGTCCCAACTCTTTGAACTACTTGGTCGTGACAACCCGTGAATTGTTATCATTTCCTCCTCAGATTTTGAACACGAGTCTCCTCGCCCGATTTTGCATGAACCGCAAAAAGCTTCTAAACATCCCCTCATTCATCATCTCGTCAAGGTGTTGTTCACAGAGGAACATTGCCACTGTTACGTTCGCTCTCCTCGTTGGTAAGTACATGCATCTCCACTACGGTCTCATTTACTCCAATCATTAATATTCTCACGACATTCTCAAATACCGCCATAAAACAAGGGTTAATTAAGGAAATCAATATATCACATAATATCCCTATATATCGACTAACTAACAAATAAGCTTAGTAGGACACACTAACGGAAGGATTTACTCATCTCTCCCTCTAGTTCTATTCCCCGATCTCCGCCAGAGATCATATCCTAAGCTCGATACCAACCGTGACGCCCCCAAAATAGGTATACATCACCCATTCTGAGTTGTCAATACATGGTACATAAACAACTACAACTTTATTATTACAACAGTAAAATTATGAGTTTGAATACAAATATTATCTTCTAAACAATATCTATACTCAAATAAATCCTCATCACATTTATTGATACATTATTTTACAAAAATGGTGTAGACTACTAACGAACTCTCTCTAGAACCTTCATTCCATACCCCGACTCGTACTCGCTATATTCTCGCCTCCTAAGAAGAAAAATGGAACAAAAAGGAAAAGGGTGAGCTCAACTAGCCCAGTAAAAAATATTATGACTAAGATAATATACAACAAATTATCGTTATTCCTCAACAGGGAAAAATCTAATAGAATACAATAGACAACAAGTTTTAAATCAATATTCGCAGCGGAAATAATAATTCATTAGAAGAGTTAAGTAGAGAATGCAAACTACTATCTTCTATGTATGAATTTAAAAGTTTATCGCTCATCTTTTATCCCCGTAACATCAATCAATATATATCCGGAATCAAATATTCATATTTGCACTACAGGCCAAAGATATTCATCAGTTGGTCATGTTCATCTAAACACCTGTTCATCTTTGCACTATGGGCTAAAGATATTCATTAGAAATCATTCATCTTTGCACTACAGGCCAAAGATATTCAATAATATCATCATTTAAGACTGAGGATGATGAAAAATATTTTTAAAGAAACGAATCCAGTGAAACAAAATGACAAGAATTAAGGATTAAGGATTCGTATTTTGTTTTATCCATGTCCAAAAATACCTCAAAAATAATCATAGTGGTGTAAAATTCAAGAATGATCAAAACATGGATACAATCAAAGCTAGTATCCACAATAGATATTTTAGATTTAAAAGGAAAAATTTTCATTTTTCACGATGAATAGTGTCGATATCGTGAATAGTGCCGATACGTGAATAAGTAATCTTAACACCAAAAGTTCCAAATTTGATAAAATCTTCAGATCAATATTTCAAAGATAATGATATTGAAAAAATAATATCATTACGAAAAAAAATAATATCCCTTACCTCGAAAGATCAAGATTTCTAAATTAAAACACCTGGATATAAAGCATGACTTGAACTTGCACCATATAGCAATACTCAAAGTATACTCAAAATACTCACAAGAATACGCTCGATAATATAGAGAGAAAACTTCAGCTTTCTAGTGTGATTTTCAATTCTAACCTAAGACCTATTTATAGAAATCGCTTAGAACACCAAAGCGTAAAAATTTAATTTAATATTATTATTATTTTTCTAAATTTTCCTACGCATACTAACTGAATTCAGCCATCAACCACACCCCAATAAAAACAACAAAACGCGTTTTCTCACTTAAACCATTTAAAACTTCAAAAAAATGATAATCAATTAATCCGAAACTTCAATAATTCATAATAAATAGCCCTTTTATCAGAAAATTTGAATCTCGCGACTTTTTATAGGAAATTCAATTCTCTACAACATTGCAGAAGAAAGTTTTTCCAAATTCCAAACAAAAATTGATCGAAATCCACAAACGGGCGATTTTACAAGCTATAATCAAATTTTAGTCAATAAATGGGGTCCACCGACATGTTTAACATGTTTTAAACATTTATTGCAACAAAAATACTCTTCCTCCTCAGATACTCATATATATCCTACATTCGTTGTAAAAATATCACCATTATTATATTATTAAAATATAATAATATATTTAAATGAATTATTTTATCGTAAAAAGATAAAATTTCAATTTTCAACAATTGTCACATTAAAAATTTTCCATCTATAACCCCATAAAATCAATATTTTCCTCATCATATGAATCAATAATTAATTATTCACAAATAATATTACGTAATCACAATATTGACAACCGCATAGCTTCCGGAAGAGGGGCTTTCAATAAAAATTTCTCCTCATCTTGGCGCACAATTAGGTGACCAAACCTCTCCTTAGATGTAACTTTCTAGACATTGCCAATAATGTTATCTAATAATATTATTCGGATAATATGAATTATTGCTTCGATAATGAAAATAATCGTAAATGACAATTATCAAACAACAAAGAATATAAAATATCAACGCAAAGAATTATCAAATCAATAAAATACTGAGCGATAAGAATTATCATAACCATTATCGAAAGAGTAGTGCCTTCTTACGTAAGAATTAATAATTGGTGCAATACTGCAGTTATTCATTGGTTTAACCACCGAGTATTTTAACAAAGATTAATTGTAATAACTACGCCAATTATTTTTAAACAACTTATATTTGTCGTTTTCTTCATCCAATCGCTTTTTAGTTATGGGGCCCATTAAAGATCATACTGTCATCACATTTAATATTCCCCGACAACAAGAATATTCCACGACCAAAGAATATTCCCCGACAACAATGAATATTTCATAACCACTTGCTTATTTTGAAATATTTGCGTGATTTTTACCCATAACTATCCACATTAATCAAATCAACCCTTACTATTTCAAAATAATAGTGTAACGCCCCCAAATTTTGTATATCGCCACCCATCTTGGGTCGCCACTTACATGGTACATAAATTCAAATACAACTTACTAACCTAATCGTCGGTGTAATAATACGATATAAACGTGAGTTTGAATACAAATATTGTCTACTAGATATTATACAAACTCAAAAGGAGTCCTCATTACAACTATTATCACACTATTTCACGTAATAGTGAGGACTACTAATGCTATCCTCTCGACCCATTACTTGCTCCCCGACTCGTCCCAACTATGTTCTCATTTCAAGAAGAACAAAGAAAGAAAAGGTGAGCTCAACTAGCCCAAGAAGAAATATTATGACTAAGATAATGCGTAATAAATTATCATTAGCCTTCAACAAAGTGTTAAACCGATAAAATACAATAGACAACCAGTTTAATCTGCAGCTTAATTAGCAATCCATTAAAAGAGTCAAGTAGAGAATAAAGTCTACTATCTTTTAGGTTTTAAAAGGTTTTCATCAATTTTTATCACGAGACTCAAATTTTAATAAATAAACCACCACATCTAATCATCCTCGCATTACCACGGTCAAGGATTTTCATCAAATTATCAATGGTCATGACTATACCGAATCACCCCGGTCATAATCATACCAAAAACTATCCATCATCGCATTACAAAAGCACCGAGGACTTTTTGTCACATCATTTATATCAAGTCATGATTATAATTTGAATGATCCTCGTCATAATCATACTAAGTTCATCTATGCATCGTAAGCCAAAGATAACATAATATAACATGAGGATGATGACAATGACATAATAATTCAATAAAACAAGTTCAAGAATTATTTAATCCATGAATTATTAACGTCCCAAATTGTCAACATGATCTTCGCTTTCAGTAGAGTAAAATTCAAGAATGATCGTAAGAATATTTCCATGAAAAGATATCGGATGAAACGCAAATATCAAGGATATTCTACTAATTTCATGGAGTATAGAAGTCAAAGTTTTAACCAACTAGGTATAATAAAGAATGGAATAACAAAAGAAATCACCATGCATGCGGTGATTTCAGCATAGATGTGTTATTCCAATGTAATAATAATAATGTAAACCGTGTCGTGAAATTCACACCATGTGATGTTCCAACAGAATAATAAAGATGGAACCGCATCCGGTAAAACACATGACAGGATATTCCAATGTAATGATAAAGATTTTAACCAGTCCTGTAAAACACATGCATGTGATGTTCCAACGGTAATAATAAAAAGCGGAACCAGTCCTAAGTAAAACACATGCATGTGATGTTTCAATGTAATAATAGAAGAATGTCACCAAGTATAGGTAAATCATGATATAGGTTATTCCAATGTAATAATAAGCAATGGAATAACATAAGGATTTCACCAAGTATAGGTATGCCACAGATACAAGTTATGTATAGGGTATGCCACCTTTTACAAAAGTTATTCCAATGTAATAATAATGAATGGAATAATGTAAGTTCTCTTCAAGAAGAAAGAATAACACCCCTTACCGTAAAAGAACCTAATAAAGAAGTAGTGAAGTAGCGAATACTCTTCTTCTTTCTATAATTTTCTCTCTATAGCTTCTCTCTATAATTTCTCTCTCAGAGTTTCAATGAATTCGTAAGAAAATAAATAAAGGAATGAGCTTCTATTTATAGGAAAATGGAATGCATAAGAATTAATCCATGAACTATCTGATTGATTTACTTTAATCTGACGGTCCATATTTAAAGAAAAATCTTTTAAATAAAATATAATATATTCTATTTATATAAAAACATTTTACTATGCAAACACTATGCAATACTATGCAAAACACTATACAAAAACACTATGCAACACTATGCATAATAAAATATAATATATTCTATTTATGTAATAACTTTAATAAAGTATTCTATTTTATATAAAAGATGTTTCGCTTTTATTACGTTAATAATACGAATAAAACAAAACGTCATTATCGCTATAATAATTCATATTATTAATCGACAATAATGGAATCAAACTGAGTGACTTCTCACATAAGCATCAATAATCAATACCGTGTACTACTATGCAACCACACGTATTCATCGTATTTTTACTACCGAGTAGTTCAACAAGAACTACTAGAAAAACTTCCGCCGTTATTTCAATAAAATATTTTTGTCGCTTTCAATCCGACAATAATTACGCTAAGGGTCCACCAATGATTGAGTCATGTTAATATTCCCTCGCTAAATGTAATATTCCCCACCAATCGAATATAATATAACCACTTGCATACTTTGCAAAATTTATAAATACTACCCACAACTATAATATTATCTCAAATTCACACCATAATATTAAAATTATTTCACAAAATTTAAATCTTTATCGATAAAATCTGGGTCTCACAATCTCCTCCTTATGGAATTTCATCAAATTAGGGTACGATACTGATATGATAAATAGGTGAGGATACCTTGAATACTTTTATCGTTGAAAATATTAAGTTCATCTTTGCAATCCTACCAAAGATATCAATTCATCTTTACTCATGTGCCAAAGATATTTATTAACAATTCATCTTTTACACTACAGCCAAAGATATATAATCAGAAAAACCAATAATACTCGAGACTCACAATAGTATCACAACCATGAATTATCCATGCACCATCGCTAAGGATATTCGTGTTTTCAATTACTATCATGATTATACCGAATAATCCGTGGTCATAATCATACCAAGTCTATCAATGCACTACTACCAAAGATGACTTTTACCACATCCATGAATTAATATTTCATTCACGAGACTCACCAATAATTAATCCATATCATCAATCATCCCCGCACTACGTGCCAAGGATATTCATTAGTATCACGACCACGAATTATCCATGCACTACTACCAAAGATAATCGTGTATTCATTACTATCACGACCACAAATTATCCATGCACTACTACCAAAGATAATCGTGTATTCATTAGTATCACGACCACAAATTATCCATGCACTACTACCAAAGATAATTGTGTATTCATTAAGATCACGACCACAAATTATCCATGCACTACTACCAAAGATAATTATGTATTCATTAGTATCACGACCACAAATTATCCATGCACTACTACCAAAGATAATTGTGTATTCATTAAGATCACGACCACAAATTATCCATGCACTACTACCAAAGATAATTGTGTATTCATTAAGATATCACGACCACAAATTATCCATGACACTACTACCAAAGATAATTGTGTATTCATTAAGATCACGACCACAAATTATCCATGCACTACTACCAAAGATAATTGTGTATTCAATTACTGGTTATGATTATACCGAATAATCCGTGGTCATAATCATACCAAGTCCATCTATGCACTACAAAGCCACGTAGATGACTTTCAACATAATATAAACATGAGGATAATGATATAAAGAATCAATCAAATGAGATAAAGGATAAATATTAAACATTTATAATATAATTTATCCAGATTCAAGAATATCCTCATGTTATCAATCACTTAATAATCTCATAATCTAATAACATTAATATTATAATAATATTTTAATCACTTCTTAAATTTATAAACAATTTATCTCAATTGTTTACGCTTTACCATATAATGCATTTAATCATTCAAAATGCCATACTCATAAAATATCATCACCAATTATCAAATCCTCATCAAAAAAAATATGCATATATTCTATATAGGATTCTCTAGCCATAAAATCCTATTTTCAACTTTGTTACTTCACATAACATATTTAACTAATATGTTCAGAATTAAACTATTTTCATGAAAAATACCAAATTAGTCCCAAAAATATTTCTTTTCTGGGATTTAGCATAATATAGTCCCATAATGAAAATATATTTTTCTCGAATTTTTAAAATTCATTTACTATTTTTCAAAAATCAATTTCTAATTAATTCCTTAAGAAATTTGCTACCTCAAGTTTAACTCCAAAATTCCCAAATCTTGGCAGGACCTTACACATGTTAACGTGAGCTTCTAGTTTAAATTTCATGGTCATCGGAGTTATAGAACTCCTATTATAACGTTTTTCATTTAAAAACCTAAATATTGAAATAAATCATAACTTGCTCATTTTAAGTCGAATGAGCTCATTTTTGGACAGGAGGTACTTTATACCATATACTTTCATGTCCCAAAAACCCAGAATTTTTCTCATAATTTAAGTGGCCGAAACAGTCCTTAAAAGTTTCTGGGTAGTAGCATTTTCGAAATTTACAACTTTGGCCTCCTTTGCTAAAATCAGTCCACACAAAATCTACAACACCTTTTCCAGTAATTCCACTTGGATTAGTTAGGTAACTCATCGATCTAACTCTAGGACTTGACCACATTCAAAAATTCAAAATATAATAAGAGATATAGTCAATTGAATTTCATGTTACGCTTTTCACCAAAATCGATTTTCAACTCTTTGTGATTTCTAAGAAACTTTCATGTTTTCACATACTAACCAACATAACTCATCATAAAACTTACTAATACTTCATATACCCATGATTTTCATTATTCCAATGCTTTTATTATGACTTTCATCATAAACCACGTAAACCTGCTCATTTTAGTTGAAGAAATATTTGAGGGTTTAAGAAATGGGTTTTTGACTGGGGTCAATACAAAATTCGATTTCACGCCTAGGGTAGGCTAGAAATCTTCAAGAATACGTCAAGAAATTTATTAATGATAGAAATATCATTCAAAATCGCTACTCTTATCCAAGACTTGGATAAGACGTTACATTGATACCAACTGTGACTTCTATCCCTTAACCTAGATAAAGACCTCACAATGATACCTATAAACTTGCCATCTTCATTCACGATGTCGCCACAGAAAGTCCGCCTTGCATTCCACACAAGGAAGTCAACAACGAAAGGATCGGGGCTCTTTACTTATGGCTTGATATCACAAAGGATTAACTTTAGGATTTGGTTACTTTGAATTAGTATATAAGTCAAGGTTAGGAATATGAAAGCTAACAACCTTACAAAAGAATAATGAGTAGTTAATCAATCGCTTTCAAAAATTACCTCAAAGGCAAGTATTTTCAAAGAGATAAGATCGACAGTAACGTGAAAGTGTTTATTTGAATTAAACAAGATTTAAAAATAGTAAGCGTAACGAAGGCTCATACTAACGAAGTTTCAACCAATAAGTCAAAGTTTAACTTCTTCGGAGTCAAATTTAAACGTTGAACACAACTAGGTGAAATAAAAGAGTGGGTAGAACTTGTATTGAATAAAGTATAGACTTCGCATTAATTTATAATTAACTTACCCGTGCTAACTTCGTTCGGTTTACTCGCTTTTTGAGAAGTCATGAAAAATGTACTTCCTAAAACCAACGACTTTGTTTTGTCCATATCTACCTTTGGTGCCACCGTCCCCAAAATTCGACTTGACTTTGGTGCACAACAAAATTGAGCTAAATGACCTTCTTCTTGCAATTTCCACTTCTATTATCTTTGCCATGATTACCAATCAAGTGGTTACCATTCTTAGCATGATAATTTTCCCACGATGGTTATCATTGTTCGATAAATTGCCACCAAAGATGATTATTATCGTGTTGTTGGTCGTTACCTTTTGTTTGAGTAATCAACACTCATGTGCTTCATTGCTTATCTCAAAGATTTTCGGATATCATTCTCAAACACCGTCACAAAACAAGGGTTAATTAACATATCACATATTATCCCTATACTAATTCCCACCAATTAAATACCAAATAAATTTAGTAGGTCATACTAGCGAAGGAATTCCCGCCTCTCCTCCTAGTTCTTATCTCACATCTCACCAGGATCATATCCCTAAGCTCGATACCAACCATGACGCCCCAAAATTAGGTATATACGCCACCCATCTTGGGTCGCCACTTACATGGTACATAAATTCAAATACAACTTACTAACCTAACTGTCGTGGTACAATACGACATAAACCGTGAGTTTGAATACAAATATTGTCTACTAGATATTATACAAACTCAAAAGGAGTCCTCATTACAACTATTATCACACTATTTCACGTAATAGTGAGGACTACTAATGCTATCCTCTAGACCATTACTTCGCTCCCGACTCGTCTCCAACTATGTTCTCATTTCAAAGAGAACAAAGGAAAGAAAGGGTGAGCTCAACTAGCCCAAAGAAGAAATATTATGACTAAGATAATGCGTAATAAATTATCATTAGCCTTCAATAAAGTTAAACCGATTAAATACAATAGACAACCAGCTTTAATCTGCAATGAATTAGTAATCCATTAAAAGAGTCAAGTAGAGAATAAAGTCTACTATCTTTTAGGTTTTAAAAAGGTTTTCATCAATTTTTATCACGAGACTCACTTTTAATAAATAAACCACCACATCTAATCATCCATGTACCACGGTCCAAGGATTTTCATCAAATTATCAATGGTCATGACTATACCGAATCACCCCGGTCATAATCATACCAAAACTATCCATCACCGCATTACAGTGCCACCGAGGACTTTTTGTCACATCATTTATATCAAGTCATGATTATACCGAATGATCCTCGGTCATAATCATACTAAGTTCATCTATGCACGTAAGCCAAAGATAACATAATATAACATGAGGATGATGACAATGACATAATAATTCAATAAAACAAGTTCAAGAATTATTTAATCCATGAATTATTAACGTCCAAATTGTCAACATGATATCGCTTTTTAGAGAGAGTAAAATTCAAGAATGATCGTAAGAATATTTCCATGAAAAGATATCGGATGAAACGCAAATATCAAGGATATTCTACTAATTTCATGGAGTATAGAAGTCAAAGTTTTAACCAACCGGGTATAATAAAGAATGGAATAACAAAAGAAATCACCATGCATGCGGTGCCGCGATGTACAAAGTTATTCCAATGTATAATAATAATAACGTAACTGTGTCGAAATTACAATCGAGCAGGATGTTCCAACAGTAATAATAAAGATGGAACCAGATCCTGTAAAACACATGATAGGATATTCCAATGTAATGATAAAGACGGAACCAGTCCTGTAAAAAAACACACAAACAGGATGTTCCAACGTAATAATAAAAAAGCGGAACCAGTCCTGTAAAACACATGCATGTGATGTTCCAATGTAATAATAGAAGAATGCCACCAAGTATAGGGTAAACCACAGAGATCAAAGTTATTCCAATGTAATAATAAGCAATGGAATAACATAAGGATTTCACCAAGTATAGGGTATGCCACATGTACAAAGTTATGTATAGGGTATGCCACTTTTACAAAGTTATTCCAATGTAATAATAATGAATGGAATAATGTAAGTTCTCTTCAAGAAGAAAGAATAACACCCCTTACCGTAAAAGAATCTAATATAGAAGTAGTGAAGTAGCGTAATACTCTTCTTCTTTCTATAATTTTCTCTATAATTTCTCTCTCTAGAGTTTCAATGAATTCGTAAGAAAATAATGAAGGAATGAGCTTCTATTTATAGGAAAATGGAATGCATAAGAATTAATCCATGAACGGTCCAGATTGATTTACTTTAATCTGACGGTCCATATTTAAAGAAAATCTTTTAAATAAAATATAATATATTCTATTTATATAAAAACATTTTACTATGCAAACACTATGCAATACTATGCAAAACACTATGCAAAAACACTATGCAACACTATGCATAATAAAATATAATATATTCTATTTATGTAATAACTTTAATAAAGTATTCTATTTTATATAAAAGATGTTTCGCTTTTATTACGTTAATAATACTGAATAAAACAAAACGTCATTATCGCTATAATAATTCATATTATTAATCGACAATAATGGAATCAAACCGAGTGACTTCTCACATAAGCATCAATAATCAATACCGTATAGCTACTATTATGCAACCACACGTATTCATCAGTACTTTTACTACCGAGTAGTTCAACAAGAATTACGGTAAAAACTTCCGCCGTTATTTCAATAAAATATTTTTGTCGCTTTTCAATCCGATAATAATTACATTGTGGGGTCCACCAATGATTGAGTCAGTTGTATTTAATATTCCCCGCTAAACCTAATATTCCCCACCAATCGAATATAATATAAACACTTGCATACTTTGCAAAATTTATAAATACTACCTACAACTATAATATTATCTCAAATTCACACCATAATATTAAAAATTATTTCACAAAAATTTAAATCTTTATTGATAAAATCTGGGTCTCACAAATGTATACATTGTCAATATTGCAAATAATTATATGAATAACTTTGTCGTCTCAATTATTGATTTAATAATATAAAATATTATGCAGATGATACTGTGACAATAATTGAATCAATAATACGAGAGATATGATGCAAAGAATTATCGTAGCAATAATTGAGTATAACTGAGTGACTTCTCACGTAAGCATCAATAATTAATACCGTGTGCTACTATGCAATCACGCGTATTATTGTACTTTTACCACCAGGTAGTTCAACTGTTTAACGGTAAAACTTTTGCCATTATTTTTATAAAAAGATAATTCTGTCATTTTCTAACTACGACAATACTTTCGTTGTGGGGTCCACCAATAATTTTGCCGTCGTAAGAATATTCCCTGTTAAAATTAATATTCCCTGACCAATCGAATATTATATAACCACTTGCTTACTTTTCAAAATTTTAAAATAATACCCACGACTATAACATTATATCAAATTCACACCATATTATTCAAAAATATATTTCGAGAAAAATTAATCTTTATTCATAAAAGTTGGGGTCTTACAACCTCCCCTACTTATGAAATTTTGTCCTCGAAATTAGGGTGCATACCTGGTATGTCGAAGAGGTGAGGATACCTTGACTTCATTTCAGATTCTATCTCCCAGGTCATTTCCTCAACATCGTGGTTTCTTCACAAAACTTTGACTTGAGGTATAACCTTGATGTGTAGAATATGATCCTTCTTATCCAAGATTTTAACAGGTACCTCTTCATACGTTAAATCTTCCGCTATCTCGTCCGATTCTAATACAATAATGTTGTTTGGGTCTTTCACATATTTACATAGCATAGATATGTGAAAAACGTTATGAACACGAGACATATTTGGCAGTAAAGCGAGTCTATAGGCCACAGTTCCTACTCGATCGAGGATTAAAAATGGGCCAATGAATCGAGGATTGAGCTTTCCTCTCTTTCCAAATCTCGTAACACCTTTCTATGGAGCAACACGTAACAACACATGATCTCCAATATTGAATTCCACGTCCTTTCGATGAAGATCAGCATAACTCTTTTGTCGATCTTGTGAGGTTTTTATACGTTGTCGGATCGTTTAAATCTTTTCCGTAGTCATATGTACCAACTCCGGTCCCAACAACGTTGATTCACCCACCTCATCCCAGCATACTTGAGAATGACACTTTCTTCCATACAATGCCTCAAATGGAGCCATGCCAATACTTGCTTGATAACTGTTGTTGTAGGAAAACTCCACCAATGATAAGAACTTGTCCCAACTTCCTTTGAAGTCAAGGACACAAAGTCTTAATAAATCTTCAAGAGTTTGAATAGTCCTCTCCGACTGCCCATCCGTTTGAGGATGATATGCCGAACTAAATCGTAAATCCGTGCCCCTAGCTTTTTGCAAACTAACCCAAAATCTTGAAGTGAATCTTGGGTCTCGATCAGAAACTATGGATATTGGCATACCATGCAAACTTACAATCTCGTTTATGTACATACTAGCAAGACGTTCAAGTGTATAAGTTTCTCGTATTGGTAAGAAATGAGAAGACTTGGTCAATCTATCAACAATGACCCAAATCACATCTATGCCTTGAGAAACCTTAGGAAGACCGGTAACAAAATCCATGGTAATGTGCTCCCACTTCCATTCTAGAATTTTAAGTGGTTACAATGTTCCTTTTGGCACTTGATGCTCCGCCTTGACTCGTTGTCAAGTTAGACACCTTAAGATAAACCCCGCTATCTTTCTCTTCATATTTCTCAACCAAAATGTATGTCGAAGATCACGATACATTTTGGTACTCCCAAGATGGACTGCAAACGGTGTGTTGTGCGCCTCCATCATGATTTTATACTTTAAGTCAGAATCGTTAGGAACACAAAGTCTAGAGTTGACTTGAAGTATTCCTTCTTCATCGATTCTTGCTTCCGAGATAGCACCTTCTTGCATTTTCTTCCTCATACGCGTCAGCTTCAGGTCTGTAGCTTGAGCAGCTTTAACTTTATCGATTAAAGTCGGTTCTACTCGTATATTCGCCATCATCACATGGGTCCCTGGAGTCTTTAACTCTATCTCCATCCTTTGTAAGTCATATAAAATGGGCCTTTGCATTGACAATAATGCACTCGTACCCGCATATGATATTCTACTCAATGCATCAGCTACTACGTTCGCTTTTCAAGGATGGTATTGAATGGTATGATCGTAATCTTTCAATAGCTCAAGCCATCGTCGTTGTCACATGTTGAGTTCCTTTTGAGTGAAGAAATATTTAAGGCTCTTATGATCCGTATAGATCTCCACTTTCTCCCCATATAAGTAATGCCTCCAAATTTTAAGTACAAAGACAACAACTGCCAACTCTAGATCATGAGTAGGATAATTCCTCTCATATTCTTTGAGTTTTCGAGAGGCATAGGCTATGAATTTCCCATGTTGCATGAGAACACATCCTAACCCTTTGCCTGAAGCATCACTGTAGATGACAAATCTCTTCGAGCCAGATGATATTGTCAGAACAGGTGCATATTGTCAGAACAGGTGCTGAACTGAGTCTCCTCTTGAGTTCTTGAAAAATCTTCTCACATTCCACACTCCAACCGAATTTTGTATCTTTCCGAGTCAGCTGAGTTAATGGAGTAGCGATTCGAGAAAACCCTTCTACGAATCTCCGATAATAACCAGCCAAGCCGAGGAAGCTGCGTACATCGGTCACTGATTTAGGT
The DNA here is from genome assembly GCA_020205615.1 of Panax quinquefolius. Taxonomy (NCBI): domain Eukaryota; kingdom Viridiplantae; phylum Streptophyta; class Magnoliopsida; order Apiales; family Araliaceae; genus Panax; species Panax quinquefolius. Next base: position 47,804,546 of record CM035174.1, on the reverse strand, counting down.
TGCTCCCAGCTTTGAATAGCTTCAATCTTTGATGGGTCAATAGATATTCCATGACTTGATACTATGTTCCCAAGGAATGCTACTTCCTCAAGCCAGAACTCGCATTTCTTCAACTTGGCATAAAGCTTGTTTTCACGAAGCTTTTGGAGTATCAACCTCAAGTGTTGCTCATGATCTTCACGGCTTTTGGAATATATGAGGATGTCATCAATAAAGACGACCACAAAGTGATCTAAATATTCCTTAAATACTCGGTTCATCATATCCATGAAGGCAGTATGAGCATTAGTCAATCTAAAAGACATGACTAAGAATTCATAATGCCCGTACCGAGTTCTTAAGGCAGTCTTTGGAATACCCTCAGTTTTAACCTTCAGCTGATGATATCCAGAACGAAGATCGATCTTTGAAAAGAATTGTGCTCCTTGCAACATGTCAAACAAGTCATCAGTGCGAGGTAACGAATACCTATTCTTGATGGTGACATGATTCAACTCCCGATAATCAATATAAAGTCGCATACTTCCATCTTTATTCTTCACGAATAAAATAGGAGCACCCCAAGGAGACGTACTAGGACGAATGAAACCAATGTCTAATAATTCCTGCAATTGGGTCTTTAACTCCTGAAGTTCAATAGGAGCCATTCGATATGGGGCTTTGGAAATGGGTTTTGTACCGGGTTCAAGGTCGATACAAAATTTAACTTCACGCTCTGGGGTAGGCCAGGAAGTTCTTTAAGGAATACATCAGGAAATTTATTAACAATAGAAATATCCTTCAAATCTGACGTATTTTTGTTTATTTCCGTGACATGAGCTAAGAAAGCTTGACATCCATTTTTCAATAAATGAATAGCTTTATGGCTTGAGATGACAAAATGATTGATTTTAATGGTTTGGTTGTTTGAATTAGCATAACAGGTTGGTTAGGAATATGAAAGCTAACAACCTTACGAAAATAATCAATTTTAGCATGATGAGTAGTTAACCAATCAATCCCTAGAATCACGTCAAATTCAAGTATTTTTAAGGAGATAAGATCGACAGGTAACGTGCGGTTACCGATTTGAATCAAACAAGACTTATACATAGTGGATGTAATGAAGTTTTCTCCCAACGGAGTTTCAACAGATAAGTCAAAGTCTAACTTCTCTAGAGTCAAATTTAAACGTTGAGCGCAAGTGGGAGAAATAAAAGAATGGGTGGAACCGGTATCAAATAATGTATAGACTTCTCTAGAGTTTATGATAAGCTTACCCGTGATGACCTCGTTCGGGTTCCTTGCTTTCTGGGAGGTCACAACAAACGCTCTCCTTTGAACTACTAGTTTTGACTTGTATGGGATGGCATTTGGTGTCACCGTTCCAACTGGGCTTGGCTTCCCTGTATGACAAAATCTAGCTAGGTGACCTTTTCTTCCACAATCGTAACACGTTTTGGACTGTTGCACACAGTTTGGACTGATGTGTCCCTCCCCTCTACATTTGAAGCATATGATAGGTGGTCGTTCTCCTTCCTTAACAACGGGTGTCCGATTTTAAACCTCTTAAAAACATTCGCGTCATTCTCTCCTCATTATCAACCAAGTGGGACGCAAATCGAGACAACTCGGCAAACTTAGCTTCATACTACGACACGGTCATATTATTCTGCTCCAACTTGATGAACTCTACCTCTTTCATTTGACGAATACTTTCGGGAAAGTACTTGTCGTTGAATAGTTCTTGGAACTTCTCCCAAGACATCTTCAGTGCGACAGGTTGAGTACGCTTTACCGATTCCCACCAGTAATCTGCCTCTCCTCGTAACATAAAGGTGGTAAAGGGAACCTTTTGCTCCTCGGCGCATCCCAAGACATCAAATATCTTGGTGATCTGCTTTATCCACGTTTCCACCTTAAATAGTTTTGGCTCTCCACTAAACTCCAGTGGTCCCAGCTTGAATTGTTTAGCGGTGACCGTCCGAGAGTTTCTAGTGTTTCCAACTACATTTTGGACAGGAGCCGCTTTCGCCTGATGTTGCATGAATTGCATAAAGCCTCTGAACATTCCATCGTTCATCATTTGGTCAGTGTTGTTTTTTGCTTAAGGATTGTCGACTTCCTGATGCACATTATCCTGATTATTGATCTGTGGAGACTCAACGGTCTCATGTGCTCCATTGCTATTCTCAACATTCTTGGATGTCATTTTCAAATACTGCCACAAAATAAGGTTTAATTGACATGCAACATATTATCCCTATACTCTGACCGACCAATTAAATACCAAATAAACTTAGGTAGGTCATACTAGTGAAGGAATTCCTCGTCTCTCCCCTCCTAGTTCTAGTCTCATATCTTAGCCAGGGATCGTATCCCTAAGCTTTGATACCAACTGTGATGCCCCCAAAATAGGTATACATCACCCATCTTGAATCGCCAAATACATAGTACAAAATTCAAATACAACTTGATTATACAACAAATGTGTAAAATACTTACAAAAACATAATCTAAGAGTTTTAATAAGAATATTGTCATCTAGACAATATCCACACTCAATGGAGTCCTCATTACATTTGTTATCACACTATTTTATAGAATAGTGAGGACTACTAAAATAGCCATCTGGACCGTCAATCCGTTCCCCACAAGTATTATCAATCTTGCACCACCTCCCTTAATAGTACATGAATGTGAATCAATAGTACACACATGTGAACAAATAGTTATAAGCATGTGAAATAATAGAAATTAATTACTCATTTATCCGATTAATTACCCGATTGGTCAATATAACCTCCCGACATCGATTATTATCGAAATAAATGTCGATTTCCACTAACACTAATAATCCCAACACAATGAAACAATCAATTTCATCTTTAATCAACACGAACTTATTCCTCATTAATATTATAACTCACAATATTTAACAACTAGGTCGTTCCCAGGAAAGAAGGGGCTTTCCGATAAGGATTTCTCCTTATTGGCGCGCAATTAAGTGACCAAACCTCTCCTTGACAGAACTTCTAAACATAGATAATATTTCAAATAATAATATGAATAACTTTGTCGTCTCAATTATTGATTTAATAATATAAAATATTATGCAGATTATACTGTGACAATAATTGAATCAATAATATGAGAGATATGATGCAACAATTCATCAGTAGTAATAATTGAGTATAACCGAGTGACTTCTCACGTAAGCATCAATAATCAATACCGTAATGCTACTACGCAACCACGCCAGACATCAGACTTTTACCAAATGGGTAGTTCAACAGTTTAATGGTAAAACTTTCGTTTATTTTTATAATAATATAATTACGTAAGTTTAACTAACTTCGACAATACTTACATTGTGGGGTCCACCAATGATTGTGACGTCGTACGAATATTTCATGTTAAAACGAATATTCCCACACCAATCGAATATTATATAACCACTTGCTTACTTTGCAAAATTTGTAAATAATACCCACGACTATAACATTATATCAAATCCACACCATAATATTCAAAAATATATTTCGAGAAAAATTAATCTTTATTCATAAAAGTTGGGGTCTTACACTATCAGCCGGGATATTATCGCCGGTCTTGCCAAAGAGAATTTTGATAATGCAGTGCGACAGATGTAATCTAGTATTAGCTAGAGTAGAGTTAGATATATAAATATGATGTATCTAGTAGTGACATAAAACCCTCTTTTGTATATCAAAGGGTAGTCTTTTGTAAATCTCAATTTTTGGAAAGCAAATGCGGGATAGTAATGTTATCAGCTTAGGTTGTGTAATGAAACGATGTAGTATTATACTACAAGAAATGAATCAATATAAGCCTTTTATGAAACAAATTGCGTAATGGGTTGAAGTTATTGTTTAATTATGAATAATAACTAACTAATGAGAAGCGAATAATAACAAAATGTATTGTTTATTGTAACAGCAAAATGCCGCCAAGAAGGAGACAACATAATCAAGAGGCTAATATAAATCAACCAGAGGGAGGTTCGGTAAACCCAATACAGGAATTCGTCAACTTGTTAACAACCGCGTTTAATAGAAAAAGGGCTGATATCCCCGTAAATCATAGAGTAGTACGAGCTACTACTTTTAAAGATTTTAAGAGTGTCGGTCTGCCAGAGTTCAAAGGAACTACGGACCCTATAGAAGCCCAAACATGGGTAAAAGAAATTGAGAAGGCATTTGTTATTGTAAATGTCGATGAGGGCCAGAAAATTGTTTTTGCAACTTACATGATGAAGGGAGAGGCCAACTTTTGGTGGGAGGCTAACCATGCTAGGGCTGGTATTTGAGCGCCCCTAATCCGGTTCCCGAATCACCGCGGATCCGGTACTATCACTATATAACTATTCAACTATTTTTGCGGAAGATATAAACATAAATTGTTTATACAATAAACTTTACACACAATTTCCCCAAGGTCGAGTAACCTTAACTTAATACACAAATCATACTTGTCTAACACATAACAATATTATTATACAATACTATTACAAATCTAATCGCACACATTAACTTTAAGTTGGAACTGTCTTTAACCTTTTTCATATATCTGACGTATTCGTCTAAATCTGCAATGTTTATCATGATATAGCAAGGGTGAACATAAGGATTGCCCAGCAAGTTTAAGTTCAATAATCTAACGATATATCATGATTGAAAGGATTTGAATAATAAGCTGACTCTAATTCAACAATATAGTTCTGAATTAACACGAATAAACTTTTGACTGAACAAGTATTAAACATGAACAAATATATCTGAACTGAATGGTAATGAAGGTGATCAGCCTTTCATACCTGAGTTATACATGCAATATGTACAGAGTACAATTCTACAATGGTAATTAGCAATGATTATCTATAAGCATATCTGAATGAAATAACTCTAAGTAGAGTTAAGTAAAACTTGCCTGAACCGTTGATTACCGCTACATAATTTATAACGCTTTATTCGAAGACCTAATATTAGTAATATAGATCTCCAATATTAGAATAATATCATTACAATATAATACTATTATATATATATAGATATACATAGAATAACCTAAACACATAACCCTATCAGTCTATAACACATATAAGACTCGGTATCAAGTCAAACTATTGCAGTCTGAGTTGAACTCGACACAAATCTGACATCCCGATGGTCTAGTCAGACAAATCTCGAGTTTAAGTTTAATTAAACTCTGCCTAAACACTTAACCATTATCTAAGATAATTTATTAACAGTCGAAATAATTTTCATAAGCTCGCAATAATTTTTAAATAATTATTATCATTTATCTTGATTTTTCAATCATTAAAATCGTATTTATATGAATTAAATACCACAATATTCTATTACCATTAATATCTATTTATTATCAAATATTAATGAAATACATGTCATAATATTATAATATAATTATATTATCTCAAAGTATTTTTAATACTTTATTATTTCCTTTAAATGTTTTTAAAGTAATTAAAAATATTATTCAATAATGCTTATTAATATAAATACCACATTATTCTCTTTATCACTAATATTAATTTAATATTAAATATTAATGAAAATCATAGCATAATATTATAATATAATTATAATATATCAAAGTATTTTAATACCTTAAAATCATATTTATATGATTTTTAAACACTTAAATCTATTATCCGTTAATTGTTATTAATATTAAAATATTAATATTTTCATAACAAAATATCAAAAGTTATATTTTATAACTTATAAATATTTTATAACACTTAAATCATATTTATATGATTTATTCCATTTTTCCATAATTTATTTAATATATTTATTAAATAAAATAATTATCATTAATATTAATTAATTAATGAAATTCCTCCTAAAATATTAAAAGTCACTTAAAATATTTTATTTTACCATAATATTATTTTTCATAATTTTTATGTATTAAAATCATTTTTAAATAATTTATTTAATATTATAATTAAATAAATTAAATACCATTTATATTCCAAAAATATTAAATATTTATGAAATATACTCAAAATAATTAAAAACTTTTTTCAGACTTTAAAATAATTTTTCGGATTTTATTATGTATTTTTAAGAATTAAAAACTATTTATTTCGATTTATTTAATTAAAATAATCATTTTCGGAAAATAATAATTACAAAAAGGCTCTATAGCGACAGACTCGTCGCTATAGGTGTTCTTGAGTGTTCTTGAGTATTCCCAACGCAATGCAAATGTTGAACAATCGAGGGACCGTGTTTGACCAAAGAATAGATCTTTGGTCTTCTCTGCTTTACAGGCTAGCTAATCGGTTAATGTAGTAGTACTAATATAGTACTACAACCCTAAATCAATTTCATGTCTAACAAACATTACATCCGCAAGAGCTAAGCTACAGAATATTCTGAAAACACTGTTCTTCATTTCTGGGTTTTCTAGAAAATGAAGAACAGTTGATGGTGCTATGCTTAGCTCCTTATATCTTACAATCTGGACTTTCTAATTATGTTATAAAGGTTCCAACGTGAAGATTAGATGTCAGGGTACAAGTATATAACATTAAAGCATCATAACAACAACAAATACGAGCGATCTAGACCGATCAAACTAAAGGTCAAGGATTGTTCTTCAACGAATTCTGGGTTTTCTAGAATTGGCCTAAGACAGTTGGTCAACTCCTGTTTGACCGCTTATAACTTTGATTCTATGTGTTTTCTTGGTAAGATAAAGGCATTATTGTTTAGTCCTTAGTCCATACTACAACACGAAAACAACAACTTAGCCTAAACATCAAACATCAGCAAGATCCATGGCTGCCAAAAACGCGCCGATGATTTACGGGTTTCGGGTTACCCGAAAACGAGATTTAAATGGCCGGTCAGCCAACGCAGTTTATTTGCTTATTTCTGGAGATCTAGACATGGTATGTCCATGATTCCTGTTCCAGATTGTAGTCCACTTGGAAAGGAATAGATCAATAACATAAACACACAATAAACACCTAACACACACATATCTATGAGGTCTGACATATGGCTGTTAGACAACTTTTTAAAGTTTTTTCAGATTTTTCAAAACTTCAAAATCGTGCATCTAGATGTTATAAATCCTTGATCTAACAACCCATATCACTTATTAACACCCTCTAACACAACTTTAAACAACAAATCATAACAAATAACATGGATCACAAGATTTCAAAATTTTAGGGTTTATACCTTTTCTAGTTTGGATTTTGATTTCTGATCCTTGTGATCTGATCTTGGAATGCTATACTACTACAAAATAGTAAATAGACAACGCGGAAAAAATGTTGTGGTTTCAATCAAAAAAACGTCATGATTAAGGGTGTTGTCTATTTGACACCCTTACACAACATTTTTAAAACGTTGTAGTTAAGCACGATACACAACGTTTTTTAGGAAAAAATATTGTAAATTTGTTTTTCAAAAATTAGCAGATGCTTAAAAATATTGTAGAAAGTATGATTTCACAACGTGATTTGAATAAAAACGTTGTTTAGTATATCAGACAATGTTTATTAAATGTTGTAGAAAAAAAAAAGAAAAAAAAAGATGTAGTTCACCTATATTACCAATGCACCTGAAATATGCTAATGCCGTGATATATAGCCAAAATGTATCAACCATTCAAAATACATCTCAATAATACCATTCATTTATAATTTCAAATTACTATATCCACAAAATATATACCAAACTATCCATATATACATCTCAAATTCACATCACATAGATTATCTTCCGCAGGGGTATTATAATCTTTGATCCATAGGTTACTTTACACCTAATTCTAGTTTTAGTATATCATAAGGCAAATCAGCCATTCTTGTATAACAATTCGGAAATGAGAATGGAGCCTCTATAACAAAAGAAAGTTAATAAATGAGTGCCAAGTATTATTATTGAAGATGAGTAATTTCCAACATACTACAATTTCTTCAAGCTCCTCCTTAGCCTCGTCAATACCAACAACATCAGAAAATGTGATACTTTCTCCTTGTTCAGTCACCTTTGCCACACCAGAGCTCCTAGACTTGCGTTTTCTAAGCTGACCAACTGTAAAATTCTCTGGGCAGCCTTCTCCTCTCCTAGCCCATACTTCAAAAGCATGGCAGCAATTAGCACTGTTGCTAAAGGATTTGCTTTATCCTGCAAGTATTAACAGAAAATAAGTTACAAACCTTGTCCCAAAAAAAAACTTTAAAATAAGTAATACTACTATCTAGAGAAGACTACAATGTTCATTTTTTCAATGGAAAGAAGAAAACCAGAATGCTGTGAATTTTACTTGTCCAGCAATATCAGGAGCAGAATCATATAAACTAGAAAATAAATGAGCATCTCACCTCTTGAAATGCATTATTTTAATAAATTTCGATAGAATGCAAGGCGTGATAAATGTAAAAATAACTTTTACCCAAAAATAAAAAAAATAACTAAAGACAAATGTTTTATCCATTAAAATTAACCCCACAAGAAACAAAACTTGCCTACCTGTACAAGGAGGAGCGTTTATTATTATGTCTAAGAAATTTAGCAACATGTTCAAGGGCCCGGCATAATATAGGAAGCAGAGCAACTGCATCAATATTTAACATCAGCGCATCAGGTACAATAAAAGAGGACTGATATAATTCAGGCACACTAAAAGAAATGACATAAGGCAAGCAATGCTAACATTTGAGATTGAGTTGTGAAGTGACAAAAGTTAGACAGTAAATGAAGTAAATAAAATCCTTGGTTGCAATTACTGACTGAAACCAGACTTGCACAGCCTGTAAATTCCATGAGTTTGGTTTCTGCAAACAAAGTCTGGTTAGTAGAAGAAGAGTCGCAGGTTCATAATCAATGTGTAAAAGAGACTGCAAAATAAATAATTTTAAGAATCTAAAATTGTAAGGTTACCCCGTATAGAGAGTACAAAGAATACAGACTAGAACATGCAGTGCCCATTAAGGATAGCCGATATGCTCTATTTAAAAGATTTCTGGGTACAAGTAGAAAGATTGCTAGCACAGCCACAACAAAGACCTGCAAAAAAACAAGTATAAATAAGTCTTAACAAATATTCTTTAATCAAAAGGATCACAAATTTTCTCCTCATTCAACTCATTTGTACATAGTCACAAACATATTATGCCAAAAGATGGATCTCATTATACCCAATCTACGTTTCCAGCATCCCTAATTAGGGCGACCATAATGTGCAATGGCTCTCTTATACGAGGCTGCTTGATAATAAAGTTGAAGTTGATGGTATGAAATCAATCCAGAACTTAAGCTTTAAGGATTTTAAAAAGAAGTTAACTTTCCCAATTCAAATAATTGAAACAAAAGCCTATCTGTCACTAGGTCATTCAAACATTTTTGTCTACAAACTTATGTATATTCATATATGTATGAATTAAACAGTTTTCCGTACCCAAGCATTGATCGAAAATTGTATGGTTTGCCGATCCCAGTGCAAAGAAGTTGGAGTAGATGCTGCAGCTGAAGATATGGAAGCAATAAGAGCGCGAAAACTATTTGGAACATCTTCAAGAAGTGAGAAAAGTGTAAAGATATAAATGGAAATAAAGATCCAAAAAAATATTATATAGAAATTAAATATACATGCCTCGTCACTGCCTTCCGCTCATGTCCCAAATCAATATCACCATTGGTATTCATTTTCATTTTCTGTAGAATAAAGTTTAGGGCTACACAGTCCACAGTCCACAGCTCCATATTTTATAAGTCCCATTCCATACACTAGAATTTAATCACACATAATTAGGCCAAGAATTTTAAAACCCCTCATGCTCTAAATCAATCAAATTATATAAATGCAGTGTGTAGAATTCAACTGTAATTGATTTCTCAGTCTCTGGTTTTAGGACATTAGAAGAACTGTCGAGAAGAATATGAGCAACGACATTAATATCATATGATTGATTATTATTAATCAAATGCCCAACATTTTTACAAGGTATATCAAAATAATACTTGTAATAGAAAATAAAATGAGTGAGCAGCTAAACTATCAGTAACACAGATCCAAGCATAAAATATTGTTCAATCGAAACAAACCTTTCTTCTTGAGACATGCCAAAGTGGATGTAGATCGATGGAAACCTTTCTTCTTAACATTCTTTCTGTTCTCTATAATTCAAAGGAGGAACATAACCCCTAAAAAGTTGATGTTAGTCCTGTCATATACTTGAGAGTTCCAATTCCTGTGATCAAGTTTCAATCCAATCATGTCAATACTCAAAAGATCAAAATATGTGATCCTACTAGGACTGCAATATTGGTAAATTTAAGGGGAAAATGCAAATAAAAAAGTAAATAAATAAACATTTAAGAGATATATACTTCTGTTTACAGTTCTCAACGCTTGTGTTAATATCTCAACCACCACAAAAACTTGGTGATCCAACATTTTTGAAGTAATCCATTACACAAGGAAATCTGAACTGAGACAGTTGCCAGACTCCAGCCCTCTGCTCTATGCAGACCCATAACTACTATTACATCACAAACTTTTTTCCCTATGCTTTTATTCTTGGTTATTTATTGTTCCCTTCAAAAAAGGAAAAGAAGAGGCAAAAGGCATCCTTAAAAATCAAATGAACTCTTAATATGTTTCACCCGCATGAGCAGAATAATGTAAAAATGAATTAACAAGTTTTGTCAGATAATTATATGACCAGAACTAAAAAAGTAACACAACATTCTTTCAATAAACTGTACACTCCACATGGAAGCTCTTCCCAAAAAATTAGTTCACTGATTTCGCTTTTGTCTCCTAATTCTGCAAGTAGATAAAGCCATAAAGGAACAATTCAATTCAAGACCCTATATCATATCACAATTAACAAATTAGATGTGAGAAGAATTTGAAAGTAAGGAGGGGGGAAGCATAATAAATGAAAGAAAACATAATTGCAAAAAAATTTCAAGCACGCAAATGACATGATTGTGCTCAATTTATTTTGGCCACTTACATATGCCCCCAAATATGAGATTACTAGATCACAACTCTTTACTAGCAGTACATATTTTTTTGTTTTTTCCAACATAAATAAAAGTGCTGAAACTAAATTTGCTAAACAATACTTGATTATGCTTATTTATTAATCATCTCTTCTGTCATCAATGGAACGTACAAAAACTTAATGTAAAGGAACAGATGGGTAAGGCTCTACAGAGCATAGTAGCATACAAACCAGAACTGCTGAAAATGGATGAAATTGGGCATACAGAAGATAGTAGTAGCCCAGAGTCTCTCGAACTTGGCCAGTGAACAAGCAGGCTCCGCCTTCCAAATGCATCTTTCCCAAACCAAATGGCAGATAGGACCCTATGCTATTATCAAAAACAAAAAATCAACGCATTCAAAGCTGATTTAATCTTCAAAAAGTCCTTCCCTAACTGTTATGAACAATTGTAAAAAAAACAAATGCTCAAATTTGATCAATAAATACGCATTTGCCGAAAAGTGTCATTGATGATACTTAAAAGTCCGAAGTAAGTTGAAGTTTTGGGTTCTCAAAATAATACTTTTTGAATCGATCTTCAAACCCCTAGGGTTTGGTGTATATGATTAGCTCTATATAATGGAGTCAAATCAAATTCATCGGCAATTCCTGCGAATCCTTCATCATCATCTCCTTCTAAAGCATAAATACAGTCTCATAAACTTAGTTGACTCTGTTCTTTGGCTTGCCTTTGCATCATACGCATCTCCTCTTCTCTCTGCCGCGACGCCGAGGCTTGTCCGATCGCTAGTCTCCGAACTCTTTGTTGATTCATCGCTCGATGTGCGACCGGATCGCCGGGATCTGCTTCTCGAGCATCCGTTGAAGCGTGGATGACGATGTTCTGTTGAAAAAATCAGTCTCTATCGATTCCAGACACTTTAAGGCCGTGAAGAAGTTGTTTTGCGAGATATGAAGATTTGCTCGGGAGTAAAGCTCCATTAATTGAACACAAATTCAGGAAATCTTCAAACCTCAGGGCTTGAAGATCTGACAGAGTTATGCTTAGGCATTTGTTTTGAGCTTCGACGAAGGAATCGAGAGAGGTTAACAGCAGAGTTATATGTCTTTTAATTTTAAGTTTTGACTTCAACGCGGTTTTTTGCTAGCTCCGTGTTTTTTAAAAATACCACAATATTTTTATAAAAAATATTGTGATTTAAGTGTTGTCTATTAGGTACTTTGTACTAGTGCTAACACCTGATCATGACTAATCTCATCACTCTTTATCTTTCTAAATCCCGAATTTTAGAGAGAGAGAAGGGTTGACAAAAATGAATAATAAAGTGAACTTTTCTCTCTCTCTTTATATCTATATATTTGGTTAAATGTAATGAGTTGGCTGGCATGAGGGCTGATATAATTGAGATATAAGTCACAAGCTAGGCTTAAGGTGGTTAAAATTCACCCACTCACCTTAGGTCTAGATCTACAAGTTATGCTAAATAATGCAATAAGGGTAAAATGGTCATTTTCATACAATTTTAATTCTAGAATTGTCATTTGATGCAAACCCTTAGGATTTGACCCTTAGGGTTATAACCTAAGGTTTCCATAATCAATTTTCTAGGATTTCAAGTTTAGGGTTTGCGAAATATAAAATTAATATTTTAAAAATTATAATTAGAACTCTATATTTATATTTAGATTTCCTAATCATAAGCTCAATCTAGCTAATTAGGATTAATTTATCCCAATTAAAATTCCTAACTTAACAATTAAATCCACAATTGTACATTAGGGTTTCTAATGGAACAATTAGGGTTTAAAAATATGAAATTAGGGTTTATTAATTAATTAAACTTTACCCCTAATTAATATTATAATTCGAGAATTTTGTAATTTAATTTTAATATTTATTGAATTAAATAAATATTTTTCCGGATGATTTAATTATTGGATTAAATAATTATTTGATGCAAAATTTTGTATCAAAGATTAATTTAATTATATGTATTACATTTATTAAATTAATGTAGAGAATATTTATTATTCAAGTATGTATTTATGTGAGCTTATTGAATTAAATGAAATATTTAATTAAGCATGATGTTATTTTAATTAATTTAATTATTAATTAGAGAGTTAATAATTTGACATTAATTATTAATGAGAAAATTTAATTATGTGACTATGTGAAATTATGAGAAATTATTATATTTTATTTAAAAAAATAAATTAAATAAGATATTGATTTATTTTATGAAGGAGTGTGACATTAATTAAACCATATGATAAAGCTTTATTAAATTAAATGGTTTTGAAATCTATTAAGCTAGCCAAACATGGCCTTAATAGGAGTTACTAGCGATTTGCCCATGGTGGGTTTAATGACCCTCTCGTCGTCGATTCCTTTAATATATCGACGTCTTCTTTTCTTTTCTTCATTATTGCTAAGTCTAGAGAGCTTTCACAGAGAGAGATCTGAGTATTAGTTGAGAAGTCGAGAGAGAAATTGATATTCATCTCTTATTAAAATCCACACTACGCTTTGGGTAATCTCCTCCTTCCCATTTCTACTTTTATATATTTTAGTTTTCATGAAAATGGCTTTTAAAGTTTTTGTTTTAACCTCTCTATAATTGGGTTAGGAGTAATGATTATGGGTTGTATGTGTGTTATGACATATCAAATCGTGTTTAATTATATATATATATGTAAACCATATCATCAAATTCATGAAAACATGTAGTATATGATTTCTACAAAATTACAGTATGGGTTTTGGCCTTATGGCCTTATCGTGATATTTTATGTATTGATCGTATATTATCCTAAATTTTACACTTGTATGTTGTTATGCATGTTGATCTGAAGAGACCAAAGTTTAAATGAAGCGGATTCGGTGTTATAACGAATCCGTAGTAGTAACAATTTTCATGTTTTATTTTCAAAACCTCCAAGAACATCAAAAAAGGTTGAAATTCACATGCTTTAAATCTGTTATTAAGTGTTTAAATTGGTTAATGTCGGTTATATAAATGTTGGGTTATGATTATACATGAATTATATCATGTGGGTATGATTAAATTGAGTAGTAATAATTTTATTGGAGTTCATGGCATGTTACGCAATTTTTAGCATTGCGAACTGAAACTGAAACCTCATGTACACATGCCGACTCGAACCTCGAGACTTGAGACTGCAATGCCATGACCAAGACCACGAAAGACCGCCATGTAGTATCGCGCCATGACAACCGAAACAGTGTAACGATGTGTGGCATGGCTACACTCTCGAGAAATGTTTCGAGAATGAGATTTTTTTAAAATGTTTAAGTCTAACAATGTGTTAGTAAATTAATTTAATGAACATATAAACATGTTAGAAGTATAATGTGAAGATAAAATAGATGTTTATCATGTAAATAACATAATTGCATGTGGGTTGAATTATTGAATACATAATTAATTTATTATTCATGAGGTGATATTATATGTTAATAAATGTGATAATTTGACTAAGTATAGTCAATAACCAAAGTTTAGACAAAAGAATGATCATTGATGATTAGTTAAGTTATAATTAACTGGTATTGTGAATGTGAATGGTATATAGGATTAAATTCAAAAGCGCGTTGCTTAGTTAAAGTGTAATCTCGCATGCGAGGCAAGTTTCTAACCTACTTGTCATTATTGTTCAAGTTTATTATTTACCTCGAGTAAATTATCATTACTATTATTCAAGTTCAAATTATTATATTAAAGATTGATTATCTTTTCAAAGTATGATTTTGTTATACAATAATTGTTTCTATTGTATACTTCTTAAGATTATTATTCAATTTGAATATCATTATTATTGAACCTTATTAGACTAGCGAACCCTTATTGATTCGACTAGTCCATAGTTGATGAGCGTTCTAAATTTGAGAACCCTTGATGAATTATCGAAACCAAAACTTCCTTTAGTGTGCGGACTCGAATGTCAAACCGAGATGAACAACCTGCAAAGGATTTACTTATCGTTAGCGTTAAGATATTGTGCATATGATGGTACTAAGGGTTGATCCCCCTAAAATGCAGTAGAAAGGTCCATAGTCTTATAGTATTAAAGGTTTCAAGTATAACCCTTGATAACCTAGGACATAGTTCAAGGTCTTATGACCCTCGAAATTCTTTTGATTCTTGTTATTCATTCTTGATTCAAAAGTTGAGCTTTTATTCGATGTCTTTGATTTACTCGCATGTTATTATCTTTGTTATTTCATTATTATACTTGTTGTGGGCATTAGTGCTCACTCTTGCTTAATAATAACATTGCGATTAAGAACGAAAAAAGCGATGAACCTTCCACTAGTAAAAGCAAAGGGCAAAGTTAGCAAATGATGAAGACTTGTTATTTTATTTGATGATGTATTTATGTTTAAGACTTGAGTTAATGATGTTGTTTAAGACTTATTTGTTTATGATTCTACACAGGATGTTTAAGGTTAGTTTAACTTTGGGATTGTATTATTATTATTAGGATGTTGTAACCCTTAAGGGAAGATTTTATTTCTATCTATTGCATGGTTTGCATTTATTATGGGTAGATAGATAGATGATATTTATCTGATGAACACCAAATCCAGTGGAATTGAAGTACCCAGTTTGGGGGTGTCACAAGTTAGTATCAAAGTATGGGTTATGAACCTTAGGTGGGGAACAACCTTAGGTAGTAGCCTTATAGAAGAAGATAGTGATGGAAAACTCTTATCGAGTTCTAAGAAATGAATTTTTGTAATTCATTGAAGATAATAAAAGACCTTATGTGTTTATGTGTTAAAGTATCGTTAGATGATACGACTTAGTAACTAAAACTTAAAATTTTGTTGTCGGGATGTCGAATGTTGGAGAAAGCTAGTCAAGTTTGGGAGGAAGAACCCGTACCTATATAGTACCTCTTGAGGAGGAACCCCGTGTACCTATAAATACCGACAGGAGGAGGAGCCAGAGAGACATTCATATCGTTAGGGAGCGGTTGGTGCGAGAGAGAGTCATCTCCATTGATCACCGTTGTTGGTCGGGAGCATGATGAGCAGGGCCCGATCTGAGGAGGATCTGAGGAGGAATTTGTTGAGGAAGAGGAAGAGGAAGAGGAAGAGGAGAAGAGGAGTTACCACGGTACACCGTTGATCTTTGAGATGTATGACCGTTATCTGATCGTAGCGTGGAGTTCTGAGGACG
This sequence comes from Panax quinquefolius, assembly GCA_020205615.1. NCBI lineage: Eukaryota > Viridiplantae > Streptophyta > Magnoliopsida > Apiales > Araliaceae > Panax > Panax quinquefolius. The sequence continues at coordinate 47,788,334 of CM035174.1, read as the reverse complement.
AGGTCCGATTTGGTGAAAGCGGCGGTTATTGACATATTACTCTAGAAGCGAAGGAGGGAGATTTGACTCTTCACTCTCGGTGGCAAATGTAGAATGGGATTTGGTCCATGAGAAGGTTCAAATCGAAGATATAAGGCAGGAGATAGAAAGCGAAGAAGGAACTGAAGGAAACCTCCGAAAAAAATTTGAACATAGCGAGAGGAAATTTGGGTAAGAGAATCGCGTCGAGTGATCGTGCGAGAGGATGATAGTCGTCTGCAAAGAAAGCAAAGATTGGGGAAGCGTACTCTACACTTAACAAGGCGATGAATGAGACCCAAGATCGAGTTTTGAGGTACCCAATCCGATTCGAAGGACTACCATTGTACATGATGGATCGCGGAGACGATGCATCGCATCTTAGAAGAGGAGCGTAGCAAGGCTAATCGATACCTTGATGAAGCGGTGATATGATTTGTTTAATTATGTGAAGAACTTAGTTAATTTTATATGTAAATTACGATATGTTTATGAATGAAGGAATATTTTAATGTTTTAAATCACATGGATTCTTTATTCGAGGATAGTTGATGTAAATAGCGGTTATGCTATAGTTTTAATGTTAAAACTTTTGATTTGAATGAAAATATATCAAGTTGTTTGAGATGATGTGTTAAATGAGTATGTTAAATTGTTGAGTAATGCCTTAACTATTTAGAGAAATAAATAAAGTTCTAATAAAGCGTTTATTTAACGAAAAAATGCCGCCAGAGAAAACAACAACGTCAACCAAAACGGGAAGAATCGACCAATAATAACAATAATGCCAATGCTAATCCCGTTCATGCGACGGTTGGTTAACTTCTTGATTGGAGCCAATAATCAACCTCAAGCTCCACCAAACACAGCGTTTAAAGACTTGGCGGTGGGACCGCCCGAGTTCAAAGGTTCCATGAACCCAATCGAGGCTCAAACGTGGGTTATGGAGATGGAGAAGGTTTTCGACGTTGCTAGGGTTAGAAGACGGAGAAGACCGCTTTTGCAACGTTTATCTTTGAAGTCTGAGGCTAGCTCTTGGTGGCAAAAACAAACAAAGTGCGAGGAGGTGAAGGTGTAATTACGTGGGAGAGATTTAAAGAAATGTTTTTGAAATGTATTTCCCAACTAGTTCATGAAATCGGATGGAAGTTCAATTTACTGGAATTGAAGCGAGAAAACATGAGCGTGCACGACTTCTACGCGGCTAAATTCAATGAGTTAGCAAGATTTTTCCCCATATCAAGTACACACGGATGAGAAGAGGAAGGCGAGAAAGATTTGAGCAGGACTAAAGCCTTGGGTGTCTGACAAAGTATCGATGTTTGAGATAAACACATTTGTTGAAGTTTTGGAAAAGGCCATCCTCATTTGAAGGAGGAAGCGATCACGGTGACCAAGTACAATCAAGATCAAGAAGAAGAAGAAGAAGAAAGGTGAAAAATTAATAACAAGGCGATGGAAGTGGCACGGGAGGTGGAAATTTCAATCGAGAAGAAAAGGTGGAATGACAACTCATCATCGGGGAATCAACAAGGTAATCGAAAGAAAAGAATCGAAGCATGCGGAGCTTGCGGAAAGCCCATCTGGGGAGTTTGTATGAAAGGAAAAAAGTGTGTTTACAATTGTGGTCGGAAGGCCACATAGCACCAAGCTGTCCAAACCGAAGAAGGTGCTTGTTTTACTTGTGGTTGAAAGGACCATCTGGCGAAGATTGTCCCAAGAAGGGATCGGGAGGTCGGGATCGGGGAGAAAGCGGAAATAACGGTGGAAATGCCTTAACCATCACCGGACCAACCACAACAAATTGGCCAAACCTGGACTTTCAACATGGCGGTGCAAGATGCGATTCGATCCGTGATGTGTGTGTCGGTATCATTCCGATCAATAAAATTAATGCTTATGTTTATTTGATTAGGGTGCTACTTGTTCCTTTATATCAGATGATTTTGCCAAAAATTTAGATTTGCCTAAGAATGAATTGGATTACCCCATGAACATAGAAATTGCGAATAGAGAAATAATCCATGTTAAGTATATACATAAGAAGCGTAGAGTGGATATTAAGGGTAATATCATGAGCGTAGATCTTATCCCTATTAGACTTGGGGAATTTGATGTTATATTGGGAATGGATGGTTATTCAATTACGGTGATGTAATTGATTGCCAAAAGAAGTATTAACCTTATGACTCAAATCGAAAGGTTGTATTTTATAGTATGAAAATCGCTGAAACAAGCGAGTTGTCGGCGATGATGATGAGAGCGAGAAGTTATTAAGACAAAAGGCGTGTAGGATACTTAGCTTACATAGTCGACGATCGAAAGAGAAATCGAAAAGGTAGAAGAATCTGGGTTGTGAGGGACTTCGTCGATGTATTTCAGACGATTTACGGGACTTCCACGGATAGAGAGTAGATTTCGTGATCGATTTGGCGCTGGAACTGCTCTCCATATCGAAGGCACCATCTTAAATGGCACCGATAGAGATGAAGGAATTAATGGTACAACTACAAGAATTGTTGGACAAAAGTACATTCAATAGAAGCGTATCGCAGTGGGGGGCGCCGGTGTTGTTTATGAAAAAGAAGGATGGATCGATGCGACTCTGCATTGACTTCGAGAGAAGCTGAATAAGGTCACGATTAAAACGGATATCCATTCTGGGGATCGACGACTGTTTGATCAATTGAAGGGAGCGAGATACTTTTCAAGATAGACTTGAGAAGCGGTTATCATCAATTGAAGGTGAGGCGGAGGATGTACCAAAAGGCGGCGTTGAGAAGCGATATGGTCACTCTGAATTTTTAGTAATGTCGTTTGGTCTTACGAATGCTCTGCGACATTTATGGGACTAATGAATGGTGTATTCAAGCCGTTTTTTGGACAAGTTAAGTAGTGGTATTTATAGATGACATTTTGGTATATTCCAAAACCAAAGAAGAACACGAAGAACATTTGAGGTTAACGTTGGAAGTATTGAGAAGGGAGAAGTTGTATGCTAAATTTTTGAAATGCAAATTCTGGATCGAGCGAGTACAATTTCTTGGTCACGTGATCGATAAAAATGGAATTTTGGTAGATCCATCAAAAGTCGAAGCCGTGATTAATAAGCTGGGATCAATAGAAAACAAATCGAAGTAAGTAAGTTTTCTTGGATTAGCGGGATATTATAGAAGATTCATACAAGACTTTTCCAAGATCGCAACTCAGATTAACAATTTAACTTTCGAAAAATTTGTGAAATTTGTTTGGATGGATAAGTGTGAGAAAGTTTTCAAGAATTGAAGAAGAGGTTGAGTCGACACTGTGTTATCTCTTAGGATGATCTGAAATTTTTTGTTGTTTATAGTGATGCGTCGCATAAAGGGACTTGGTTGTGTGTGCTTATGCAAAATGGCAAAGTCATTGCGTATGCATCACGACGATTGAAGGATTACGAGAAGGGATACCAGGCCCATGATTTGGAGTTAGCTGCGATTGTTTTTGCTAAAAATTTGGAGGCACTATCTCTACGGGGAGAAGTGTGAAATATATATCACGGACCACAAAAGTGCAAATATATATTTTTTTACATGAAGGATTTTGAATATCGTCGAAAGAAGATGGTTGGAATTAATTAAGGATTACGATTGTGAGATTTTATACCATCAGGGAAAGCAAATGTAGTTCTTAAGCGCCTTAAGTAGAAAGGGTCGTGAGAAATTGATGATGTTATTTGCTCGGGAGGAGCTAATTTGAAAATGGAGAAACTAGAGTTGGAAGTGAAGTATCCTATGGAGATTGATGAGAAGCTATTTTGGATGCAATCTGGTACAACTCTCTTAGATAAAGTAAAGGAGGCTCGACTTGAGGACGATGAATGTAAAAAAAGTGACAAAGAAGATATCTGAAGGAACCGAGGCAAAGATTTAAGATGGATAAGGAAGGAATCTTGAGATTTGAGAGTAGAATTTGGGTTCCACCGATCTGAGAGATTAAGGAAGATATTTTGAGCGAGGCTCATAGTTCACGATATTCGATTCACCACAGTAGTACCAAGATGTATCAAGATCTTGACAACAACATTTACGGTGGCCAAATTTAAAAGCGTGATGTTGCGAATGTGTTGCCAAGTGTCTTACACATCGAAAAGTGAAAGCGAACATCGGAGACCAAGTGGATTACTACAACCGTTAGAGATCCCGAGAATGGAAATGGGAACATATTACAATGGACTTCGTGGTTGGCCTTGAAGCGACTCGAGAAAAACTACTGACGCGATATGGGTTATCGTTAATGGTAGACGAAATCCGCACACTTCCTTCCGATCAAAATCAGATTCAACTTAGATCGGTTAGCGAGGTTATATGTAAAAGAGATTGTTTGAGAGACACGGAGTTCGGTGTCAATTGTTTCGATAGAGATCCGCGCTTCACATCAAATTTAGAAAGCGTCTTGAGGAATGCATGGATGCATGATTGCGAATGAGTATGACTTATCACCCTCAAATAGACGGACGAGCGAAAGAACGATTCAAATGTTAGAAGATATGCTAAGAGCACATGTGATGGACTTTAAAGGAAATTGGGATGATCACCTACCATTAGTAGAGTTTCGGCTACTGACAACAGTTACCACGCTAGTATAGGCATGCCGCCTTACGAAGCGTTATCTGGCGAAAAAGTCTGAAACTCCGCTTTCTTTGGGATGAAGTTGGTGAAAGACAATTGCTAGGGCGAAAATTGGTACAATGAGATGGCGAAAATAGTCAAAGTGATCCGAGAACGATTGGTAGCGGCTCAAGATCGACGGAAGAAATCTGTTGATCCACATCGTAAAAATATCGAGTTTGAATCGGTAGTTATGTTTTCTTGAAGGTCTCTCCTGGAAGGGAAGATCGAGTTAGGAAAGAAAGAAAAAATTGAGCCCAAGATTTATTGGACCATTTGAAGTATTAGTAGAATCGGAGAAGTCGCGTGCGGTAGCCTTACCTCCGGCACTCGAGAATGTCCTAACGTCTTCCATGTTTACGTATTCACGACCCTACAAAGCCGATTACAAGCATGTAATTGAATACGAACCCCTGCATTTTGAGAAAGACTTATCTTACGAAGAAATTCTTGTCCAAATTGTCGTGAAAAAAAGAACAAGTTCTCGAAAATAAAGTTATACCTTACATTAAGGTAATTTGGAGGAACCACAACGTCTTTGAAAGAAGCTACGTGGGAACTCGAAGAGAATATGATGAAGAATTACCCTCATTTATTTACTTAATTATTTATAGCGATTACGGGGACGAATCTTTTGTAAGGGGAGAATGTAGCAGTCGAATTTTGATTGAGTCGTGATTACGGGGACAGAATCCTTTTAAGGGGAAAGATGTGAATGAGCGAGAATTTTGTAATTTAATTTTAATATTTATTGAATTAAATAAATATTTTTTGATGATTTAATTATTGGATTAAATAATTATTTGATGCAATTGTGGTAGATTAATTTAATTATATATGTTACATTTATTAAATTAATGTAGAGAATATTTATTATTCAAGTATGTATTTATGTGAGCTTATTGAATTAAATGAAATATTTAATTAAGCATGATGTTATTTTAATTAATTTAATTATTAATTAGAGAGTTAATAATTTGACATTAATTATTAATGAGAAATTTAATTATGTGACTATGTGAAATTATGAGAAATTATTATATTTTATTTAAAATAAATTAAATAAGATATTGATTTATTTTATGAAGGAGTGTGACATTAATTAAACTATATGATAAAGCTTTATTAAATTAAATGGTTTTGAAATCTATTAAGCTAGCCAAACATGGCCTTAATGGGAGTTACTAGCGATTTACCCATGATGGTTAGCCCGACCACTCGATCGTCGTCGATTCCTTTAATATATCGACGCGTCTTCTTTTCTTTTTTCTTATTTATTGCTAAAATGCTAGAGAGCTTTCACGAGAGAGATCTGAGAATATTAGTTGAGAAGTCGAGAGAAATTGATATTCATCTCTTATTAAAATCCACATCTACGCTTTGGGTAATCTCCTCCTTCCCAATTTCTACTTTCGTATTTTAGTTTTCATGAAAATGGCTTTTAAAGTTTTTGGTTTAACCTCTATAATTGGGTTAGGAGTAATGATTATGGGTTGTATGTGTGTGTATGACATATCAAATCGTGTTTAATTATATATATTATGTAAACCATATCATCAAATTCATGAAAACATGTAAGTATATGATTTCTAAAAATACTACAGTATGGGTTTTGGCCTTATGGCCTTATACGTGATATTTTATGTATTGATCATATATTATCCTAAATTTTACACTTGTATATTATTATGCATGTTGATCTGAAGAAGAGACCAAAGTTTAAATGAGCGGATTCGGTGTTATAACTTGAATCCAGTAGTGACAATTTTCATGTTTTATTTTCAAAACCTCCAAAGAACATCAAAATCGGTGAAATTCATATGCTTTAAATCTGTGATTAAGTGTTTAAATTGGTTAAAAATCATTATATAAATGTTGGGTTATGATTATACATGAATTATATCATGTGGGTATGATTAAATTAGAGTAATAATAAATTTTTTGGAGTTCATGGCCGTGTTTACGCAATTTTTGAATTAGCGAATTGCTGCTCAGTTCATCTGTGCTGTGCATGTTTAGCTCGAACCTTGAGACTCATGCATACCATGCATGCCATATGCCAGATGTGCCAATGGCGCAGCAGCATCCATGCTATGAAAGATTATAACAAAAGTAGCGCAATGGCATTTCTCTCTCGAATGTTCGAGAAAATGTATTTTTTAAAATGTTTAAGTCTAACAATGTGTTAGTAAATTAATTTAATGAACATGTAAACATGTTAGAAGTATAATGAGATGTTAAAATAGATGTTTAACATGTAAATAACATAATTGCATGTGGATTGAATTATTGAATACATAATTAATTGTTATTAATGAAGTGATAAATTATGTGACAATAAATGTGATAATTTGACTAAGTATAGTCGATAATCAAAGTTTAGACAAAAGAATGATTTATTGATGATTAGTTAAGTTATAATTAACTGGTATTGTGAATGTGAATGGTATGTAGGATTAAATTCAAAGAGCGTTGCTTAGTTAAAGTGTAATCTCTACATTGCGAGGCAAGTTTCTAACCTACTTTTGTCATTATTGTTCAAGTTTATTATTTACCTCGAGTAAATTATCATTACTATTATTCAAGTTCAAATTATTATATTAAAGATTGATTATCTTTTCAAAGTATGATTTTGTTATACAATAATTGTCCTCTATTGTATACTTCTTAAGATTATTATTCAATTTGAATATCATTATTATTGAACCTTATTAGACTAGCGAACCCTTATTGATTCAACTAGTCCATAGTTGATGAACGTTCTAAATTTGAACCCTTGATGAATTATCCAAACCAAACTTCCTTTAGTGCGGACTCGAATGTCAAACCGAGATGAACAACCTGCAAAGGGATTTACTTATGCGTTAAGCGTTAAGATATTGTGCACGATATGGTACTAAAATTGATCCCCCTAAAATGCAGTAGAAAGGTCCATAGTCTTATAGTTGTTAAAGGTTTCAAGTATAACCCTTGATAACCTAGGACATAGTTCAAGTCTTATGACCCTCGAAATTCTTTTGATTCTTGTTATTCATTCTTGATTCAAAAGTTGAGCTTTTATTCGATGTCTTTGATTTACTCGCATGTTATTATCTTTGTTATTTCATTATTATACTTGTGGGCAATAGTGCTCACTCTTGCTTAATAATAACATTGCGATTAAAACGAAAAGAACTCGATGAACCTTCCACTAGTAAAGCGAGGGCAAAGTTAGCAAGTGATGAAGACTTGTTATTTTATTAGATGATGTATTTATGTTTAAGACTTGAGTTAATGATGTTGTTTAAGACTTATTTGTTTATGATTCCATACGGATGTTTAAGGTTAGTTTAACTTTGGGATTATATTTATTATTATTAGGATGTTGTAACCCTTTAAAGGGAAGATTTTATTTCTATCTATTGCATGGTTTGCATTTATTATGGGTAGATAGATAGATGATATTTGTATGATGAACACCAAATCCGTGGAATCAAGTACCCGATTTGGGGGGACAAATACATACTCGTTAATATAATTATTTTAATTATATTTTCTATCGAATCCTTATCCAGAAATTAGGGTTAGGGTTTCTAAAGCTGTTAAGCACAACTCTACTCTAATTTATTAGTCAATACACAAATTGACCTTCTCGAGACTCGTATCACAGATACTTGTTGCAAAATTGATAATCAATATTAATATAAAAAAATATTCGTAAAATTTTAATTATTCGAAATCCCGGGTTATCACAGTTTGGGCTCTCCTAAAAACTTTAGTGGTCCCAGTTCTTTGAACTACTTAGCGGTGACCATCCGTGAGTTACCAGTGTTTCCACCTGCATTTTGGATAGGAGTCTCTCTCGCCTGATGTTGCATGAATTGCAGAAAGTCTCTGAACATTCCGTCGTTCATCATTTGGTCGGTGTTGTTGTTTACTTGAGGATTATTGCCTTCCTGATGCACATTATCCTAGGTATTGATCTGTGGTGACTCAATGGTCTCCTGTGCTCCATTGTTAATCTCAACATTCTCGGATGTCATTTTCAAACACTGCCACAAAACAAGGGTTAATTGACATGCCACATATTATCCCTATATTCTGACCGACCAATTAAATAACAATTAAACTTAGGTAGGTCATACTAGTGAAGGAATTACCCATCTCTCCCCTCTTAGTTCTAGTCTCACATCTCAGTCATGGATCATATCCCTAAGTTTTGATACAAACTGTGATGCCCCCAAAATAGGTATACATCACCCATCTTGAGTCGTCAAATACATGGTACATAATTTAAATACAAACTTCTTTTATACAGTACGACAAAACGTAGCTGAGAGTTTCAACACGGATAATGTCTCGTAGAGAGTATCCGAACTCAAATAAAGTCATCATTACAATTATTATCACACTATTTCACATAATAGTGAGGACTACTATAGCCACCTATCTGGACCGTCACTCCATTTCCCGACTCGTCCCAGCTATATTCTTATTTCCTGAAGAGAACAATGAAAGCAAAAGGGTGAGCTCAACTAGTCCAGTAAGAAATATTATGACTAAGATAATGAAAAATAAATTATCATTAGCCTTCAACAGTGTTAAACTGATAAAATACAATAAACACCAAGTTTAACTGCAGCGGAACAAGCAATCCATTAGAAGAGTCAAGTAGATCATGATATCTACTATCTTCTATGATTTAAAAGTTTATCATCAATTTTATTGCTGAGACTCAGCTAAATAAATAATCTACATCACTGAATTATCCATGCACTACGTGCCAATGATTCATTTTTATCACCAATGGTCATGATCATACCAACAACTGTCCATCAATGCACTACGGGCCAATGAGAACTTTTACCACATCATTTGTAACATTTCGGGTTATGATTATACCGAATGATCCCTGGTCATAATCATACCAATCAACAGTCCATCTATGCACTACGGCCAAAGATGACTTTCATCATAATATAAGCATGAAGATGATGACAATGATATAAGAATTCAATTAAATGAGAGCAAGGATAAATTTTAAAGATTTATAATTCAATTTATCCGAATTCAATAATGTCCAAATTGTCGACATAATCTTTGCTTTGTGGAGTAAAATTCAAGAATAATATTGTGTCAAAAATAATTTGGACAGAAAAGAAATAAATTTTTGTCGTGAATAGTACTTCGTGAATAGTACTCCGGCATGAAAAGATTAAACTTTAACAAGAATGTTCAGAAAAATATCCTTGTGAAACGATACTAGATGAAGCAAAAATTTCAAGGATATTCTACTAATTTCAAGGAGTATAGAAGCAATACTTAACAACATAAGTGTAGAATTCAGAATCTGAAACGAAATAATATTACTTACATACTACAGAGTATGGAAGAAAATATTATTTCATACGAATATTGAACAAAAATAATATCCCTATATGAATACGAAAGAAATAATACCCCTTACCTTAGTAGGAGATTGGATACTGAAATAGTGTAGTAACAGAATACTCTTCTTCTTTTTCTCTAATTCTCACTCTATAGAATTCTCTTTTTAGTCGTAGTGAATTGGTGAGAATGAAAGAAGAAATAAGCTTCTATTTATAGAAGATTTCTAGCTTAGCCCTTGCAATGTGAAAAGGAAAGTGGCTTGACGATTGGTGATGTGAAAAGAAAAGTGGTTTGGACGCCAAAGAATGTGAAACAACAAGTGGTTTGGCGTCTCAGTAATGTGAAACTAACAATTGGTTCGACGCTGTATATATATAAAGCGGCAAGTGGTTTGACGTCTGGTAAAAGCGATTACTATTGGCGAAAGTGACTCTTAGATGATGACATATACCCCCCATAGAATAAAGCCAAACTTACCATAAACGCGTCTCATAATGCACTTCTTATTCATATCAAAGATTGAATAAATTTTACAAAAAATCATTTTATTTTCAATCAACACATATTTAATCTTTCAACAATTATTCATCATTAATATTATAACTCACAATATTTAACAACGGATCATTCCCGGAAAAGAGGGGCTTTCAGATAAGGATTTCTCCCTATTGGTAGCCATGATTAAGTGACCAAACCTCTCATCGACGAAACTTTCTGACATCGTCGATATTGCGAAAATAATATATGAATAACTTTGTGGTCTCAATTATTGATTTAATAATATAAAATATTATGTAGATGGTATTGTGATAATAATTGAATCAATAATATGAGATATTATACAACAATTCTTATGCTAATAATTGAGTATAACCGAGTGACTTCTTACGTAAGCATCAATAATCAATACCGTGTACTACTTATGCAACCACGCCAGACATTCATTACTTTTACCACCAGGTATTTCAACAGTTAACGGTAAAACTTTCGCCGTTATTTTTATAAAAAGATATTTTTGTCGTTTTCTAACTCCGATAATAATTTTGTTATGGGGTCCACCATTGATTATTATATCGCATTGCGAATATTCCCCACAAAAAAGAATATTCTCCACTAAACTAATATTTTATAACAACATCTTACTTTTGCAAAATTTATAAATATTACCCACAACTATAACATTATATCAAATCCACACCATAATATTCAAAATGATATTTAGAGAAAAATAATTTTTATTTATGAAAGTTGGGGTCTTATAAATAGAGAATAGGAATATAATAATTAATAATAAAGGTGTTATATATAAATTATTGTGAAAAATAGATTATTTAAAATAAATAGATATTTAACTCTGGAACACAGATGGAGTAATACATAAGTGAATTCAATAATTATAACCAACACAAAACATACACATAATTTTGTATTTTTTTTTAACTATCTTTAGTCACTATCTCTTAAAAGCCATGTACATGCATCAAAACCACCCCAATTGATTTATAGAAGAAAGGACTCGTTCGTATGTAACCATTTCATTTCCCTGCGCATGACAGTTGGTTCAATACAAATGCATAATTATAATCATATAACTATGGACAATGTTTAACTAAGAGTAGTTTAATTAATCCTCTATATGTGCTTGAAACCATGAGGGACTGAATTGAAGAGAGAAAGAGATAGAAGGAGATCAAATGGATTCGCCGGTGTCGTCATCGACGAGCAAAAGAGCGTTGATGATGGATTCATTGATGAGCACATGGGCTCGGATCCCAAAGGAGGAACTCAAGAAGAAGATCACAATGCCACGCTACCTCCGTCTTGCCATTCACGATGCCATTAAAGCTAAAGACGTCGATGCCGGAAAATCCCATTACGACGGCGAATGTGGTGCAAATTCAGATCCCGCCGACTCGCCCGAGTCGCCGTTGGTCGTTTTCATTAATTCCCGGAGCGGTGGCCGTCAGGGTCCAGAGGTTAAAGAGAGGCTTCAGGAGCTGATGAGCGAAGAGCAGGTAAACCCTTCCTGTCTTCCGTAACAGAATGGGAGTCTTATTTGATGATTGATAATTTTTTTCATAATTACTCCATCCATTCCAAAATTACAGAGACATTCGGTGAATTTACAAAATTTAAACTTCAAAATCAATAGAACTTATTTAATTTTAATATAAACAAATTATATATTAGCTAAAAAGTATTACTAATTATAAAATTTATTAGTTGCAAAACTTAAATGAAATTATATCAATTTTGAATTTTAAGAATTTACAAATTGATTTCAAGATGGATCTTTAATATTGAAAAGGAGGTAGTACAAATTTGTCAAATTTTTTTAGTAGTACAGAATCATTCCAGAAGTAGAAGTGCAATTGTTCTGTCAAAGGAAAACCTATGCTAATCCGAAAACTTTATTTAGTTTTAGTATACGAACTCCAAAATTGAATGGTTGTTGACTCTAATTTGATAACATTGGAGGCTTATTGTTCTCTGTCTCCCCTTCTTACTCATATTACACTACCAAACCATACAAAATTAACTCACAATGTCTGCTACTACAGGATTTTATTAATTTGGTTGAGTTTACTTATGAGAAGTTCCAACTGATGGAGGAGGAGAAAATGGATTGGTTCATGAGTAGCCTTGGGATGTAAAACCAAGGATGCTTTGGAAGTGATAATGAATTTACAAACTCCTTTGGTCAAAGAGAAGGTGAGAGGTGGACTCTTGACTGGGAAAAAAATGTGAGAGAGAATTCTACTAGGATCCCTACCATGCTGCAAGAGAGAGGATAAGACAAGAAGAAGATGAGATGCCTAGGAGAAGAGGTCAGGAAGTTGAGTCTGAAGAAAGGAAAACAAATGATGAACTGGATTATGAAGGTGATCCCATATATGATGAGGAGCCACACCATGAGGAGTAGCTTGTTTAAGTGGCTGAACATGAAATTATTGAAGACATACATCAGCAAAAGGCTATAGAACAATATTATGATAAAAAAATTATGGTTGATGCAACCCTTATCTATGATGAAGAACATTAATATGATGAGGCTCCAGTATATGATAAAAATTCCAACGCATGAGGGACAACTTGTTCTCAGTGAGGAAATTAAAATGAACTAAGTGTAAAGGACTTTTTGGGAACTCGAGGGCAAGGAGGTGCTTGCCAAAAGATTAAGTCAAAGAAGCTCTGCTTTCCACAACTTGCAGAAATTTGTGATGTACCATTTTATGAAGATTCTCCATTATATGATGAAGAGGTACTCTATTGTGGTGAACCTCAAGTTAAGCCTGAATCATTGATGGAACAGAAGGTGTTTGAATTACCTGAGGAGCAGCAAATTGATACTAAAACAAAAATGAAGATGGCCAAGTTACATAAGCAAACAAAGCTTTCAAGTAATGATATATCTCAAACATAAAGGAGAGACAAACATTGACCAATGTTAAAAATTGGAACTCTGATTCACTACCTTGTGTTTCTCAAAGACTTTCAGTTGGATAAGGTTTTTAGGAAGGGGAATATGAGTTGCACACTCGAAGAGAAGCAGTCCATACCAATTTCTACTCACTCACCAAAGACTCATTTATCGTGGTCTACAAATACCAAGTTTATGCAATTTGGCCAATGAATCCATTCTTCCCACAACCTGAAAGACAAGAAGAGTCGATCAACAATGAATTTACTTTGTTGATGAGGATCCTGACTACAACAAAAAAATTCAGTGGCATGGGATAACAGTCTCAAATGCTGCAAATCATCCCAAAAATGGTCTAAAAGTCCGTAGACTATAAGTTCTATCAGGTCCTAAGCTCTATACAGACCCATTTAGGAAAATGGGAGACATTCAAAGTATTGCTTCCCAACCAATGCAGTCCCAAGAAGTACCAATGCAGTCCCAATAAGTACGCTTTCCAGCTGTAGAGCCTTGGAGAGATAAGAAACCAATACCCTTAAAAGAACCTTTTGTTGGATATTTTCAAATCTAGAAAATATATAATAAATATATTATATGCTGTCCATATAGCCAACAAATAAATTGGTTCAGTTGGATAAGAGAAAAGAGTTGTATGTTAAGGACTTGGGTTGGTCACTGTTAATTAATTAATTAGGCTTAATTAATTAATTAATTAGGCTAACAGTTAATTGTGCCAATGGATTGCAGAGTAGCGACAACTAATTGGGATGCCAACGGATTGCAATGACATTAAATTAAGGGGTAACCCAATTCAAAGGGGTGTTTGGAATTAACATACCTCTTCAAAGGGGTGTTTGGAATTCAACAAACCTCTTCAAAGGGGTGTTTGGAAACCTAAAAATAGGTTGCCAATCTACCCAAAAATAACAACTTCAATTATTCCATTCCTTTTCAAGTTCTTAGAAAAAATATTATTTTTTCTTGCTATAATTTTCTTTTCTCGTTTATAGTTTTGCATTAGATTTGTTTCTACACAACAAATTCTAGTACATAGTAAAATTTGGGTCTGTCTTATATTGAGAGACTAATTCGCAGTAACCTTGTGTAGCAAAAGTAAGGGGTGAATATAGTCTTAAGGAAAGAATGGTCAATCATTCGTTTCAGGCAGTAATATTGTTGTTCTACATCAAAATACAAAGCGGGTTACATGTACCTACATGCAACCTACATGCAACAAGACTTGTAGCCAAAGGTGGATTTTCCTACATGCAACAAGACTTGGGTCTTGGTGGATTTTCTACATGTACCTATATGCAACAAGACTTGGGTCATGGTGGATTTTCCTCCTGGTTGTAAACCCATTGGCTGTAAATGGATCTTTAAAAGGAAAAGAAAATTAGATGGATCCATTGATAAGTATAAAGCTAGACTGGTAGCCAAATGTTTTAAACAAAAGGAAGGAATTGATTACTTTGATACATATGCTCCAGTAGCAAGAATTAGTATCATTAAGTTATTAATTGCATTAACATCAATTCATAAACTTGTTATACACCAAATGAATGTTAAAATTGCTTTTCTAAATGGTGATTTAAAAGAGGAAGTTTATATGGAACAACTAGAAGGGTTTGTTTTTAAAGGCTAAGAAAGAAAAGTTTGTAAACTTGTTAAATCTTTATATGTCCTAAAACAAACACCTAAGTGTGACATGAAAATTTTGACCAAATGATTGTTTCCAATGGATTTAAAATAAATGAATCGGATAAATGTGTTTATTCTAAGTTTAGTAAATGTTTTGGTGTTATAATTTGTTTATGTGTTGATGATATGCTTATTTTTGGTACTTGTGAAAAAATAGTATTAGAAACTAAAGCATTCTTGTTTGCTACCTTTGATATGAAAGATACGAGGGAGGCTAATGTAATTTTGGGTATTAAAATTATGCGGTCTCAGGATACCATTTCTTTAACTCAGTCTCATTATATTGAGTAGTTATTAAAGAAGTTCAATCATGAGAATTGCAATATAACCTCTACCCCATATGATCATTTTGTTAAGTTATTTCCAAATAAAGGGAATAACGTATCTCAGTTAGAGTATGCGAGTATAGTTGACAGTCTAATGTATGCAATGCAATGTACTATACCTGATATAGCATTTGCGGTTGGAGTATTGAGTAGGTTTACTGATATCTTAAATATCTTAAAGGCACAATGGACTATGAATTATGCTATACAGGATACCCAGTTGTGGTAGAAGGGTAACGGATTCGGACGAAATAAAGTATAAGTGGATGGATATTTACTTTAGGAGGAGGGGCAATTTCTTGGGGTTCTAAGAAACAAACCTTGATAACACATTCAACTATGAAATCCGAGTTTGTTGCATTATCAGCTGCTGTAAAAGATGCTGAATGGCTTAAGGATTTATTATTTGAGATACCACTCTGGCCCAAACCAATGCCAACTATCTCAATATATTGTGATAATGAGGCAACATTATCACGGTCTTATAATAAGGTTTATAACGGGAAGTCTAGACATATAAGTTTAAGACATAGTTATGTAAGGAGCAAATCAATAAAGGGGTTGTTACCTTTAACTATGTCAAGTCAAAGGGAATTTTGACAAATCATTTAAAAAAGGCCTAGGCAAGAATGTAATATGTAAGATTTTCAGGTAGATGGGTTTAAAGCCTTTGAATGAGAGGTAACCTATAAGTGGAACCCAACTAAATACTAGAGTAACATCTAGTATATTAGTTCAATGAAAAATACTTATGGTAATAACCAGTTATACACTAGACAAGTATGAAGAAGAAATTCTTCGAAACCATCTCAAAGTTAGTGTATACTTGTATGGAGAACAAAGAGGGTAGGGTAAACCTTTAATGAATCTATGTCTGGTTTGAAGGATGCAGGTCATACAAGTGCATCTAATTAAATTCACCTATGTAAGTGAAGGAAGTGGGGTTGCTTCTGCGAGACTTATGCTTGTCTCTAAGTCACTTACGAAACCCAAGAAGTAAACATTAAGCCATAAATGTGTTGGGTTTCCTTAAACTATAAGGGATATAGTATATGTCTATTGAGTAAGATATCACTTTAAGATTTCTTAGTTCAAAGCTAACACTACTAAGAATTTGGATTTTTTGTGATATAGACTATGTAAAGGTTCAAGTCGAAATACACCTCTTACTTATGTATGCTATATCTAATAAGAGAAAGAAGAAGGTCAAAGGAAAATGATTGAAAGATTATGAAAATATGGGAGGATTGTTGGATATTTTCAAATGTGAACTGTGAGCTAGAATTGCACACATTACTTATGGAATTAATCGCATGCAATCAATTAATGCAGCCTAATTAACTAATGCAATTTAGCTCACAGCATTTGAAAATATCCAACAATCCTCCCATATTTTCATAATCTTTCAATCATTTTCTTTCGACCTTCTTCTTTCTCTCTTATTAGATATAGCACATAAGTAAGAGGTGTATTTCACTAGAACCTTTACATAGTCTATATCACAAAAAATCCAAATTCTTAGTAGTGTTAGCTTTGAACTAAGAAATCTTAAAGTGATATCTTACTCAATAGACATATACTATATCCCTTTTAGTTTAAGGAAACCCAACACATTTATGGCTTAATGTTTACTTCTTAGGTTTCGTAAGTGACTTAGAGACAAGCCTCAAGTCTATGCATCTCCTACCTCTAAACAATGTGGAGTACATTGCTGGAGGTGCTACACAAAATTCAATCATAATTCCTTGGTGAATGCTTCGAATCTACAACCTAAGTTAATTAGATACATTGGACAAGACAAGTTCGGCAATGAAATGAAGGAAGATGCTAACTTTGGTAATGTGAATGTTTAACACTATAAAGACGAGTCTACACCAGAGGGTACTCGTGCTTTTTGTATAAGGGAGGGTGAAGGTTCTCTTGTTGCCAAATTTTCAGTTGCGAATTGCTACAATCTGAACAAACCAGAAATGAGGCATTAGTTGAAAATGTCAAATCTTTCTACATCTTAGAGCTCTTTTTCTTCTTCTTTGTTTTGTTCCTTCAAGTAAGTAAGTTATAATAAAAACGAAAAGGTTGGAATGAGCATACCCCCGGAAGCCAACCTCAAGACTATAATACTAAGAACAATAAATACATACATCAAACCCAGTCAAACCAATATCCAGTAAATAAGTTGACTAGCCTTCCAGTAAAACTATAAGTATACACCATAGCCACACAATCTTTCTACATCTTAGAGCTCTTTTTCTTCTTCTTTGTTTTGTTCCTTAAAGTAAGTAAGTTATAATAAAAACGAAAAAGGTTGGAATGAGCATACCTCAAGACTATAATACTAAGAACAAATGAACAATAAATACATACTTCAAACCCAGTCAAACCAATATCCAGTAAATAAGTTGACTAGCCTTCCAGTAAAACAATAAGTATACACCATAGCCACACAATCTATATTTATGAATAAATAGACAAAAAAAATAAGATGCAAAAAATCTTCTTACCAAACATATGAACTGACTGAAAAATTCGACAAGGAAATATGAAGACGAAGCTTATGGCGTCAAAACTATATTGTTCAAGTCCAAACAATGGAGTTGTCAATGAAAAGAAATTGGCATTTTAAGAACAACTTTACAAATTAAGAGGTGGTGTTGGAATTTATAGTATGAATATTTCATAATTAACTTTACAGTCTGCCCCGCTTCAGTAACGGATTTGTTACTTATTCAGTTTAAAGGTTTTGGTGGTAGGACGGATGCTAAGATTCTTTGGAAGTATGCAATATTTATGTTCTTATGGTAATTTGGAATGAGAGTAATACTCAACTTTTAGAGGCAAAATATTTATCTTTTGATTTTGTTGTGAGATACGATTATTTTCTTGCTTCTGTGTGGGACTATGTCATGAGTGGTTTTGGGGGTATTTCTGTATCTGGTCTTTATAGAGATTTGACAGCTTCTATTTTTTGAATGTTTTCTTTTTATTATTACTTGTACAGGTGGATGGACTCTTTATCCCCCTCTGCTTGTAATCTCTCTATTCTTCTAATAAATTTCAATTATGCATACGTGTTCATTTTCAGCATGGGGGACTTTATTTAACCCTTCTAAACACGATCAGCATAAAGTCCACCGTTGAAAATCATATTAGCAACCTAAAATCATTACTGGTATTGATTGGACTGAATAATGAGCGTCGTAGTTCTAATTTTGTAATCTACCTCTGGCTCTCAAGATGTTTAACACCATTGTTCGAACACTTAATCTGATGAATGCTTTAATGTTTCTAGCATACCCCTATAGGCTATATCACCTTTACAAGGCGTATGATAGTATCCTCGGTATATAGGACTACTCGTTGATATTGAAATGGAAAAATTATAACTGAAAAACCCATACATTACTGAGGTCAGTACCTGGTGGTTGACTATATTTGTGTTGTCTTAGTCTCTCCTTCACAACTGTTCTACGGTTCATGATATCAGATGCTTTATGGAATTATTTTTCTTATCTGAGATATCATGCTTGAATCTATTTTTAAGTCTGAATTTATTTTCTTGCTTATTGGGCCAGGTTTTTGACCTTTCAACTGTGAAGCCTCATGAATTTGTTAAGTATGGATTGGGTTGTCTGGAGAATTTTTCTGGCTTTGGGGATTACTGTGCCAAAGAGACTCGTGAAAAGTTGAGGGTTGTGGTATTTACTGCGCTCAAACTTAATTTTGTAATATATCTTTTAGATTATCAATTTCCAATTTCCATCTGGAAATGATCACTGAGAAATTAATTTAAGTTGTATATGTTATTTATCCGAGTAATTGACAATTTTGAAATATTTTTACATAGAAATAAGGTACTCCTTGTGTTTGACAGGTTGCAGGAGGTGATGGCACGGTGGGTTGGGTCCTTGGGTGCCTTGGAGAGCTTAACAAACAGGGTCGAGGGCCTGTTCCACCAACATCAATTATTCCTCTAGGTACAGGAAATGACTTGTCCAGGAGTTTTGGTTGGGTAAGATTTGTTCCATCAACGTATTGAGATTCTGATCCTGTCCAATTTTGTTGTGATGTGCCTTGAATTTTTTTCTTAGGGCGGTTCACTTCCTTTCAACTGGAAATCAGCTGTCAAAAGAACTCTTTCCCGGTCCACCAATGGCCCAATTGGTCGTCTGGACAGGTGAGTTATTTCATAAAATGGTTATTGATATTTCTTTCTTACTTATGATATTACGTAATTTATTAAGATTTCTTTCCATAATAATTAGTTACCTATTAGGAGTTTATTTTCATAGTTATTTGGATTCTTTAGCTATAAAACCCGGCTTGTGGGTTTAAGGTTTGGATAGTTAATTCATGATTATTATCTTTTACGATTGATATCGTTTGAATCTCTGGTGAATTCCAGTTTGTGTTCTTAGAATTTACGCTGATAAAATCTTTTCGTTTTCCGTTCTGTGTCAATTGGTATCAAAGCAAGAATTCTAGCCTGCGAATTGATAGTTGTTGAGCGCGTGCACCCACTTCAATGTCGATGTGAAGGAGAATGGTGACGATCGAAATTGCTTAGGCGAGGAATTGCGAGCAGCCGTTCCTTCATCGTGGGGAGTTTGAGGAGGAGTTAGATAGGAAACGGAAAAGGAGAACTGGTCCGAGGAAACGACCATAATTCCCGAAGACTAGAACTGGTCCCGAAGAGCTGGGTTCGATTGGCTTCGGGAGATGTTTTCGGGTTCGGAGATGGCGTCATGGCTTCGGGAGATCGGAACTTTTTCGGAATTGGCGTCATAACTTCGGGAAGACGAGATTAATTAATTTATTATTATTATTATTTAGTTCTTTTATGATAATAGTATTTTATTAGGTAGTAAATCTTTTATAATTAAGTTGTTACCTATTAAGTTGTGAATTAGCTAAACACAAACGATATGTTTATCTTGCTATAAATAATCGTCATTTTGAACCATTTGCTGTTATTTATACTGATGTTTGGGGACCCTCTCGAGTTATTTCTCGTATCGGTCATCGTTGGTTTGTTACATTTATTGATTGTTATTTTCATATAACTTGGCTTTACCTTCTTCGTTCCAAAACCGAGGTTTTTTTCCTGTTTTCGAGAGTTTCATAAAATTATCCAAACACAATTAGATGCTAAGGTCAAAATTTTGCATGGGGACAATGGTCGTGAATATATTGACGGTGCTTTTGGCTCCTATCTTACTGATCATGACATTATTCTTCACACTTCTTGTGTTAAAATGCCAGAATAAAATGGTGTTGCCGAACGGAAAAACCGTCACTTACTAGAAGTCGCCTGAACACTCATGTTCACTATGCAAACACCCAAATCTTTTAGGGTTGATGCTATTCTCACTGATGCGTTTCTCATCAATCGGCTTCCTTCAAGAGTTCTCGGTAATCAAAGCCCAATCTCATTTCTCAAACACTTCCTTACCCTTCACTTCCCCACGGGTTTCTGGTTGTTCGTGCTTTGTCCATAATAAAAATCTTGCTCGGAGTAAACGTGACCCCAAATATCTCCCATGTGTCTTCATTGGGTACTCTCCTACACAAAAAGGGTACAAATGTTTTCATCTTCCTAACCGAGTTTATATTACTAGTGATGTTACCTTCTGGGAATCTGAATCATTCTATCTTGCTCCATCTCCTCAGGGGGAGAAATCTACTAGTATAGAGGAGTTGATGGACCTTGAGCCAAATTGTGGTCTTCCTTCTGCTTTCACTTCTTCTATTGATAAAGAAAAGAATGCTTGAAAAAGAATTGATGTGAGCTAGTTACCAGAGGTGGAGTGCAAATTTCCTCCAAAAAGTGGCAAAGACTTGTGAATTACACTCAAGACTACCATTATTAAGAGACATTTGCTCCAACGGCAAAAATGAACTCGAAGCCTATCTTGTGCAACAAAGCCTCCAACAACTTGATGTGAAGAATGCATTTCTTCGTGGGGACCTTAAAGAGGAACTATACATGGAAGTTCCTCCAGGTTTTACCTCATTAACAACTAATGGGAAAGTCTGTAAGTTACAAAAAGCTCTGTATGGGTTGAAGCAATCTCCTAGAGCATGGTTTGACAGATTCTATAAAGCCATGATGAGATTTGGGTAGAAGCAGAGTCAGGCAGATCACACTATGTTTGTCAAAAGAGGAAAAGGCAAGATTCCATTATCATATTCTCATTGTCTATGTTGATGACATTTTAGTAACTGGAAATAATGGAGAAGAGATGATTAATCTCAAGACTAAACTCGCCAATGAATTCGAAATCAAGGACCTTGGCTCTGAAATATTTTTTTGTCATAGAAGTTGCAAGATCTTCTAGTGGCATTTTTCTATCTCAACAGAAGTATTTACTTGATTTCTTAATACAAACATATATGTTAGGATGCAAACCAACCGACTTTCCCATTAAGGTCAATCATCATCTCACAGGTGGCATAGGACCCATTGTTGATAAGGAGATATATCAACGATTAGTGGGTAGACTGATTTATCTCTCTTACACTAGACTTGATATTTCTTATGTTGTGGGAGTAGTGAGTCAATAAATGTATGATCCACGGAATTGTCACATGGAAGTTGTCTATAGAATCCTAAGATATCTAAAATCTGCTTCTGAATGAGGATTGAAGCTTTTTCTGATAAAGATTGGGCTGGTTGTATTGATGATCGTCGTTCCACATCTGGATATTGCTCATTTATAGGCGGCAACCTTGTTACTTGGCGCAACAAAAAATAGTCGGTTGTGGCTAGATCTAGTGCAGAAGCTAAATATCGAGATATTGCCTTGGGTGTGTGTGAATTAATGTGGATTCGAACATTGTTAAAAGACTTGGGTATCGTAACTTATGAGCTAATGAGATTGTTTTGTGACAATAAAGCAGTCATTAGTATTGCAAATGATCAATACAACATGATAGAACGAAGCACATTGAAATTGATAGACATTTCATAAAGGAGAAGTTAACCAGTGGTCTCATTTACTTACCTTTTGTCAAGACAAACCATCAACTAGTTGAGATCTTGAGCAAAGGTCTCAATAGTACAACGTTTCATCCATTATGTTTCAAGTTAGGTATGTGAGACATCCATGCACCAACTTGAGGGGTAGTGTTAGAATCTAAATATTTTGTAGATGTTAGAATCTAGAATATTATTAGGATCTACCTATTTAAGGAATGTAATTATAGCCTTGATTATAGCTCTAATTAGAGCCTTAATTGTAGTTTTGATTGTAACGTAATATAGTATATATACAATGAAGTGATGAGAAGGATTTAACCTCTCATTCACCAATTTCCTGTCTTTTCTCTCTACCCTAATATGGGTTTCTACACTTATGTAATTAGAGTCTAGTTTGTGGCTTATGGATTCTCCCATACTTTAAAGTCGAGAACGAGTTCTTTTCAAACGACAGGAGAATGATGTGTAGAAAGCCAAGAAGATTTATCATCCTTATTAAATGATTCTTTTTATAGTTGAGTTGTATGTAATTACTAATTCTTTTATTGTATTAAGTAGAATATTCTAGAATTTTAATTATAATAGTATATATTCATTCGGGATTATCTTTCCTTATTTATTTAGGTTTTACTTGGTTGTTAAGTTTAGGGTTTTCTTATTGTCAATAAGTATTGTAATTCCTACTAGTTTATTTAGGTATTGAATGATTAATTATTATTGAATCAAGTCTTGTGCTTATGGCTTTTTAGCCTAATTATCTTATCTTAATCTCCTTTATTTCTACCTCTATCCTAGTCCTACGTCGAACCTCTTTTGAACTCATTGAAACCTTGAACCGAGAATTTTTCTTAACCCTAACTACCAAAAAATCTCTTTTACGCAAATTATACAAAACTCTTAAAATAGATTTGAGTATAAGAGAGTTGAGCATAAGTTGTTGATAATTTTAGGGAAACCTTCATAATATTGCCTTAACCTGGATTATGATTTTCATAATGTTTATTATCTTTTTGTTGTTGTGGAATTTCATTTGCATTTCTCTTACAACTGAAGCATGGGTTTCAGCATGAGATGTTGTTGGTCGCCATTACTGTCTATTAGTGTAAATTCTCTAATTTGATTGCTTAAGATGCTTTTTCTTAATCTAATAAAAAATTGCTTTAAGTATTTCCCATGTTCAGAATTTCAGATTCAATATGTTCTAATAATAATTGTTATTTTCTAATTAATATCCATTGCATGCTTTTAGAAAGATTTAGCATTGCTTTCATTTTAAATGTATTTATTTGACTTCTAATAGTTAAACTGCAGCATCCATACATGTTTTCCAGAAATATTTGCAGTCATTTCATTTTGAACAATTTGAGTCTTAGAAATATTTAATATATGTATGTTAATACTTCTTGAATAGTGGTTAATTTGTGATCTAATTTATTTGTATCAATGTGCATTTTTATCAGAAAATTATGCATCTGATTGCTCATTCATACACTCAACAGTTTTATCTAATTATATGTATTATATATATATATGTGTGTGTGTGTGTGTGTGTGTGTGTGTGCAGTTGGAATCTTCGAATTTTAATGCCTGCTGGGAGAGAGTTGGAAGCACCCCACTCTTTGAAGCCTACAGAGGAGTTTTCACTTGACCAGGTTGTGATAGGCAGTTGCTAATTTTTCGAGGCTCATTTAGTTTGATCATTAGCATTCTTTCTGAATATTTACAGATGCGAGTTAATACAGAATGGAATAGTTAATCTCAGCACATCCTTTCATATTAGTATGTTGGCTTGAAATGCAAATTCTCCTGGAAGATTGTATAGGATTGTCAGCGGAAGTCCGAAGAACATGACTGTTCCTGGACTGTGTTTCAGCAGATTATACAGAACATGACTGTTTCATATTACTATGGTTTGTATTTGAATTGATTTTATATATAAATGTAACTTTGAAAAGTGGAAAAAGACTTCGGTCCTTTGGTAAAAAGACATTCTGGGAATATTCTTCAAATTCGCCCATTAAGATTAGTTCTTTACAGCTTTTGCAGCTGTTTCTATTGCAACACTTTTTCTTTTCTAGATCTTGAAGCTGTTCTTTGATTCTTCGTATTCTTTTATAAAGTTTATAGGAGATTTGATCTTGTAGTTGTATTTTAGTTTTGTTGGTTGTATAGATTTTACGATAGACAATATCTCGCGGTTTTCTTCTAATACTCTCTTTAACTTTTTTATTAGAATTATAGAAAATTATATGCAATTGAAGTGGTAAAACTTTATTTATCCTAATCTTTCAAACAATTTTCTGGTTTATGACGCTTGGTGTACATCACATGGCCCATTCCCAAACAAATTATTTCCCCTTTCCAGCATCTTCGGTTTCTTTTGGATTCCATTTTGGGTATCTATTTCATATTAAATCACTTATTTTGGACTTGTTGATAATGTAGTAGTAAGAAGATGATGAATAGTTACTTGTGTACCCCAAAATACAGTTAGTTTTTACATAATTTTCTTTGTTTGTATGTTATTTTATCCTCCATCATTGCACTTTTGTTTTGTTGCCACAACCTTTGTTCTTGGTCATTCTGTAATTTACTGTGTTCTCTTAAAAGGGAATTGTTTTATTTAGGTTAGTTATTAGGGAGATTTCCTTTGCAGCCTGGACTTAGGTGCTGATAGTTGGAGCATAACTACAAAGTGTAATGCTCTTTGGTTATATTATGCATGACATTAACAAAATTATGTTCATTTATTTATTTATTTTAATTTTTTTGAGTAGAATTGTAGAAATATATGTGCACTATTTTTTTTTTATCTTGCGCATATATTATAATTTTTCGTGTCTGCTAGTGTGATACAACTTAAAGAGATACTTTGATTTGTGAAAATATAATTGTTTAATGATAAGTATATGAAATACCATTTTTCTATTAAATAACGGTTTAAAAAAGAGACATTTTTTTCGCTTATCAGTGTCTAAAATAATATTGAAACGGACTCTCATCTAGAATTGAAGATCAAACTCGTTGTTTAATCTTTTGTGATATATAATATATTTTATCTATCCTTTTCTTAACATTGACAAATGAGGAAATTATGCAGGAACTGGCAGTTGAAGGGGAGTTGTCAGAGGAAATGTCTTGTTATGAAGGAGTGTTTTATAACTACTTTAGCATAGGTATGCCTGTCTTGCTATGGAGTGTTTTATAACTACTTTAGCATAGCTATGCCTGCCTTTGAATAAGGATGAATATATCATGTTCTTATGCATATCTATTTGCCCAGTTGTTTTATCTGCTATGTCAGTATATCAACTTTTTTCCCTTGAGTTTAATTTTCAATTCTGAACATTCAACAAGTATCACTTATATTCTTTTAGTTGTAATTCACTTCAGTTGTAAAAAGGGTCAGTCGTATCTGATGTTATAAAAATAAGTAACTACAAGTGTTCAAAGTCTATTGTAGACTTATTGTCTAGACTTGGCTAAATTAATTTTAAAATCCTTCTTATACACTAAATTAAGAATTATAATAAAATTGGAGAATTTGAGTAACTAAAATTGAAACAATAATTAAACTAATTTGAGGATAAAAATTAATATGAGAAAGCAATGTAGGAATCAAATCCACTAAGTAATAAACATTATAAGTAATCTAATTTCTTCTATTTTATAACTCAAATTATGCCACCGCCAAGTGTTCAAAATTCGGAAAATAAATCAATGACATCCAAATAAAGTTAAATACTACTTTGATTTCCCTTCCTTTTATGTAGTAATTTTTACAAGTAATATGGAGATGTATAGATTTTGAAAAATTCATGGATTAACAATAATCTATCAACACTTCTTAATTTAAAATTTAAATAAGAATTGTAAATGAAGGTATTTCATTGTAAAATGAAGGTCATTTCAAAATTTTGGCACAATTAATAGAAGAAAAAATATTGTCATATATAATTGGTTAGTTTCATCTTTATCCTAGGTTTAATAATTTAGTTAGCCATTTCAATACGGTAATCTGAATCCACTAAGTAATAAAGATTATAAGAATCTAAAATTTTAAACTCAAATTATTGTGTTCAAATATAAATGGACATCCAAATAAAGTTAAATATCTTTGATTTCCTTCCTTTTTAATAATTTTTTTACAAGTAATAGCCTATAGATTTTGAAAAATTCATGGATTAACAATAATCTATCAACACTTCTTAATTAATTTAAAATTTACATAAGAATTGTAAAATGAAGGTATTTCATTATTGAAACATTAATTTAAAATTTTTCACATTAGCCATAGAATTGAAAAAATTATTGATATTATTACTATTTGTATGAGCAAAGATACGATCTAAAATAATTAACTAGAATTAACTATCTTATAAAGGATAAAAGAAAACATTAACATTAAACCACTAACTTTAGTACTGAAACCAAATCTAGAAGAAAAGAAAAGAATATTAAATTGATAATATGTTACAACCATGCATTACTCGACTCATGATTTGAGTTTCCATTACAGGATGTGAAGGAAACCGAAACCTTACACCGCTACTAGCCTTGGGAAGAAGGAAAAGTAATAATAAAGGGACAAATAAAACAGGACTCACCTCTCTCCAAATAAATGTCTCTATTTATAGAGATACATTACTTATTCTCCAAAACAGATACAATGTATTTGGCCTCCTTTTCTTCTCTTATCACTTACTTTTCTTCTTGACTTCAATTCCTTCATGATAATCTTTTAGAGTCCTTTTCTTCTTTGAAACTGTAACATTATCTTTAACTTGTTCACCAAGATTTAATAAAAATAATAAATCCTACAAAGAAAAAACATAAAATAAAATTGAAGATGATAAAATTAGTTAAATAAATAAACATATAAAATAATGAATAAAATTGAAGATGATAAAAATGCATAAATAATGTTCTATTATCTGAGTAAATTGAAAATCTGTATCCATGAGCAGCATGATTAAAAAAAACTATTATGGCTTATAGTGATATATATACTAATATTATATATTATATCTGGAGCCTTGCTCATATTATACAAGAGGTTGTTTTCAAGGACTTGAACCTTATTTGTAACTCAAGCATTTAACAAGTGAGCATTTGACCATCGTGCCATCAGAATTCACTTTGATTATAAAGATTGACCAAACATGAATATACTTGTTTTCAAGGACTTGAACCTATTTGAGTTACTTGGAACTCACATATCTTAATTTTATTTTGATTAACTTTCATCCTAGTGAGTTTTGGAACTCAAGGAAAATTGACAATGTGTCTCATTTTCTCAAGGAGGGATAGAATAATGGATAGAATAATGGGAAATGGGAATAATAAAGGAAGTACTGGTAGGTAGGAGGGTGGAGATCATACGCTAGGAAAAGAAAGCTGACTTCGTTGGATTTTGGCTGATCAAGAAGGAATGGAGGAAGGTAGTAAGGGTTTCCTCATAGGTTTTTCATTATATCTGTTTATGTTTGGCCTAAGTTTGGGAAAAAGTGTTCGAGGGATTGTTTGGAAATTGCTTCTAGCACAAGCAGAAAGAAGGATTTTCTGAGTCATGTTAAACATCGCGATCATTAAGACCCACCTCACCACCACCCCTGGCAGGATTCTGGTGTGTAAATGGGTTGCCAGGGCATGGTGTCTTTCATGATAAATTAAAGCATACCCTTCTGCTAATTGCTGCACTAGGTTATTTTCAAAGGAAAGCAAGCCCTAGAATGCATTTTGAGAATTCAAGATTCTCACAAAACATAATTAATGTTTTCTGCTGAGCAAGTGAAAGAATTTGAATTGTGAACAAGATCCCTTTATGTGCCTGAAAGCTGTATTAATATACAATGACTCGAGATATTCTGTAATATCAAGTTAGAGGTGAAGAAGATGGTTATTCTGAATTGGGGGACTTTGCACTTTATGCAAATTCTGGCAATCTTACCATGGAAGAGCACAACTATTGGTAGTTTAAGTCTCATATGGTAGATTGTTTAGCTAGATAGTCCAACAGTCCAAATTAACTATAACAATAACAATCACTAAACTGCCAGTCAAAATTGTAAGTAACTATGACAATCACTTTTCCAAATAATACATAGTGTTTACATTTAGTCTGATGGTTCAGATCAAACCGCCATCGTCCCATCAAACTAATTAAAACAAACGAATCCAATTTGGTTTAATCAATTAGGCAACCCAGTGATGCAAAGTGAGCTAAGTGCGAATGCATCTTGTTATTACAAAGTATGGCAAAAATGAAATCAACAAAAAACATAAACAAGACACAGATTTACGTGGAAACCCCAAAGCAGGAAAAACCAAAGAGAGACGGAAGAAATCCACTTAACAATTCGAAGAGTACAAATGTATAGATCGCTCAAAACACAAATCCCCAATAAACCCAATCTCATAGTGGCGGCAAAAGAAGAGAACACAATTAAAACTCTAAGCTATAATATATATATATATATATATTTATATTAACACATGTTTATATTAATAGGGGAAAGGGAGTATGTGTTCGGACACACAGACTTCTGTGTGTCGTATTATTTTAAGAGATTTCATTAATGGTTGTTCTGGCATTTCACCATTTTCATTTATGGCTATTTTGACTTTTTACCATTTTATAAATCAAAATTACGTCATATTAGGTGCAGGACACGCAAAAGCTTGTGTGTCTAAGACATACTCCATTTCCCCATATATATGTGTGTGTGCATAGCGAGGCTTTATAACTGAACAAGTCCATATCGTGGGGCTTTATAACTGAACAAGTCCATAAACCTCATAATTCTTTGCTCCAGGACATTATTCGGACCCCCCGGTCAATAATTTGAGATACACTACCATACACATGCACAATTACACTTCCACTTGGACGATACAAAAGAACCGTCCTCGTGCATAAACCTCACTTA
Source organism: Panax quinquefolius (assembly GCA_020205615.1). Taxonomy (NCBI): domain Eukaryota; kingdom Viridiplantae; phylum Streptophyta; class Magnoliopsida; order Apiales; family Araliaceae; genus Panax; species Panax quinquefolius. Next base: position 47,758,944 of record CM035174.1, on the reverse strand, counting down.
TTTTAATTTCTTTTTGGTCTAATTAAAACTCACAAATTTATTTTTGCATTTTGGGGAACAACTCGCTTGCCATATTTATCCTAATCTTTTTTCTTCTTTCGTTGGATATGAAACACCCTTCTGATACTTTTATTTGGAAATGTTAGAGGGGAAAAATACATATTTGTTCCCAGCTTTATAACTCTTTTTCCTATTACTTTCTGGATGAAGGAAAAAATGGTGGTAGCTAAGAGCATCCTTCCATCCAGCCCTCTCCTGCCAGCTAACATGAATCTTATAGGTCCCTTCTTTTTTCCTAAGCTTTCCACCCCCCATCCCACCCATCCCACCCCACCCTCAGTATTCCCTCCTACTAATTGAACCATGTAAAATTCCTAATGGAAATATATTCATTTATTTTTGGATTTGCCTTCTTGATGTAAAACTGGTCCTGAATACTGGAGGATCCTCGCTCCCTAGTGAAGCCCTGCCAAAACATAATAAATTTCCTACATTCCTAATATTTTACTGTATGTCGTTTATGAGAATTTTGCTTTGCGAAAAGACTGCAGTTCCCTTAGAAAAAGGAAAGGCGAAATGAAAGCAAGTATGAGAGAGAAACTAGTTATGATTAGTATTCTCAAATTATTCAACGCTAATATTTGCTCACTTAAGATGATTTTGTACCTTTAATTTTATGCTTAATCTCATTTTCATTTTTCTGTCTAGGAATGGATGCCCAAGTTGCTTATGGTTTCCACAATCTACGGAATGAAAAACCTTTTCTTGCACAAGGTCCTATCGCAAATAAGGTCGGCTCTTTCCTTAAACTACAACTATCAAACTTAGATAATGGTCTTTTATTAGTGCTCAATCATATATAGAGCTCGATCTTTTATGAAGTTGCACAATTTCAGGGACAGTTTGTTTCCATTAATAATAAAAAATTAACTTACGAAAGAGAAAGCACTAATAGAAGAAAAAGCAGCCAGCAGGGATGGGGAGGGGAAGAAAATTAATTCACGCTTAGGGAAGATGAGAGTAAACTGATTCTAGTTCTTAATGTACCGCTATTAGCTATCCCATCACAATCAGTAAGCCTTGGTCCTACTGAAATTGTTAGATCTTGTAATTTATTTTCAACAAATGCTTCTGTTGCTAGGATTTTCAGTAACACTTCTTGTCCTCTCATCGTCTTCCGGACAGGGTCACTTTCCTTGCCTTGTTGTGGGCCACCGCTATATGTGTGTTTGGGGAATTTCTATCTCAGATTTAGATTGGGAACGTGAATGACCAATAAACACTGGTGGTTGCTGAAGGATCGAGTTTTCATGATTTCGAGTGAGAAGCATAGCAAATGCACCCAAAAATGTGAGGGCACAACCCATGTAAGGGAGAATAAGAATACAATGTGCGTAAAGGAAGGAATTCTGTTAATAAAATTACAATTAATATCCCCCCAAATTAATGGGGAATGGGTGTTTTGGGACAAGGATAAATCTCACACAAATAATTCTTAGACAAAACTCAACAAATTGTTATAATTCAATGTATCAAAGATAATAGAATGCATCCCTGTTTATAATTCAATGTATATATACATGTATACATGCACGTATACATGCATCTATACATATATGTATACATCCATGTGTATATATCATATATACATACATACATATATATACATCCCCAAGATTTTCTTAATGACTTTTTTTTTGCTTATTTTTATATAAAAAAAGTTTAATATTTTATACTAGAATTTTTTCATACATATGTTTTTATTTGGATATATATAACAATACAGTGCAGAGATTATATATATATATATATATATGTCTATTATATATATATGTATATGCATGTATATATGTATGTATAAATCCATATAATATATATATCATATATATATATATATATATATATATATATATGTCTATATACATCCATATATATTCCCTTGGTATCACAACATTTAATGCTCGTGCAAAAGCTTAAAGTAAGTAATGAAAGAGAATAAGTGAAGGTTTCTAGTCCCTTGATGAAAGGTTTGCCAAACCCTATAGGTAGCTCCATGAAAAGGTGATAGAGGTAATGCCATATTGAGCGCTCTATACTCTCAATTGTTAACATCCTCAAATCTTGCACTAATTCTCACATCAGAGCTATCATCTGGCGACAACTTGTCATCAAGCTTGGCGTTTACTCTTCATTGTGCATGATTCGATTCCATATTCACTAGCATGACAATTTGAGCATTAACAATAGATATTATATATATAAATACACGTACATAAATATATAAATATTATAAGAGAAGGGAGGTGTGACACTCCCAAATCCGGATACTTCATTCCCACATGATTTGGTGTTCACTGTCCAAGCAATCACATCTAACTACCCAAATGAAGGATAATAACTATATGAAAACTTAAGCAATAAACCTCCCTATTAAAGGGTTACATAAACTTAAACACATCATTCCCAGGTTATCTAACCTTTATTACATCAACATATGCAGAAACATAACATATTTAAATAATTCTTATTACATAACATCTTCAACTAAATTAAACAAGTTCCCATCACTTGTCTATCTTGCCTTTTCCCTTACTAGTGGATGACTCGTCAATTTTCTCAACTCTAGCTACAATGTTATATGCAAGATTGAGCAAAACAAATGTTCACTGAAATAACAAACCGTAATATATGAATCATAGTAATTAAATTCAACTGAACAATATAATCTTTTCAGACAATAATAATCAGGAATAGAAAGCTCAAAAGGAAACTCGACTTTTGAATCAAGAATTAGAAACAAGATCAAAAGTAATCTGAGGGTCACAAGACCATGAACTATGTCCCAGGTTATTAAGTATTTCAAACCTTTAACAATCATTAGACTATATGGACCTTTCTTCTCGTACTTGGGGGGACCAATCCTTCGTACCATGTATTGTGCACAACCATCTTAACGCTAATGCGTAAATAATCCCCTATAATAGGGTTGTTCATGTCAGCTTGACATAAGAGTCCGCACTAAAGGAAGTTTGGTTTGGATTAACTTCAATAACAGTTTTAGAATTTTAGAACGCTCATCAACTATGGACGAGTTAAAACAATAAGGGTTCACTAGCCATTCAAGGATTCGATAAAACAATACAGTGCGATGGTAGCTGACGCGTTGAGTAGAAGATCGTATGCACGAATGCGAGTGCGATGTTGTTAACACAAAAACTCATTTTGTATGACTTCTGAAAGGATGAAGATAGAGTTAAAGGCTCCAGTACCCGTGATGATATCAAATATCTGAGTAGAACCGACTTTAATCTATAAAGTTAAAAGTCGCTCAAGCTACAGACCCAGAACTGATGTGTATGAAGAAGAAAGTACAAGAATGTGTTATTCGAAGCGAAGAATCGATGAAGAAGGAATACTTGAGTCGACTCCGGACTTTGTGTTCCTAACGACTCGATTTAAAATCTGTAAAAAATCATGACACACACACACACCGCTTTGCAATCCATCTCAGTAGTACCAAAATGTATAATGATCTTGACATACATTTTGGTGGAGCAATATGAAGAGAGAGATCGCGGAGTTTATCTCGAGGTGTTTAACTTGTTAACGTGTCGGCGGAGCATCAAGTACCAAAAGGTCCATTCTGACCACTTGAAATTCCGAGAATGGAAGTGGGAACACATTAACATGGATTTCGTTCTTTGGTCTTCCCAAGGTTTCTCAAGGCATAGATGCAATTTGAGTCATTGTCGATAGATTAACCAAGTGTGCTCATTTCTTGCCTATACGAGAAACTTATTCACTTGAACGTCTTGCTCGTATGTACATAAATGAGATTGTGAGATTACATGGTATGGCAGTATCCATAGTTTCTGATCGAGACTCAAGATTTCACTTCACGATTTTGGGTCGGTTTAGCGAAAATATGGGCACCGATTTACGATTGATTTTTTGCTATCATCTTCAAGCGGACGAGCGATCGAAAAGGACTATTCAAACTCTTGAAGATCTATTGAGACTCTGCGTTCTAGACTTCAAAGGAAGTTGGGACAAGTAATTGTCATTGGTGGAATTCTCCTACAACAACAGTTATCAAGCAAGTATATACATGGCTCCATTTGAGGCTTTGTATGGACGAAAGTGCCGCTCTCCAGTATGCTGGGACGAGGTGGGTGAAACAACGTTGTTGGGACCAGAATTAGTACGCATGACTACGGAAAATATTCAAATGATCCGGCAACGTATATAAACCTCACAAGATCGACAAAAGAGTTATGCTGATCTTCATCGAAGGGACGTGGAATTCAATGTTGGAGATCATGTATTATTACGTGTTGCTCCATGGAAAGGAGTTACGAGATTCGGAAGAGAGGAAAGCTCGACCCTCGATTAATTGGTCCATTTGAAATTCTCGTAGAGTAGGGAATCGTAGCTATAGACTCGCTTTACCACCAAGTATGTCTCGTGTTCATAACTTTTCCACATATCCATGCTACGTAAATATGTGAAAGACCTGAACTATATTATTGAGTTAGAACCAGACGAGATAGAAGAAGATTTAACGTATGAAGAAGTACCTGTTAAAATCTTGGATAAGAAGGAATATATTTTACGCTCAAAGGTTATACCTCAAGTCAAAGCTTTATGGAGAAATCACGATATTGAGGAAATGATCTGGGAGTTAGAATCTAAAATGAAAACAAGGTATCCTCACATTTTCGACATACCAGGTACGTACGTCAATTTCGAGGACGAAATTTCATAAGGGGAGGTTGTAAGACCCCAATTTTTTATGAATAAAAATTTAATTTTCTTTAAATATTATTTTTGAATAATAAGGTGTTGAGTTGATATAATGCTTTAATTATAGGTGAAATGTGTAAATTTTGCAAAGTAAGCAAGTGGTCATAAAATATTCGTTTTGTCGGGGAATATTCGTTTTGGTCGGGAGATATTCTTTTTGTCGGGGATATCCATGCGACAGTAAATCATTAGTGGACCATATAATGAATAAGCGTCGGGTATAAAAGCGACATAAATAACCTTTTATAAAAATAACAATAAAACTTTTACCGTTAAAACTGTTAAAATACCCGATGATAAAAGAAATGCGATGTCTGGCGTGGTTGCGAAATGGCACACGGTATTACGATATATCGATTATTGATTCTTACGTGAAGTCACTCGATAGTTGATACAAATGAAATTACACACGATCTTTCATATTATTGGTGCAATAATTGCTACAGTGATAATTGAATAGTATTTTGCATTATTGATTCAATAGTTGTCACGACACAGTGACTCATTTATTGAAATGATATTATTAGATAGCACCATTGATAATGTCTAGAAAGTTCTGTCGAGGAAAGGGGTTAGGTCATATAATTGCACGCCAGTAAGGAGAAATCCTTATCGGAAAGCCCCCTCTTTCCTGGGAACGATCTGGTTATCACTATTGTGAATCTATAATATTAGTTAAATAATTATTGAAGAATTGTAAATAATTGATGAAAATGGTAAGTAAAGATTTCATTAAATTTTGATATAAATGGAGAAATTTTAGAATGGGACATTTGTCGAAAGTTTGTTATATTTTCTATAAAACCATAATTATCTTCTCCGATAGTATATTTATTTAAATATATTATTATAATATTACATTATCATAATATAATATGATAATATAATAGTAATTTAAATGGTAATATTATTATATTTTTGGGATGTGAATTAAATGGAGTAAAGATGATCAAATTGAATTAGTTTTCAAATTGAATTTGAATTCTTTTTTTTTTTAAAACGTGTGATAAAGGGGTGGGTGAGCAAGTTGAAAAGCTTAGTTTCAAGTTAGGTGTGCTGGAAGAAAAATCTTCCGTATGCAAAATTATCAGAAGTGGTGTGCTACCACTTTCCTATAAATAGGCTGCTTAGTTAAACAATGAAACTCACACCAGAATCAGAAAATTCTCTCTCTATAATATCGAATGTATACGCGGATTACCGTATACCTGGTGAAGTCTATTGTTATTCCATTCTTTATTATTACATTGGAATAACTTTGTGTATCTGTGATTCTAGTATACCCGGTGAAGTCTATTGTTATTCAATTATTTATTATTACATTGGAATAACTTTGTATGCTGCGGTTTACCCTATACTTGGTGGAATGACACAGATATATCACGTTTACCCAATACTTGGTGATCTTCTTTTATTATTCCGCATTTATTATTCTATCGGAATATCACATGCATGCGTTTTCTGACTGGTTCCATTAATTATTATTAAGTATTTATTATTCTATTGGGAATAACACATGCATGCGGTCTCTATCGCATGCGTGGTGATGTCTTTTGTTATTCCATTCTTTATTATTATTCATTGGAATAACTTTTGTCATGTAGATTACCACATGCATGGTGAATGATCCTTTGTATTCATTCCTTATTAAATTGTGGAAATGATCATGTATCGTGGATTATCGCATGGCGGTGAAAATCCATTTGCGTTTCATATATTCTTTATTATCTTTGTTGGTTATTGGTTTTTCTGATTGTATGTCCTTGGCATGTAGTGCAAAGATGATATGTTGTTGAATATCTTTGGCGTATAGTGCAAAGATGATCTGTTATTTGATAGCTTTGACCCGTAGTGCAAAGATGGGCGGTGTATGACATAATCATTACCACTAGTGATCTTAACGAATATCCTTGGCCGTAGTCATGGATAATTCATGATGTGATGGGTAGAATCGCGACCATTAGTTAACGAGATGAATGTCTTTGGTGGTAGTGCAGCGACGAGCGAATTGATTGGTATGATCATTGACCATTGGTTTTATAGTTGAATATCTTTGGCCCATAATGCAAAGATAGATAATGATTAGGTATGATCATTGTTGTTACATTTGAATATCTTGACCTTTGGGGTAAGGATATTGAGTAAACCTCCTATTAATCTTTTGTGGCGAGGCTGTTGATTTACATGATTGTAAATATGAATTGTGAACTTAATTATAATCTTTAGTGGTTCGGTGAAGGCGGTGATGAAAGTTCTCTTTGTCTTGGGTACAACGAAGAACAGTTAATGAGTATTACAGGAATGAAATATTAACGATGGACTTTTAATTTGGAGGAAATAGTAGACATTATATTCTACTTGACTCTTCTAATGGATTGTTGATTCATTACTGATTATGGTTGAAAAGTTTTATTATCTACTATATGTTATAAATCTACGATTTATTATTGATGAGAACTATTGATAATGTAGTTATCTTTAGTTATGATATTCTTTCTTGGGCTAGTTGTTGCTCACCCTTTTGCTTCACAATTCCTTTCGTGTAATAAGAGTGTAGGCTGGGTCGAAGCGGGATAACAGGAAATAGTGAGATGGTTCGAGGCTATAGAAGTTTCTCAATACATTATAAAACGGCATGACATACAATATATAATTGTATTGAGGACCTAAGATGTGGTTGTCGTATTTTATACGTCTCGTAATATTTAATTTTGGTGAACTATAATAGGGTGAAGTGAACCCGACTTTGGAAGCATTATTTGCTGCTGTATTGTATATGACATTGTAATAATTTGAGTTTGGATACGGTCTACGAGACAATATTGTATTAAAACTCACAGTTAACTGTTGTCGTACTCTGAACTACAGTTCAACAGTTGTATAAATGAAGTTTGTATTTGATTTTTATAATGTGATATCTGGTGACTCAGAATGGGTCGTGTGAACCTATTTTGGGGGCGTCACATTGGTGGCCTACCTTGTTGTACTTTTAGCCTTGAATAACTATGGATTAGACTTAACCAAGCAGTGTTCCATGTTTTCCGAACCTGAGCATAAGATGGGAGGCCTTCCTAGTTTGTTGCTAGCTTTCCCATATTCCCCTTTGGATATGAAGGTTAAGCCTTTTTGGTGCAAAGCTTCACTTCTTTTGCTTGGCCGATCTTCTACTAGTGTCCACATTTGGTGATGACCCCTGGGTCCACATTGAGTCTGAGCAGGCAGGTGGCTGAGAGTGCTACGTATGTGGTCCACTGTGAGTATGAGTGGGATCATGGTGGGTTGAATGTGCCTCTTGGTCATGGTTGATAAGAGGGGGTTACTGCAACGGATGGTTGTCAGTTGGTGGGTTGTGGCAATTAGTACGAATATTCACCATGTTGAATTCTTAGGATGTGAGAAAGAGAAGTCTTTTTGTTCCTTTCACACAGGCGACACCAATTTAATGCGTAAATCAGATACCGGGAAACTAGGGTTTCAATCAACCTAGATATCGTTGACTTTGACCACCCAAGAGTTGACTTTGACCGCCGCTTACCACCTAAAACCTGCAAAAGGTCCGCTAGAGTTTGGTTTTGGGAGGACTCTCCGATGCTTGAGTCAATAAGTGAGAGAGATTCTATGCTCAGTAGTTGAGAAAAATTGTACACCTTTTATTGTATGTTTGACCCCCCTTTATATACTGTGAGAGTCCTCCTTCTATAGGACCTTGGATTGTTGTGGGATTCCCAATCCTAATAGAACATGGTCTTTACAATGGTTATCACCATTACCAGCTGTACTAATCTGATATTTATCAATTACAACTATCATTTACCTTTATCTGCAAATAATGCATTATCCTTTTCAGGGTATAATAGTTACAATGCCCTTGCCCAAACAAGACTTAATGTAGTGACACGTGGCAGGCTGCCATTGGTAGGAGTCTTTACCCACATCACTTGTCATAGGAACGAGTGGCGGAATGCGATTCGTATTTTGGAGGCCGAGTAGGGTGCTAATATTAGGTTTTTTTTTGTATACCTCTTTTCCTTGCTTGTTTAGTTTAGTTTCTTCCAGTTTTGTAATTTGTTTTGGAAAATGATATATATTACGACTTTACATGTCGACTTTTTTATTGCGAGTTACGTGAATATTTGGTAATACTTTTACGATATATTTGATATAGTGGGCTAATTTTGTAATTCTATTCAATCTCATGTATTGATATACGTCGCAATCGTAATTCGGCAAAAAACTTTCGCAATATATAGCAGGACTCATTTGTTTTTGTTTTGTTTTTTTTATTTTAAATTTTGTGTATTTTCCTGTCTTTCTAATTTTCACTATCATATGAAATTCATTTGCAGTCTGCCCCAAATAGTTTGGGATAAAAGGCATACTTGAGTTGAGTTTACTCTGTTCCACCCCCATATGTTGATATTAAGCGTAGATAAAATCTTCTTTCTAATTGATCAAAGTTATAATGGATCTTTAACACTTGATTTCTGAAGTAACAACCTTGAAATTAAATCATGTTCTTAAATACTACATAACTGAGATTTTATTTGACTAATACCATACAAAATTTTCATTTATTGGGGCATCATATTCAACTTATTTACTTTCTTTTACTCCAGTTGATTTATTCAGGATACACTTGCAAACAAGGGTGGTTTCTCACAACTTGTATCGCTGATCCAAGTTTAAGGTTGGAAACTTATCCCACTAGAATGTTTAGTTTCATAATCGTGGTTCCGGTTTTTGTTTTTGTTTGCATGGTAAATCCTAGCTGTCGGTGCATTAATTGTAAAGTTGTTTGTTAAGTCATACAAATTTATATTTGTTTCTTCTAACTCTAAGCAATATCTTGTACTATACATGTATTATGGAATAGTTATGGAAACGTTGGTCTACATAAGCAAAACTTTTAAAATATTTCAGAAATAAATATAAAAGAATTATGTATTAATTATAATTATGCGAAGTAGCTACTTTTGCAAGTGGGTAGGAAAGAATTGCGAAGGCGACATGGTTTCACATAGTTTATGGTGGACCTTATGCAAGGAGTGTAACAGCCAGTACTTTGTAGGGAAAAAGAGAACTCTTGAGCATCTTATCTTTCTTATTCATCTTTTCTTTTGGTTGCACGATGTGATTCTGGGCTCTATTGTAAATTTCGTGGACTTTTTGGGAGAGTTAGCGTTATGAGCATACTAGAAGTATAATTTTTTGGAGGCTATTTGTATAGGGTGGGACATTGTTTTCTTAGGGCATAGATGTGCTTTTTTTACTCTTTGCTTTTGTATATTATACCTGAATTTGGTTTTAGTGGATTTATTTACTAACCAAAAAATTTTAAAAAAAAAATTGTTGCCAAATGTCAAATTGGTAGGCCTTTACACCGAAACTATCAGGCACACCAAACTTGACAATTAGCTTAATAAGTAGTACTAACACTGGTCACCGCCCACTATAAACTACTGTTAACCAGTGACCTTAACCACTGACATAGTCCATCATCGCCATATGTAGTCAAAACTTCATCAACACAATATTAAACATTTGGGACTAAATACCACTTCAAATTTACATGCCAAGGCCTTAAATCTTCACATAAATCCAAATTGAGGTAGGGCTGGATATGGGCCATGGACGTAATCGTTGTATTTTGTCTTTCAACTTCATGGAGTTGTTTGTTTTGCATATTTGTTTCTTTCATTCTCAATGTAAATTGTTGAAGTATCCAACTCAAAACTAGTTAGTTATGAGTGGCATAGCATCCTAGGATTTTAAGTTATGAATCGTCGTAGCCTCCTAGAAATATAAGTTAAAGGCTTAGTTTTCCGGATGTGAGACGTTTTATCTCAACTGGCCTTCTAATTTGTGGCGTAGCTATTGAGTCAACCGCATTGACAAAATTTAAATTGGCTTACATGGAGCATGTGGCCAACTGAGCCTTGCGCAAGAATGAAATTGTCTGCTCTAATACCATGTCGAAGCACTAACTCAAAACCTATTTGTTATGAGTGGGGTGACCCCTCAAGTTATTATTTATTTAAGTCCCGAGGCTTAGTTTACCCGATGTAGGACTTTGTATCTCAAAGGAAAAATTCATAATAAAACCGACTAGTACTGAATCAAAGAGATCCCATTACATGTTCAGCCTGTAGATCACCCACACATACATGGGCCCAATGACAGAGGAGGGATGGAGAGAAGAGACATGTCAATCATGTACAAGGTACTAATCGAGATTATATGTATCATGGCCGAATGGAGGGAATGTTAATGTTACTGATGTAGTCCAATAGATTAAACAGAAAAATAAAGAAGAATATTTCAAATAGATGGAAGGAATGTACTGAGAGCCTTTGGCTTGAGTGGTATTCTAGGCCTTTCGCTAAACAAGCCCCCCCCCCCCCCAAATTAGCAAAAAAAAAATAGATGGAAGGAAATAGAGAAAGTTGTGGGAGGAGTCCATCTCCTTGGAATGAGCTAAGCAAAAGGCCAGAATGATCTAAGCAAAGACCAAATCCTTTAGAAAACATTAATTAAAACCGGAACAAATTAGAATACTCTTAAAAGAGAACCAATTTCATTCTGCCTCCAAAAGAGTACAGGAAATCCTTTATATAGAGTTATAGACCTTAAACCCTACTAGAGTTAGATAATTATTGAAAACCATGGAACTTGACATTGACACTTCTAGGGACTCTTAGACCATTCAAGGGACTTCAATTGCTCTAATTTCAAATATTAAAATAATAAAAGGCTCCTAGATTATTGTAGAGGCTCTAATAACGTAGCTTTTAGATAAATTAAACATCATAACACAGTTCTTGCCAAATTTGATTTTATTCTTTCTTGAATAACTCGCGGACTTTTGAAGTAATTTTAGTATTGATACTCATTAATTCATTATCAATCAAATAAAAGATACCTCTAGTTATACTATGTGGAAAGGAAGGAACAGAGTTTCTGATTATCAAATCCTTGATTAATTTTGTCTCAATTACATTTGTTTATTACACAAGTATATTTATGGTAATCTCTAATTTACTTGGATATGACTAACTATAATTATAGAAACCATATATTCTAACACTCCCCCTCAAGTTGGTGTATAGATGTCTCTCATACTCAACTTGAAACATAGTGGATTAAACATCTTACTAGTAAGACCCTTAGTCAAAATATCAGCAAGCTGATGTTCTGTTTTGACGAAAGGTAAACAAATAAGATCACTAGTTAACTTTTCTTTAATGAAGTGTCTGTCAATCTCAATGTGCTTCGTTCTATCGTGTTGTAGTGGGTCGTTTGCAATACTAATGACTGCCTTATTATCACAAAATAAATGCATAGGCCTTTTAGTTGTAACACTCATATCTTCTAGCAAGGTTCGAAGCCAAATTAGGTCACATATACCCAAGGCGATAGCTTGATATTCGGCCTCAACACTGGATCTTGCCACCACAGATTGTTTCTTACTGTGCCAAGTAACGAGATTGTCTCTAACAAATTAACAATAACCAGAAGTAGAACGACGATTCTCTATAGAGCCACCCTAATCTGAGAATGCTTCAACTCTCATACTGCTTCAACCAAACACAGGAAGCCAAGAAGGTGTAAATGTTAAACATAACGATTACACATTATTAGTTATCTCATACTGTTCATAAAGGTATTATTAGTACCCCTATGGCAAAATTCTTTCTGAATGAGCCCTTATAGTTTTCAATAATGTGTAGTCCTTTCTTTTTGATGTATTTACAAAATTTAGCATGTCTAATTTATTGTTAAATTGGGAGATTATTAAAGCTGCATACTTATGGACATGTGTCTGTGTGCCTAAATTCTGGACGCTGTTGTGTCCCACAATTTGCTTGCCTGGAATTATTATAGTAGTTTTGAAAAACAAGTTTCTGCTTATTGAAGTAACCATAAGTTCATATTTTAAATTATACCTTTATTTTCTATTTATATTTGGAAATGGTGATTGGATGACAAAATTCTTACAATAATTTCTACCAGGCAGAATTTTTTTTATATGCTCAAATGACAATTTATCCATTGCTCATGTGCAATCAACAACTTAATGGATGCAGGGGATTAAATAACATATTAAGGATGCACGTTAAACGGGTCAACTGCTCAGACTGGGAGCAAATTTCTCTCCCTTCAAGGTGAAATTCAATCATGATGTTGTTTACCTACATTGGGAGTGATAAGCTCTATACATCATGCAAAAAAAAATATAGTTCAGTTTTAAGTACTTTTTATTTTTTTACTATTTTTCCTTCTTTTTTTGCCTGTTACATTTACAGAGCTTATTATCATATTTTGTTTGTGAAAGTTTTATGTTAAATAAAACCATGTATGTAGCTGATATAGGATATGTTCTTTAATTTATTAGATATTATTTTCTTTCATATGCCTTGATAAATTTTTTATCTTCCAGTGTTAGGGCTTTAGTTGCTTTAAATCTTCAGAACTATGCAAGTGGAAGAAATCCATGGGGAAATCTGAAGCCAGAGTATATGGAAAAGGTACAAAGATTGACCCTGAGCAACAGAATGACAATTGGTGACGCATCTTTCTCAGTTATATATAAATATGTTCCCCTATATTAATGTGAACCAAAAGTGCCCATGGCAACTATGCGTATGAATATGATTTAGAGACATATTTTGGGGGCTTGAAAAAACTTTAATGGTGGAGTATCCTGTCCTTGGTATCCACTGCAGAATATACATTTGAGATTTCAACATTTACCTAGGAGATTTGTTCGTCCTACCAATTATAATATGTGTCATCTACGATAGTTTTGTAATGTGTGTATGGATGTCAAAATCAAAACCTGGGTCTGATAATTTGGTGGATCCTTCGCACAACCATTTTAAGTATCACCGACTTGTATACACACGCATGTTAGGATATTTCACATGAATTCCACATCGGATAAATTCAATAGTGTAGATGGGTTAATAAGTATAGTAGAGCCTCAACCTAATAGGTTAACCTTTTGGGTAAGGAGGTGGTCCCACATGCTTGTTAAGCAAGTCTACACATGTGTGGCTGCATTGTTGATGAATTGATGCAGGTGGATCGTTCAATATATGTACATACACATACGTTTATACATATATATGTAGGGGACTGATTTTCATCATTTTAATTCATCACATTAGCTCTTGTTTTGAAGATTTTTTCAAGAGCCTTCCAAGTATATATAGATCGACAGTTTTTGTTCGTAACGCAAGTGTTATGGAATATTGAGATTTGGAGCAAAAGAGAGAATAGGAGCGGGACAAATTTTTTTGGTACATAAATAAAATAAAGAGCCATCCGCTAGACTGTCAAGTGGATGTAGGCGTGTTTGAAATCTTCTTAATCTTGATCTAGCTAGTCGATAGAAGATGACTGGCTAACAATGGTCCGTATCAATGGTGACAATGGAACGGTTGCCATATATCGGTACATGTGTGTTTGTGTGTGTATGAATCATAAATACAGTCTAAAACCCCTCTCACAATCTCGGGAATGATTACAAGGAGGTCAATCTCTATAATTGTTATGTTAATAATTTTTCATCGTGGAAAATAGTATCATGAAATAGTAATTGTTTACAAGTTCAAATATCTGCTGCAATTTCAATTAAAGTCTTTGCCTTCAGGGTTTGTGTTTGTACTTTGTTATTCCGAAAGGCATAAAAGAGATTTAGAAAGGGGATTAAATAGATCCTTTTGAAATTTATTTTTAAAAATTAAGTTACCAATTGATTAAACAGATTAATTTAACTTAATTAGCACATCGGAATATGTTTTGAAAACCCCCTTCAAAGATTAAATAAAAAGATCAAAATTTTGAATTTAGTGCAACTATAGAAATAAGTTACAGAATGAAATCGTTAAGCAGCCGAAAAGTAATTTGCACAAATGAAAAAGCAATAAAGTAAAGACACAAGAATTTAAAGAGGTAAGGAGCACAAAAGAGTCATAGTCCTCTCTTCTACTCCGAGAGTAGGGATGATCCACTAAGGATAGGTTGGTTACACAAACCAAGCTTACGAACAGCTATTACCACTGAGATCACAAAGAATCTTTTAAGTCGCAAGGACTTGGTACAAATAGATCACTTAGATCTAATCACAATCACAAAGAATGAATTATTGTTTGAGGTGCTGCTAATATGCTTTAAGTTCTTCTCCAAATGTATTAGCAGCAGATTAGAAATCTTCGGATCGTAGGGTGGAGCACTTTTTAACACTTGAGCTTGTAGGTGAATGCTTGAGGATCGGTTGTTATTCAGTATTGTTGTAACAATTCTTTTATAGCTACTCCTTGAGTTTTGCTTGTTGAATTGTTATCATTGCTCCAAATGGCATGGGACACTTGTCAAAATATAATACCATTGACTTCAAAAATCGTCTGCTGGACCACAAGTTGTTGCTTTCGATAGTACTAGGTTTGGTGCAGCAGACACATGTCCTTGTCCTTGTAAGGATAGCTGGTGCAAAAACTGCGTTGTCTCTTCATCCTTATAGCCAACTCATTTGAGATATCATCTTTGAAATGTGCGAGTTTAAGGTTATATGGGCCATCTTTTTCTTTGAAGTTTAACAAGAGAGCTTTGTTATATGTCATGTTCCTTGAACATCCACTATCTAGATTCCATGTTGAATTAGTGGAGCTTCTTTCCTGCAACAAAAATTAGACTTTACTTTGGTACCAGATTTGTTTGGGTCCTGATATGTTAGTGCTCTTAAGAACCCAAACCTGCCTAATTTTAGGTCTCACACATACATGATAATCAACAAAGTAACACATAACTGCAATATGACCATACTTATGACAGTTATAGCATTTAATATGATGCCGGCTTGTGTGTTTGTGTGGATTCCTTATCTTCAAGGACACGTGTGGACGAGAGAAACCCACTGCCTTCCTTCAAGGCTCAAACTCTCTTTGCCTCCGCACAGTTCTATGATTCTGAGAGTTCGTAGGGTGAAAGTTGACTCCACGACTCTTGTCTGGTTGGTTCATAGAGTGAGTACGACCTGACTCTATGACCCTTCGAGGCTTGAAGGCTCAAGGATCACAACCTGATCAACAGAGGTCTTAGAGCTTAGAATACTAGGCTCCACATCCTGTGTGGATTTCACAAACACAATGCTTCTATGTGAAGTAGAAACATTGTTATTGCTAGTGCCCACACTACGATCGGAGGACGAATCCCCAGTGATCAGGGAGTCCATCGAAGAAGACCTGTTCCATGTAGAGATAGTCTTCTCCACTTTCTTAATCTCGGAAACTAAAGTTGATTCTCTCTGTGCAGAATGTTTAGTTATTTGTCTCAAGCTTTCATTCTTAGCTTTAAGCTTGGAGAGAGAGCTAGTAGTTTGTAGAGTTGTTTCCATCTCAACTTGTACTTTCTCTTTCTCCTCTTGAAGAAGAGAATGATCCCTTGATAGAAACATGGACCAATTCATATACTTATGCATTTCAGATGTAATATCATGTAATCAATATCTACATCGGGAGAGTTGAAGTCAAGTACCTCATTGATATCAATTTCATGATGATCAGTGGAGTTGTCTGCCTGAGCTTATATTTCCATGAGACATAGATTGGTCATCTGAGGTCCTTCATCATCATTGGACTCTGAATCTGAATTATTTTCAAAGTCACTCCATGAGCCTTCTGCTACAAGACCTTCGTCCTTCTTCTGATGTTTTTTGTAGCCTTTGAAATATTTCTTTGGTGCCGACTTTTTCTTCTTATCTTTCTTCAATTCTTCTCCGAGAGGCTTGTTGTAGTTAACAATATAATGACCTGGCCTTTTGTAATTGTAGCACAGGTCGTTTTGAAGGATATCTATTGTAGTTGTAGTTGTTGTATCTTCTGAGATTGCTGCTTCTGCCCTTTCTCATAAACTTTCTCAACTTTCTGGCAAAAAGGGAAAGATCATCATCATCTTCTTCATCATCAGATTCATTTTCCATGGGGGCTTTGGAAGATACCTCAGCAGCTTTGAGTGCTACTCCTTTTTCTTTCCTTCTGGATTCCGAAGTAGTTTTTGCTCTTTGATTCAACTCTAGCTCATAGGTTACTGTAGAACTTACTGTACTGTCATCTCGTGCAGGTTCTTGGATTTTGTGATTGCAGTGGTCTTTGCATCCCGGTAATGCTCTCCTAAACTTGATGTTGAGGTCCTTGTTGGGATAAACTTTTCCAAATGCTCTAATCATATTGTTGGGTGAGGAGGGATTGCTTGTTCTCCCTTACTTCCTCAGTCCCTTCATGCATCACTAGGAGAGCTTCCCACCCCTCTTTTGCAGTCTTGTAGTTGACCACATTCTCGAACAACTTATCTTCTAAGGTGATGAACAGAATATTCTTTGCTCTCTTGTCAAGTTGTAATAGCTTCTTTTTTATGTCTATCCATTCTACCCTTTGTTTAACAACTACTTTATTTGGATCATCTATTGTTGGTGCAAGCTTTGTGGGAACGTAAGGGCCATTGATCACAACATCGAATACATCATCATTGATTGAATCCATATATGTACGAACTTTCCAGTTAGTGAATTTACCTTTGTTGCACAAAGGTGACTTGTTTCCACCACCAAGCTTAAAACTGGTTTTGTTTAGTGCCATGGATCTACTCAAGCGATTAAGCTTTGCTCGTGAGAACGCTGCTCTGATACTTTTTGGTATTCCCAAAGGCACAAAGAGATCTAGAAGGGGGGTTTAATAGATCCTTTAAAAATTTTCCGGTTTTAAAGAGTTATTACCAACTTGTAATTAAACAAGTTAATTAGTTTATTATGCACAACATAATGATATTTTAGAAAACCCCTTCAAAGATTATAAGAAAATCTTAGCTCTAAATTTATTAAGAAATTGTGGAATTCACAGAACTGAAACATAGAGTACTGAAAGTAATGCAACAGAAAAGTAAGTGCGGTAAGTAAATGACATGATATTTTAAGTGGTTTGGAGCCCAAATATCTCCTAGTCCACTCTTCTACTCATTGAGTATGTATAATCAACTAAGGATGTGGTGATCTATACGATCTGTTCATACAGAACAGTTACAACGACTTAATCACAGACCTTCAAGTCACTAAGACTTGGTACAAGTCACTAAAATTGGTTCACACATAACCCTTCAAGTCACTTAGACTTGGTTACAAAAGGTCACAATGACATGATAATCACAAATAGAATAAAGTGTTTGTGGTGCTGCTAAATGTCTTTAAGTTCAACACAAAATGACTTAGCAGCTGAATAAGATGTTCAGAATCATAGAGTAGGAGCATTTAAGAAATGGCAACAATTCGACTTTTAGATCGTTCGTTCTGTTTTATTTGTTTGAATTCACTTGTTTTTTATAGACCTTCCTTGAAATTTTCCCGTTGGAAAGTTACCGTTGCTCCATTATGACTTGGACACTTGTCGATCTTTGATTTGTTGACTCTGAGAAGGTGTGTCAGCTTTGGACCATGTCACATCGCTTTCATCGTACTGACAGTTACATAAACAAGCACGTGGGTTCTGTCCTTTAGCTAATATAACTGTTAGACATATTCTCAAATGCTCTTTTCTTTAACCTCAAAGTGTTTTAACAAACTACCTTGGGATCTTCACTCTACGATGATCAGCATTGTCAATCCTTGTCAGATCTGATGAACTCTACGATTTTTCCTAATCGTAGAGTTTAGGGTCCAGTCGTGGCTTGACAGACTTTACGTTTTACACTTTCAGTGAACTCTACGATGCGTCTTCTCAATCTTTTAAGACTACATCTTTGTCTTTTCTCAGCTTGATAATCTTCATCTTTACTCTGATTCTTCAATCATTGTTTGTACTCTACGAACTCTGAGAGTTTGTCTTGGCAATTCTACAAACTTAGACTACTGGCAGTTGTAGTTCTATATCTTCAGAAATGTGATCAACAAGCTCTAAGATCTCCAACTGTTTCCTTATCTTGCTTTACGATCAACTTCAGACTTAAGTTCTATACAATAAATTCACTCTACGAAGTTGGATCAAACTAACAAGTTTGATTCCTACATTAAGTCCTTTTACATCAATTTCATTTTAAGGACTGTACAAAAGCTACTGGTTACAAATATACATTAATTTTAAATATCATCATCAAAGCTAAATCATTTATTGTACTAACACTATCTTTCTTCACTCCATGCTTTTTAGCCTAAATGCTAATTACCGTCATTTTCATCTTCTTCTTTGGCTATTCTGTTGTTGAAGCCAAATTTGCAAAAGTTTCAGGAGTAGCAAACCCCTGTGATTCTTCATCTACTTTTACAACCTTTCTCTTCTCACCCTTTGCTGGTTTTTGGACCTCAATAATGGTCCTCTCACTTCCTTCGGATTGCTTTTGACTTATAATCTCAACTAGATTCCTCTTCCAGTTGTCAAAAAGCTTCTTGGTGATCTTCTTGTTGATGTTCAAAGCATCACCCTCCTTTTCACCAATCTCCTTCTAGAGTTTCTTCTTCAAGATGATACTAATGAACCTCCCAAAGAACATTTTGCCATTTTGGGAAGTGACTTTCCTTCTTTCATCCTCTTGGCAGCATCATCAAATCATTTGCTAATTCAATGATTGATGACTACTCCATAGTTAACCATTACCTCCATAGTGATGGCAGTCATGATTAACAATAGGAGATCACAGATGGAGTCATGAACAGTCTTTGCAGAGAAGACAATTTTCCACAATGTCAGCCAGAATTTTGAATGTTTATGGAAAATCCTTCTTCTTCAAGATGATACTAATGAACCTCCCAAAGAACATTTTGGGGAGTGGCTTTCCTTCTTTCTTCCTCTTGGTAGCATCATCAAATCATTTGGTAATACACTGATAGATGACTACTCCATAGTTAACTGTTACCTCCATAGTGATGGCAG
The DNA here is from genome assembly GCA_020205615.1 of Panax quinquefolius. NCBI lineage: Eukaryota > Viridiplantae > Streptophyta > Magnoliopsida > Apiales > Araliaceae > Panax > Panax quinquefolius. The sequence goes on along the minus strand of CM035174.1, from coordinate 47,739,226 downwards.
TCATGATTAACAATAGGAGATCACTGATGGAGTCATAAACAATCTTTGCAGATAAGACATTTGCCCACAACGTCAGCCAGAAATTCGAATGTCTATGGAAAAGCCGCCTTCTTCAAACCCTTAGTTTCAGAGTTTATCTTTTTGAAGCCCATGAAATATTGTCCCTTCTTCTTATCCATGGAAGCAAAGTCTGTAACAACATCATTCACCAGACCTAGGGTAAAATCCACTTCCTTTGGTTCAAGTGTCACATTGATCCCTTTGACCTTGGTCTTAATCATCCCATCAGCATGAACACCATTCAGGTAGAATTCCTCAATGAGCTTAGAGTAAACGCTAGTGTTTTCACTTAACATGGTCTGAAGTCTAGCAATACGCAGAAACTTGAGTATTGTGAGAAAGTGAGCACCAACTCCTTCGAATTGATCAAAGCAGAGTTGGTTTCATGGCACAATATGGTTGGTCAACATGATCTCAGTGGTTGATTTTAGCTAAAACAAAAGAATTTAGAGTTAGGATTTGCAAATCGTACAGTTAGTTAGGGCAGCTGTTGAGAGAGAAAGAGAGTTAAGTAAGAGAGTACAATAGCAAATGAACCGGTGAAAATGAGAATAGAAATTTGAAAATTTTAAATACTTCACTCTATTTTTTACTGAGTAGGACACATGTAAGGACTTCATTGGAGGTGCCGTCTTTTGCATACAGCTGTAGCAGTTACTTTTAACTTTAAACATGATTTAACAGTTGTCTTTATCATGTGCTTTGTGATAGTATTGCTCTACTTTTGCTATCAATCATAGAATGTATCATCATAGTGTGCAATTTCGCTTTACAATCCATTGAGTACTCTACGTTTCACTCTATGATCCATCAGTTCACTATACAATTTGTTCCTTCATGGTTAGTCTTACAAAGTAGACATTAAGTACTTAAGTTTAACATGCCTAATTCACTTATTAACTTATTAAATCTAGATTCATCTAGTAGTTTAGTGAACACATCAGCTAATTGAACATCTGTTCGGATGAAATGTAAAATAATGTTGTCATTTTGTACATGATCTTTAATGAAGTGATGCATGATGTCAATATGTTTAGTTCTAGAATGCAACACCGGATTATGAGTGATAGTTATGACACTAGTATTATCACAAAATATAGGAATAGAGTTAAATTTATACCCATAATTAGGTAGCTGGTTCTTCATCCAAAGAATTTGAGCACATTAGCTATTTGCAGCAATGTACTCAGCTTTTGCAGTTGAAGTTGATACTGAATTTGGCTTCTTGCTAAACCATGAGACAAGTCTACTTCCCAGCAATTGACATGTTCCACTAGTACTTTTTCTATCTATTTTGCATCATGCAAAATCAGCATCTGAATAACCAATTAGATCAAAGGGAGACTCCTTAGGATACCACATGGCCAAATTTCGAGTACCCTTCAGATATCTAACAATCTTTTTAACAAACATCAAATGAGATTCCTTAGGGTTAGTCTGAAATCTAAGTACAAATACATGTAGAGAACTTTATATCAAGTTTACTAGCAGTTAGATATAAGAGAGAACCAATCATACCTCTATATAGTGTTATATCAACAATTTTACCTTGTTTATTTTTATCTAGCTTATTTGCAGTAGCCACTGGAGTCTTCATAGTGGTAGTTGATTCCATTTTATACTTTTTGAGTAAGTCTTTGATGTACTTCGCTTGGTTGATGAATATGTCTTCATCAATTTGCTTCACTTGGAGTCCAAGGAAAAAATTTAGTTCTCCCATCATACTCATTTTAAATTTGCTTTGCATAAACTTGACAAATTTCTTACACAACTTTTCGTCAATAGGACCAAAAATAATATCATCCACATAAATTTGAACTAACAATGTTTTATCCTTGTGCTTCCTAAAAAATAGTGTTGTGTCCACTCTACCTCTAGTGAATCATTTTTCAATAAGAAATGCAATTAATGTGTCATACCATGCTCTAGGTGTTTGTTTTAAACCATATAAAGTTTTATCTAATCTAAACACATAGTTAGGATGAGTTGGATCAACAAAACCTGGAGGTTCTTCAACACAAACCTCTTCTTGAAGTTATCAATTGAGAAAAGATGTTTGTTTTGAGGTGCTACTAAGTTGCTTTTAGTTTATCTTCAAATGTCTTAGCAGCAGATATTGTTTCTCTGAATCGTAGAGTAGAGCTAGTATGAACTCAGAGTTTCAGCACTTGGACTTGATTTTTCTATGCTTGAAATTGTTGTCCTTATATAGAGTTTTTCTGGGGACCTTCAAGTTGAAAAGTTATTGTTGCTCCATTTTTACTTGGACACTTGTCATTCTTCAATTGTTTGACTTCAAATTGTTGTCTTCTTAGACCACCTCAGGTCATTTTCTTTTGTACTATGAACAGCGCAGTTAAAGCCACATGTCCCTTGATTCTGCTAATATACCTGTTAGTTAGAACCTTTGTCGACTTGTCCCTTTCTCAAACTCATTTGAGGATAACCTCGGAGGGTCGAGTGTTTTAAGGTTTATGATCATTGTCATAACCTACCACTAACTTGTCAGAAGTCTGCACTCTACGATTTGGACTTCCTTAAGAGTGAATTCGTAGAATGACTTTTCTGCTCTACGAATTTAGTGGCTCTACAAATGGACCTATACTCTATGATCTCTGACGGTCTTTAGTTCACTCTATGATCTTAGAGTAACTTTGCCTTTAGCTTTACGAACGTCTTTTGACCAGGGACAACCTAGCTATTATAGAGGTTTAACTCTATGTTTGGATCAACCTAACAAGTTTGATCCCTAAGCTAAGTCCTTTTACATATAATTCTTTTCATAAGGACTTTACAAAAGCTACTTGTATACAAATATACATTAAAATATAATCATGATCAAATCAAATAGGTTTGACATAAATTGTAGGTACTAACAATCTCCCCCTATTTGATGATGACAAAACAAGTAGTTTAATTTCAATCATCAATTCTAATGCAAGACAATGCATGAAATTTAAATATGCCTTGGTATACAATGAGCAATTGTATTGTCTAGAAAAGGATGAATTTTATTGATGATTTAAAAAGAATTATAAGTTATTGAAAATAAATACATATATAAAAAAAAATCTAAGGTTTTATGCTAGCTCTCCCTCTTGGAGGATTTCTCCATTGTTTATCCCTTCTCCTCTCAGAGGCTGGAGCTTCTTCTTTTCTTTTCAACTCTTCCAAGGTATCTTTTGGTCCTGGGTATGGCATGTTTGGCTGTTCTTCTCATTCTATGTTGATCCCATATAGATTTCTATTCAGGATGCTTGGATCATTTATAATTGGCAGGCTAGACCCAGTACGAGTAACTCCACTCGACGATTGAGGAGTTCTTGAAGACTGACCTTGACCCAGGGGAACGACTTGAGGCCTAGGAAGAGGGGGATTTGATGATTGAACTTTACCTTTACCACCAGGAGCTTTCTTCTCCCCCTTTTTGTCAGCATTCTCCTTAGGAGCAATCACTTCTACTGTAAGAATTCTTATGGTTTCCACCATAGACTCCACTTGAGTTACAGAGAGGTGACTACTCCTTTCAATTCTTCATACTTTTTATCTGATGTTGGTCATGTACCATAGCCATATCACTATCAGTTCTAGTGATGTCATGAATTTGAACTAATGAATGCTAGAACTTATACGAAAGATTTTATCTGTGAGAAGCTTCATGGAAGAGGAGTTAGTCTCTTGCATCTTCTTCACTGCCACATCGTACTCATCAATTTTCTTGAAGTAGATGTCATCTCTTCTTCTTAATGATTTGTCAATGACAGTTGCAAGAAATGTCATTTTATTACCAAACTTTTCAGTCATGTCATTGACCATCTCTTGACTGAGCTGAGTTTGGACTAAAATATCTAGTGCTGGAGGGCGAGAGGATGAAGGTATGTCTAATTGTGGTGTGATAAGAGAGGAGGGTTTTTTTTTGTATCAGTTGTTGATTTGAAAAGGATGGAGTTGTATGTGCAAGAATTGGTTGCTCTACGATTGGAGAGTTAGGGGGCTCTACAATAGGAGATATGATGAGAGTTTGAGTTGGAGATTTTATTGGAGAATTAAATAGTGAAGGGGATGGGGTATATACATATCTGGAGTATTTTGTGGTGAGTATAGAGTATTATGTATATGTGAGGTTAATGTTTAGTCAATTTTGGTTGCGATCGTAGGGTTCTGGGACTCTACGCATGTGAGGTTTTATGTGTTGGTTGAGAATGGATGAGATAATTTTATGGTTGAGGTTTGAGAAGTACCTTCAGAAGATGATTGCTCTACATCCGGAGAGTTGTGCCCTACGAAAAATTCAAGGCGAGACATTGCAACTCTGTCAATCATGGTAAGATCAACAAAGGTATCCTTGTGAAAGATACCTGATGGAGGTGAAATCCTTTCACTATTGTAAGCAATTGTTCGTCTGGCAAATTTCAGAATTCTTGGGAAGTTCTGGGACAACACCTTCACATTAGGAAACTTCTGATAAGTCCAGGTGATATAGCTCAGATCTCCTATTGGAATAGCCTTCATCCAAGGCATGACAGGAAGAAAATAGAACATTAGATCACTATTGTTATTTTAAAGATAATAGGGGATATGTTTATTTCTTCATCTTCTTCTTCACCTTGAGCTTCTGACCTTTCGTCCCTTTCTTCAATATTCTCAGGGTTAGGTATTTCCTCAATCATTTCTTCATCTTCCTCCCCCCTGTGTTATAGCAATTTCTTGCTCTGAAGCAAGTTGAATGACTGAAGATTGTAGACGAGGAAGGCTACCAGGTGCGTTTTTGATGTACTGCACAATTGTATCAATGATTTTGGTGAGCTCCAGAGAATCATCAGAAGAGCTATCATTCCTATCCTCCCCCTCGGTTGTAGCCTTCTCTGGCTATGTTCGCTCAAAGGCCTTTTTGCCTTCTTCTTCAGTCTTCTTCAAAGATATTTTCTTCAATCTTCTTCTTTTTGGTTTTGGCTCAGGCATAGGTGCCTTCACAGCCATATCTTCATTCATGAGCTCAGGCTCAGAGGCCTTCTTAGCCATAATTGTATCATCATTTGGCTCTGGCATATCAGTCGTCCCAGCCATTTCTGCCGCAGCAGTCTCAGACTCTACGATCGGAGAATGAGACTCTACGATCGTTTGAGCATCGATTTCTCCTGCCTATGCCATTCCTTGGCCTTCTTTTTCGTCTTTCAAAGTTCTTGTTGAAGTATTCTTCTATTGTAAGACCTTATTTTGCTGCAGCTTCAGCATGTTCTTAGTTCCACGCTGTACTGATTTTTTCAGCATGATCAACCATTGCCTCGCATCCAGTAACTGGTGGAGGTTTTGAAGTAAACTTCCTTCTCCTCTACACTTTCGTTGTTCGTTGGCATTCTCCTTCAGAACTTTCTCCTTATCCTTCTTAAGACCATGCTCTTTGGCCTTGATATTGGTGGGGATTGTCTTTATCTTCTTCTTCTTGGGCTGGTCTGCAGTGGAGGCTAAAGTGGTAGAAGTTTCAGTTGTGGTAGAACCTTGAGATTCCCCTTCTTCTTCTGCTAATTTTCTCTTCTTCTTCTCTCCCTTCACAGGTTTCTTAACCTCAGCTACAGTCCTCTCACTTCCTTCAGACTGCTCAGATTTGTTAATTTCAACTGGATTTCTCTTCCAGTTCTCAAACAACTTCTTCGTTATCTTCTTGTTAACATTTAGGGGATCTCATTCCTTTTTCCCAATGGGCTTCCTCATATTTTTCTTCAGGAGGATACTTATGAATCTCCCATAGTACATCTTTGGTAGAGGCTTTCCTGCAGCTTTACTCTTCTCTGCATCCTTAAACTGATATCGTAGAGTTCCTCTTTGTAGAGTAAGATAATTCAACCATTTTCCACTACTCTACAATCCACTCTATGATTTATCCTTTTGACAGTTTCATTCTACGATTTCATTCTTACATGGTTAGTCTTGCAAGAAAATATCATGGACTTAAATTTAACATGCCTAATACACTTATTAGCTTATTAAATCTAGATTCGTCTAATGGCTTAGTAAACACATCAACTAATTAATTTTTTGTTGGGATAAAATGCAAGGTGATATTACCATTTTGAACATAATCTCTAATAAATTGATGCCTTATATTAATATGCTTAGTTCTAGAAAAACAAGATTATGTGTAAATTCTATTGCACTAACATTATCATAGAATATAGAAAATAGACTTAAAATCAAACCCATAGTCAACTAGTTGATTCTTCATCCAAAGGATTTGAGCACAGCAGCTACCATCATCAATATACTCGGCTTTTGCTGTTGAATCTTGCTAAACCATGAGACTAGTCTATTTTCATGTAATTGACAAGTTCCACTAATAATTTTTCTGTCTATTTTGCATCCTGCAAAGTTTGCATCTGAATATCCAATTAGATCAAAGGGAGACTCATTGGGATACCACAAACCCAAATTTGAAGTACCCTTGAAATATCTAAAAATTCTTTTAACAAAAACTAAATGAGATTCTTTAGGATTAGCTTGAAATCTAGTACAAATACATGTTGAGAACATAATATCAAGCCTACTAGCAGTTAAGTATATGAGAGAGTCAATCATACATGTGTATTGAGTTATATCAACACTTCTACATTGTTCATCTATGTCTAGCTTAGTTGCAGTAGTCATAGGAGTCTTCATAGGGGTAGCTTATTCCATGTCATACTTCTTGAGTAAGTCTTTGATGTACTTGGCTTGGTTGATGAATATACCTTCATCAGATTACTTCACTTGAAGTCCAAGGAAGAAATTCAGCTCTCTTATCATGCTCATTTCAAACTTGCTCTCCATAAGCTTGGCAAATTTCACACACATCTTTTCATCAGTAGAGCCAAATGTAATATCTTCCACATAAATTTGTACTAACAATGTCTTATTTTTGTGCTTCCTAAGAAATAGTGGTGTCTACTCTACCTCTAGTGAATCATTTTTCAATAAAAAAGTTAGTTAAAGTGTCATTCCATGCTCTAGGTACTTGTTTTAAACGCTTTATCAAGTTTATACACATAATTAGAGTGAGTATGATCAACAAAACCTGGGGGTTGTTCTACATAACATTGAGAAATACACTCTTGACATCTATCTGAAATACTTTGAACTTCACGTGGTCAACATAATCAAGGAATATCATGATAGCTTCAAGCCTTGCCACAAGTGCAAAGGTCTCATCATAGTCAATGCCTTCTTATTGAGAGTAACCTTTAGCCACCAGTCTTGCCTTATTCTTTGTAATCACACTATCTTCATCCATTTTGTTTTTGAAATCCCATTTATTGCCAATGACTGGATGATCTCTTGGTCGACTTTGCTTTTTTCAAATTGGTTCAACTCTTCTTGCATTGGCTCGATCCAACTTGAATCTTGAAGAGCTTCATCAATTTGCTTAGGTTCCATTTGTGTCAGAAAACTCAAATAGAAGCACTCATTATGGGTTGCAGATCTTGTTCTGACTTTTGTAGGATCTTCAACTCGTAGAGTTCCCAGTTCTGCAATAAGAGACTCTACGATTTCTTCTACAGGCTCTACAATCGTTGAGTTGTTGATCGTAGGGTCTTCTTGCTCTACGTTTACCTGATCATGTTCTACTATTTCATCAAATACCACACAGCCTTAATCGGCTCAATATTGTCAATCTCATCAAAAGTAATATGAATTGAACCTTCAACATTTAATAAGCATTTATTGAAGACTCTATAAGCCTTACTATTAGTAGAATAGCCAAGAAAGATACTTTCATCTGACTTAGGTTTGAATTTGGTCAGATACCTTTTTCCATTGTTGAGAATTTAACAAGCACAACCAAAGATATGAAAGTAATCAATGTTGGGCTTTCTTTTTCCACAACTCATAAGGTGTGTTCTTATGGATAGAGTGAATAAGGGTTTTGTTCTTCCTTTCAGCTACACCATTCTGTTGGGGAGTCCTTAGTGCAGAGAAGTTGTGATGGATGCCATTATCTTCACATAACTTGTCTCTCTTCCATGATCACTCCTTATGACTTTGATCTTTTCACCATTCTCATTCTCAACCAACTTAAAGAACTTGATTAACTAAGAGTTGGTCTCATTCTTTGATGCTAAAAAGAATAGCCATGTAAATCTTATGTGATCATCCACTATGACTAGAGTATACATCTTTCCTCCAAGGCTGACAGTAAGAATAAGACCAAACAAATCCATGTGAAGCAACTGTAGTGGTATATTGTTAGAGTTGACTATCTTGTTCTTGAATTAGACTTTGGTTTTCTTTCCCAGTTAACATGCTTTGCAAGGCTTATCTTTGATGAAGCTCAACTTGGACAAATCAGAGTCCAAATCTTTGGAAACTAGCTTGGACATGTTTTTGAAATTCAGATGAGATAATATTATGTGTCATAATTAACTTACATCTTCTGAAGCTTTGGCAAAGAAGCAGGTTGTCTCTGTTGAACTCAACTTAGCTAGATTCACCACATACATTTCTATCTCTAGTTCCAGATAGCTTGATTGAGTTTGTCTACAGGTCTCTTACTTGACATTTATTTCTGAGGAAGATAACTTGGTGTCCTTTATAACATAATTAGCTAATGCTTAGTAGGTTGTGCTTCAAACCTTCAACAAATGCTACTTTACTGAAAGAGACTGTACATTTTCCTATTGTATCATATCCTTTAGTCTTTTTAGAGTTGTTATCTCCAAAGATAACAACAAGGCCATCTTTCTCTTGAAAATTTAATAGTAGAGCTTTGTTGCCCGTCATATGTCTTGAGCATCCACTATCTATATACCATGTTGAGTTAGTGGAGCTGTTATCCTGCAAGAAAATTTAGACTTTACTTTGGTACCCAGACTTGCTTAGGTCCTGATGGGTTAGTGTTCTTAGGAACCCAGACCTACCTAACTCTAGGCTTTATATACACAGAATAAGCATTAAAATCACACATAGCAGCAATATGACCATAATGATGATAGTTATAGCATTTTATATGATGCATGCTTGTGTGTGTATGGATTCCTTGTCTTCGAAGACATATGTGGAACAAAAGAACCTACAACCTTTCTTCTGGGATCAAACACTCTCTGGCTCCACACTATTCTACGATTTTGAGAGTTCGTATGGTAAGAACCAACTCTTCGTTTCTTGCCTGGTTGGTTTGTAGAGTGAGTGTGAACAGACTACGATCCTTCGAGGCTTGAAGGTAGCTTTAGCTTTGCCCTGCTTTCTTAATCCTAGACCAATGTGTGATCTATTGTTCTCAGGGATCACGATCTGTTCAGCAGAAATCGTAGAGCTTTGAATAATCGACTTGACAACCTGTGTAGATTTCACAAACACAATGCCTCTATGGAAAGTAGAAGCACTGTTGTTGCTAGTCTCTAAAATTGTATTCACACTACGATCTGAGGGCAAGTCCCCAAATCCTAATCTTGAACGATCTGTGTTGCATCTGACTTGGTGATCAGGGATTCCATTGACGAAGAAGACCTATTCCATGTAGAAATTGTCTTCTCCAATTCCTCAATCTTGGAAATCATAGTTGACTCTCTGTGTAGACTGCTCAATGATTTTTCTCAATTTCTCATTCTCAGCCTCAAGCTTAGAAAGAGAATTAGTAGTTTCTTGAATTGTTTCCAATTCAAGTTGTACTCTTTCTTTTTCCTTTTGAAGAAGAGAATGATCCCTTGATAGAACCCTAAACCACTTCATATATTTATTCAACTTTGATGTAATGTCGCAAAAAGCAGTTCTAATATTAGAAATGTCAATATCAGGGGAGTTGAAGTCAAATACGTCACTGATATCAGTCTCTTAATGAGCAATGGTGTTGTCTGCAGGAGCTTCCATTGCCATGAAACATAGGTTTGTCATATGAGGTCCTTCGTCATCACTTGACTCAGAATTTGAGTCATTACAACTATCACTCCAGGAATCGTCTGTTACAAGACCTTTCTCCTTGTGATACTTCTTGTAAGCTCTCTGATCTTTCTTGAAGAACTCTTTTCTTTTTTGTCCTTGAACTCCTCTCTTAAAGGTTTGGTGCACTCAGCAATGTAGTGACCTGTCTTTTTGCAGTTGTAGCACAGATCTTTAGAGGAGTCTCTTTTGCTATTGTAATTATTGTTGTTGTTGTATGTTCTGTTGTTGCTTTTTCCCTTTCTCATGATCTTCAGCTTCCTTGCAAGTAGGGCCAGATCTTCATCATCATCTTCCAAATCAGTATCATCTTCTATATGAGCTTTTGAAGATGTCACAGTAGCTTTGAGGGCTTTCTTTTCTTTTGGTCTCTGTGGTTGATTTTACTCTTTGGTTTAGCTCAAGCTCATAGGTCATAAGATTACCATAGGACTTTTGCACAGTCATTTCATGCAAGTTATTTGATTCTCTAATTGTAATGATCTTTGCATCCCACTTGCTTGGAAGAGTTCTTATGAATTTGATGTTGAGGTCCTTGTTAGGATAGACTTTCTCAAATGCTACGAGTGAGTTGAGCAAGATGGTGAACCTTTCATAAGTAGCAGTTATGTCTTCTCTAGGAACACGAGAGAACATCTCATAGTGTTGGGTGAGGAGAGATTGCTTGTTCTCCCTTACTTCTTTTGTTCCTTTGTGCATCATTGGTAGAGCTTTCTAGACTTCTTTTGTTGTCTTGCAGTTGACAACATTTTCGAACGGTTCATCTTCAAGAGTCATGAACAGAATGTTCTTAGCTCTTTTGTCTCGAGCCACCGGTTTCTTCTCATTATTAGTCCACTCTATTCTCTGTTTAAATGCAACTTTATTGGGATAGTCAGGAGTTGGTGTGAGCTTTGTAGGAACATAGGGGCCATTGATCATAGTATCGAATAGTTCATCATCAATTGCTTCCATATACGCCTGTATACGAACTTTTCAATTAACAAGTTTATCTTTATTGCACAACAGTGGCTTGTTTCCACCACCATGCTCAGAGCTGATTTTAATTAGTGTCATGAATATACTCAAGTTGTAAAGCTAGTTTAAGAGAATGTTGCTTTGGTAACACTTGGTATTCCCAAAAGGCACAAAGAGATCTAGAAGGGGCTAAATAAATTCTTTAATTTTTTTTATAAAGAGATATTATCAAAATAGTTAAGTAAGTTAATTGATTGATTAAGCACAACATAATTGTATATTTTTTTAAAAAAAACCCTTCAAAGATTATTAGAAAACACAACTCTAAATTTAGTGAGCAGTTGCAGAAATAAGTCACAGAAATAAAACGTAGAGTGACCGAATGTAAAGTGCAGAAAGCAAAGAACACAGGGATTTTAAGAGCTTCAGAGCACAAGTCTCCTATTCCTCTCTTTTACTATGCCAATAGGGATATTCCACTAAGAAGAGTAATCACCAAGAATCCAAGATTACAGTTCACTAAGAACTTTTATACAACTGATTTACAAAGAATCCTTCAAGTCACACAAACTTGGATTACAAGAGATCACTAAGATCTTATCAATCACTAAAAAAAATATGTTTGTTTTAAGGTGCTGCGAAGTTGCTTTTAAGTTTATCTTCAAATGACTTGGCAGATATTATTTTTTTGAATTGTAGAGTAGAGCTTGTATGAACTCAGAGTTTCAACACTTGGAGTTGATCAAATTTTTTTTTTTCTATGCTTGAAATTGTCGTCCTTATATAGAGTTCTTTTGGTGACCTTCCCGTTGGAAAGTTAACGTTGCTCCATTTTGACTTGGACTCTTGTAATTCTTCAATTGTTTGACTTCAAATTGGTGTCTACTTGGACTACCTTAGGTTGCTTTCTTTAGTATTGTGAATAGTGCAGTTGAAGCCACGTGTCCTTTGACTATGCTAATATAGCTGTTAGAAAGAACCTTTGTCTACTTGTCCCTATCGCAAACTCATCTGAAGATAACCTCAGAGGATCGAGTGTTTAAGGTTTATGATCCTTGTCATAACCTACCACTAACTTGTCAAAAGTCTGCACTCTACAATTTGGACTTCCTTAGAGTGAATTCGTAGAATGACTTTTCTGCTCTACGAATTTTAGTGGCTCTACGAATGGGCTTATACTCTAAGATCTCTAACTATCTTTAGTTCACTCTGCGATCTTAGAGTAACTTTGCCTTTAGCTTTACGAACGTCTTCCAGCCAAGGATAACTTAGCTAATATAGAGGTTTAACTCTGCAATTTGGATCAACCTAACAAGTTTGATCCCTAAACTAAGTCTTTTTATATAGAATTCTTTTCGTAAGGACTTTACAGAAGCTACTTATTTACAAATATACATTAAAATAGAATCATCATCAAATTAATTAGATTTGACATAAATTCTAGGTACTAACAAAATTTATTCAGATATCTTTTACCATTGTTGAGTAAGTGGCAAGCACAACCAAAGATGTGAAAGTATCTTGTTGAAACTGATAATGGTTTATATTCCTTGAATAATTTCTCTCTATTACATAGGTTCATATATATAAACAACTATCCTAATTACAGTTATGGTAATCTCTAAATTACAGTAATGTGTACACACTAATTATGGAAAAAACAATCGTGGCATATCTTCTAACACTCCCCCTCAAGTTGGTGTATAGATGTCTCACATACCCAACTTGAAACATAATGGATGAAACATCTTACTACTAAGATCCTTAGTCAAAATATCAGCAAGTTGATGTTCTGTTTTGACGAAAGGCAAGCAAATAAGACCACTAGTTAACTTTTCTTTGATGAAGTGTCTGCCAATCTCAATGTGCTTCTTTCTATCGTGTTATACTGGTCGTTTGCAATACTAATGGCTGCCTTATTATCACAAAATAACTGCATAGGCCTTTTAGTTGTAACACCCAAATCTTCTAGCAAGGTTCGAAGCCACATTAGTTCATTTATACCCAAGGCGATAGCTCGATATTCGGCCTCAGCACTGGATCCTGCCACCATGGACAGTTTCTTACTGCGTCAAGTAACAAGATTACCTCCAACAAATGAACAGTTACCGGATGTAGAACGACGATCCTTTATAGAGTCAGTCCAATCTGAGTCGGAAAAAGCTTTAACTCTCATATGACCATGTGGTGCGAACAATAAACCTTTTCTAGGAGCAGACTTGAGATACCTCAGAATTCTGTAAACAGTTTTCATGTGACAATGTCGAGGATCATGTCATATACTGACTCACTATTCCCACAACATAAGATATATCAAGTCTAGTATGAGAGAGCTATATCAATCGTTCCACCAAACAATGATATCTTTCTCTATCAACCGTTGGTCCTGTGCCACCTACTAGATGATAATCAACTTCAATAGGAGAATCAACATGCTTACATCCCAACATGTCAGTTTCTGTTAAAAGATCAAGTACAGACTTTATTTGAGATAGAAAAATTCCACTAGAAGATCTTGCAACTTCAATACCAAGAAAATATTTCAAAGGACCAAGATCTTTGATCTCAAACTCTTTGACCAGACTTGCTTTGAGATTAACTATCTCTTCTCTATTATCCTGTCACCACAATATCATCAACATAAACAATAAGAATTGTAGTCTTACCTTTTATGTTTTTGACAAATAGAGTATGATCTGCTCGACTTTGCTTGTACCCAAATTTTTTCATTGCTTTGTGGAATCTACCAAACCAAGCTCTTGGAGATTGCTTCAAACCATATAAAGCCTTTCGCAGCTTACAAACCTTATCTTTGGTGACAGACGAAGCAAAATCAGAGGGTATTTCTATGTATACTTCCTCCTCCAAGTCACCATGAAGGAACGCATTTTTTAGATCCAATTGCTGAATATCCCATCCAAAGTTTGATGCACATGAGATTATGGTACGAATAGAGTTCATCTTCGCCACAGGAGCAAATGTCTCCTGGTAATCAATTCCATGGGTTTGAGTATACCCTTTTGCAACTAGCCTGACTTTGAGTATCTCAACTGTCCCACCTGACTTCCGTTTGACTTTATATACCCATTTGCAACCAACTGTTTTTTTCCTTTACCGTAAGGAATGGTAACTAGTTCCCATGTATCATTCTTTTTCAGGGCATTCATCTCCTCTATCATGGCATGTTTCCAATTCTCATCACTAATTGCTTCTCTCCACTCCTGAGGAACAAATATTAAAGACAAGGAAGAAACAAAGGAGTGATAGGATGCAAATAATTTATTATAGACTAAGAAATTAGAGATAGGATGTTGAATACAAGATCTAACCTCTTTTCTAGTAGCAATAGGAATGTCAGTATCATCAAAAGAACAAGTAGGATTAGGATTCTCACCATTAGCATTATCAAGATTAGGTTCTGATCACGTGGTGCAGAAACGGTGACCTTATTCTTTCCTCTTCGAGCATAGGTTCTCAACTCGGGCTCATTCTGATAGCATATGACTTGTAACTATAACTCCCCTGTGTAGAATTATCAAAAAGAACACTAGGAACAACAGGAACAAAATTTATATGATAAGATGGTATAGTAGAACTTGTAATACCAGCCTCAGGAGGAAGCTTCTCCTCATCAATAACATCCCTCTGGGGAGAAGGTGAAGAAGAATAAAAAGGTTCCAATTCCCAAAAAGTTACATCCCGAGTGACAAATACTTTGTTTAAAGTAGGATGATAACATTTATAACCTTTTGGGGTTGGAGAATAACCAATGAAAACACACCTAAGAGCCTTAAGATCTAATTTTCCCCAAGAGATTTATCATGAACATAACACACACAACCAAAAACTCGAGACGAAGGAAAATGACTTGTCGTGCGTTAGAGAAAAGAGATGGGACTTTTGTTTCCAAGAATTCTAGAAGGAAGCGGTTTATAAAAAATGCAGCAGTCAAAACATCATCTCCCAATAGAAATTTAGGGGTGTTCATAGTAACATAAGAGTGCGGGCTACCTGAAGTAAGTGTCGATTTTTTCTTTCCGCTACTCCATTTTTGTTCTAGAGTTTTGACACATTAGGTTTGAAGAATGATGCCATTCTGAGAGAGATTAGATGTAAAAGTACTATTATTACTATATTCACAACCATTATCACTATGGAGAATTTTGACTTTAGCTTCAAATTGGGTTTGAATCATTTTATGAAATTCCTGAAAGCAATCAAACACCTCATTTTTGGAACGAAGAAGATAAATCCAAGTGACACGAGAATGACAATCAATAAAGCTAACAAATCATCTATAACGAGAATGGGAAACACTTGAGAGGGTCCCCTCACATCAGTATGTATGATAACAAAAGATTCAGAATGTCGACTGTTAATAGCAGAATAAATAAAATGTTTATGTTTACCCAATTCACATGGTTCACACAAAAGTTGTGTCTTGTTACATTGCTTAACTAAAGATGGAAATAAAGACTAATATGGAAGAAGAGGGATATCCCAAACATCGATGTCATTGATAGAGAGAAGTCAGGTTAGAGTCAGAAGTAGAATGAAGAGCCTGAGTAGAGAACATGTTAGACGAGGGAACATCTAAATAATAAAGACCACCAACTGTACTACCACTGACAATCTTCTGCCCCGTCACCAAGTCCTGAAAAACACAATGAGTTGGGAAAAAGGTCACTGAACACTGTAAGGATTCAAAAAGACGTTGGATAGATAATAAATTTGCAGTAAATGAAGGAATATGAAGAACAAATTATAATGTCAATAAAGGTGTACAAACTACAGAACCACTTCCAGAGATGGAAGAAAGGGAACCATCAGCTACTCGAACCTTATCTATTCCAGAGCAAGTCGTGTATGAAGTAAAGAGGGTGGAGGACCCCATCATATACTCGGAAGCACCTGTGTCAATGATCCAACTAGAGACAAGTTGATGAAACATTAAAAGCACGAGTGTATACCTAACTGGGCATAATGAGAAGTATGTTTGGAATAAAATTTCCGAAAAGCCAAGATTTCCTTAGGAGTAAGTGCAGTACTAGTGTCTGAAGCACTGGATGCATCAACAGGAAGTGTTGTAGTAGTCACATAGGCCGGAGATCCACGTCAACTACCGTTACCAAACAGACCACCTCGTCCCTTAGGACGTCTATAAAGCTTAAAACAACGATCCCTGGTATGGTTCTTTCCCCCACTGTAATCACATGCGCGGGATTCCTTCTCAACAGGAGACTGAATGGTGGAGCCAAATTTAGGATACGAAGCAACCATGGCTGATTGGTGAATAGAATTTAGAACCATCACCCGACACCTACTTTCCTCTTGTTGGACTCTAGCATGAGCCTCTCGCAGTGATGGAAAAGGTGTCTGACCAATCAATTGTGCTCGAACTTTATCAAATTCTATATTCAAATCGGCCAAGAAATTCACAACTCTATCTTCGCTAACAAAATTTTGATAAGCGGCTGCATCTTCCAGACATTTGGCTGAAAAAACTCGGTAATGATCAAGCTCCTGCCAAAGTGCATTAATTTCTGCAAAATACTGTGCCACAAACTTCTCCCCTTAACCCAGCTCACGGATTCATTTACAGATGCCATATGCCTTGGACATATCACCAGAAACATAGAAATTTTGAGAGATAGCCTCCCAAAGCTCCTATGTCGTGTCTAAGAACATGTAACTACTCATACTAGGTTCCATTGAATTAAAAATCAATGTTTTCACCATAGAGTTATCATATTTCCATTCTTCTTGGGCTACATCTGCTTGTGTAGGCATGATTGTTATACCACTGATAAAATGCCGCATACGGTTAGCTTCAATTGACATATGGCATGATTGAGACCAAGCTAGATAAATGTCCCATCCAACTTAAATGGGCTAAAGAACCAAAGCAGAGTTGAGATGATGATTTCTAATTAACTGTCCTTTATTTATTTCAGTAGTACCACCACTATTAATGGAACTATATTATGCCTTGATAAGTAATAGGAGCAACAAGAATATCCGAGGATATATCTACAAGGATAATTTAAAGGCTAAAAAAAAGGTAGTGAATTATTCCATAAAGCAGAGTAGTGCACCGATAAAATAATGCAGGACCCTAGCAAAGGAAAAGCAAAGGAAGAGCAGTACACTAGCAATACACTAGCCACGGATGCTGCTGTCAAAGAAAAGCTTAATAAACCTAAATCAAACACTGCAAGACCACTGTAGATGGCAAGAGGGGAGAGAGACGATCACCCTAGAAAAGGTTGTGCCAACAAAGGTTCGTCGAAAAAGTTTCACGCGCTGGTCAAAGGTGGTGCGTGGCGTCAGCGATGCGCGAGTGAGGCGTCGTGTGGATGCGCGTGCGACGGTGGTGAAGAATCTGACACCTCTGTGATGATCGACTAGCATTGGGTAACCCAATTACGACCTCAATTTCTTTATATAGATTGGTTCAACTAGTTTTCTAAGAAGAAATATGAATAGTAGCGAAATGAAACTGTGTAGGCTGATGTTAATAAGGTCCGGGCTTTGATACAATGTTGAAAATGATAATGGTTTATATTCCTTGAATAATTTCTCTCTGTTACATAGGTTCATATATATACACAAGTATCCTAATTACAGTTATGGTAATCATTACTGTGTACACACTGATTATGGAAACTACAATCATGGCATATCTTCCAACATATCCAATGTTGGGCTTCTTTCCATTCTAAAGCTCGTAGGGTGTCTTCTTATAAGTAGAGTGAATGAGAGATCTGTTCTATGTGTAGCAGGCAGTGTTGACAACTTCAGCCCAAAATATTATGGTAATCTTGTTGCTGCTAGAAGTGTTCTTCCTGCTTCAGTAAGAGTTCTGTTCTTCCTTTCAGCTACTCGATTTTGTTGGGGAGTTCTTGGTGCAGATAAGTTGTGATGAATACATCTCCACAGAACTTGTCAACCTCAGAAAAGTCAAATTCCTTTTTATGATCACTCTTTATTGCTTTGATCCTCTCACCCTTCTCATTCTCAACCATTTTGCCCCTGATTGCTAGAAAACACCTGTGAAGCCCTGCAATATGTCGATTAAGCACAATAACACTATAATCATATAAAACTATATAAAACCTACGAGAACAGACAACTATTTAAGTCATAAAGTATCCGATTCGCGGGTATAAATCCCACTCATCACTGTAGAAATAAGTCACAGAATAAAATCGTAGAATAGCATAAAAGTAATTTGCTGAAATGTAAAAGCAATAAAGTAAAGACACATGAATTTAAGAGATTCGGAGCACAACAATCTCCTAGTCCTCTCTTCTTAGGGATGATCCACTAAGGATAGGTTGGTTATACAAACCAAGCTCACTAAGTGCTATTACAACTTAGATTCACAAAGAATCTTTAAGTCACAAAGGCTTAGTACAAATAGATCACTTATATCTAATCACAATCACAAAGAATGGGTTGTTGTTTGAGGTGCTGCTAATATACTTTAAGTTCTTCTCCAAATGTATTAGCAGCAAATTAGAAATCTTCGGATTGTATGTGATGTACTCCACGACACGCTTGCGTGAGGTGGTCGTCGCCCGGATTGTTTCTAACAAAGTCGTAAGGTGGAACACTTACAACACCTTAACCCAACGTCTATATAGAGACGAGAACCTTGGTACAATTGCTTTGCGCTAGGAAGCTTGCGTTGAGTGGAACACCAACGACACCTTGACCCATCGCTTATATGTAGGTGATAACCTTGGTAAAATCAACGATTGATGTATGGTAGAAGACGCCACACACAACTATATATTGTTGTATGATAAGTCGATAATGAATCTCACAGAAAACTATGAACAATTCAGGAGTTCTCAAAAAACCAAAAAGAATAATCTCACAAGTTTTATTTATCAAAGTTGTATATCTATTACATCAGATATATAGTCTATTTATAATAATGAAAGAAATCCTAATTCTATAAGAAATCGAAACCCTAATTCCACAAGGAATAAGAAATCCAAAAGGAATGTAAAACCCTAGCTCACAAATCAATATGGAAATCAAATCCTATCTAATATAACTCCTAGATACATTAGAAATCTAAAAGATACTGAAAATAACTAATTAAGGAAGTAAATCCGCGTCCAAATCTGTCATAACGCGTAAAAACTCAAACTGGAAATCGACAAACCCGCGAGGGCGGGCTTTTTAAGCCTGGGAACACCGCCGGGGCGGCATTAGGCAGAGAGGAACGCGCTGGGGCGGAGCCAGAACATGCTGGGGCGGCATTGGGCAGAGGCAAGCCCGCCGGGGTGGACTTTTATGCCTTGGAAACCCGTCGGGGCGGGTACAAGTTTCCTGCTGCGACATCCTTTGGTAAAATGGCCATAACTTTCTTGTCCGAACTCCGATTGAGGTGATTCAAGAGGCTCTGGAAAGAGAACGTATAGCTCTACAACTTTCATTCTTTAAGGATTGAAAGATTCTTGCTGGATCAAGGTCGAAATCGAGCTTAAAGTGGCTGTTATGTATTTGGCAAATTTGAAACTCCAAGCTTTGATCTTTGTTTGCATGATGAATGTATTGCGATAGCTCTACAACTTTCATTCTTTAAGGATTGAAAGATTCTTGCTGGATCAAGGTCGAAATCGAGCTTAAAGTGGCTGTTATGTATTTGGCAAGCTGAAAACTCCAAGCTTTGATCTCTGTTGCATGATGAATGCATTGCCTTGACGCTTGAATCCTTCCTCTTCATTCCATACATTCCAACCTCATGTTGTCGCGTGATAACTTGTAAGCTCCTATCCATGCAATGTACACGGACTCAATTGACTTGAACTCCAATGTAAGCATCCTCGGGTTGAATTTTGTCCAACCACTCGCAATCATTCGTTGACTCCTCAGAACTTGAATAGGTTCTACCCATTCTTTTATCTCTGAGTCATTTCTTGTTTGATGCGAGCCCTAAGCAACTTTGTTATTGAACTCAGCGATCGATCGAGATGTTATTAGTATGGTGGAACACGTTTTAACACTTGAGGATCAGTTCTTATTCAGTGTTGTTATAACAATCCTTTTATAGCTACTCTTTTAGTTTTTCCCATTAAATTGTTACCGTTTCTCCAAATGGCCTGGGACACTTGTCAAAATATAATGCAAAAGCTTCAAAAATTGTCTGTTGGACCACAAGTTGTCGCTCTCAATAGTATTTGGTTTGGTGCAGCAGCCAACACGTGTCTTTGTCCTTGCAAAGATAGATGTTGCAAAAGCTGCATTGTCTCTTCATCCTTATCGCCAACTCATTTGAGATATCATCTTTGAAATATGTGAGTATATGGTTATATGACCCTTGTCACAAACCTGCCACTTGCCTTATCAAACTTGAGTACTCTACTATTTTGTTCATTTTAGCCTTCAATGTAAAAACGTAGAGTCAGTCTTCAGATCGTTGAGTGACTCTACTCAACTATATTTGCCTTGCAATTTACAGTGGCTCTGTGATATAGTTCTACAATCTGGCACTTCACTCAACGATTTCAGCTTCTACTCAACGAAATGCTAGTCTGTCTTAGACAACTTCAACTATTACAAGAATACAAGACTATACCCTACGATTTTGGGATTTGGCTCCCCTCCATTACACTTTCCCTCTAATTCCATCCAATACACTATATTTTTTATCTTAACAATATTATTAGTAATGATCAAAATATGTTAATAAATACTCCCTCCGTCCCCAAAGGTATGAGCAATGTAAAATTTGTACACATATTAAGAAAATCAAAAGTAGAGAAAAAAAAGTTCCAAATTCATCCCTAGTAGCCCCACAATATTATATAAAGTGATGAAAACTTTTAATATTTATACTAATGGACCCCCACTAAATGACATATTTACCCTTCACTTTACGTACTTTATATCACCCTTTGGGGACAATTTTTTTACCTTCAATCATCCTTTTGGAGACGGAGGGAGTAGTTAATAATATTAAGATCAATCCTACCAAAAATTAGAATCATTAAAAACTATTTTTATCCTTAAAAGTTTAAAAGAATTTTCAACCAATGAAATTGTGATGAAAAATCCACATGTTCATCAAATGGTGAAAAATTGTCGGATTACTTTCATGTTTGGAACAATAATACTACTCCATATTATAAATTAATTGACCGGTGTTGATTTCAATTATACTAACGAAAACTATAAAAATATGGTGTATTGGATGGAATTTGAGGAAATGTGTAATGGATGGGGGCCAAATCCACTATTTTCGATTTACCTAACATATTAGATCCTTAACCAAGTCTTTTTATACAAAAATTTTCGTAAGGACTTTACAAAACTTACTTGATATTACAAATATACTTTAGTATCATAGTCATCATTAAATCAAATATGGAACCACATAAATGCAAGTACTAACATACTTGTATCTAGGACAAATGCTTGTTTGTTTTTAGATAAAATAAAAAGATTTTATTAGAAGAAAGAAAACAAAATGAATAAACACAAAGTCCTAACAAAGGACAGGACTCTATTCCCTATGAAAATCTGAAAATCTCTCTCCCCCATAGCCAAAGCTCACAAAGAAGCAAGAAATGTAATTTTACCTCGCAACAAGTGAAGAGCCAAGCTTCAACCACTAAAAATATGCGACTTCAACTTGGTTCAAAACCCCAATAAAATTTATATTTGCTCACCCATGATTCCTATGAGGTTTTGATGCTAAACAATAAGCATAGATATTATTTGTTAGTTTTTTGCATTGCAAGTTTTATGTTGCGCAAGTTGTGTGCCTTTAGTTAGTTGTATGATTCATATTCTTGTTTCCATACGATTATTTTACTAGGAATTCGTGCAATATACTTTATTGTATGTGTCAAGTGATCACACTGAATCATAGCCTGAAGTCTTTATTTGCAAATGATTCTTCATTTCAGAAAGGTTTTGTCGAGGCCAATGTTGATGACGGTCTCTTAGAAATTTTTGGCCTAAAACAGGGATGGCATGCTTCGTTTGTCATGGGTGAACTTATCCAAGCCAAACACATCGCACAGGTACTGAAGTTTATGTTAAATTTTTATTATTATTAATTTAAGATGATATCCATATACACTTGGTTGCAAATGTTTTGACTTTCCACAAAATAAGTCCATAATAGATTGTCAAGGTTCATATTAGGAATGTAGTTGTTAGAAAAAATGCCAAAAAATAAATAAAGGAATACCCTTGAGGAAAGGGTGGGACAGAGTTCAACCAATATGGATTATGACAATCACTGTAATCCCACGTCAAAAGAGTGGGAAACACTATGTGTTTTGAATGTTAACATCAAAATCTGACCGCTCACCTAATCACCAAATAACAAGCTAAAAATCTGCACAGTGAACAAACAATGAACATACACACCAAAAGCTTGACGGCTTGGGCCGCCGGGAGATAGCTCCAGTGTGAGAATAAGTACATATCAGAAACGTTAACAATGGAGGTATAAAATTGCTCTAGTGTATAAGAGTAAATATTATGTGTACCTTGTCCTAGTATATAACTGTATTTATAGTTGTTTACACCGCCTATCATAACACGCCCGAGACTAATTAGGAATAGGAATCATGATTTAGAGTTTCCATAAGAATTAGATCACCATAATCAAATAGGATCCTCTTTCCTTAAAAATAGGAAACCAAATAGGATAAGGAATCATAAGTCAATTAGGATTTTGACCCTACTAGAACACCAAGCCGCCAAATAATTAATATGCCAAGTGGCATGGGCCCGGATTCGGGCATCGATTATGGGCCTGAAAAAATCTCATCACATCATTGCCCCCACTCCCCTATTATAAGAAATATGATTGGGGAGTAGATGATAAGAGGTGAAATAATAGTACTAAAGACAGTGCGTTAAGCACAACGGCTTATAAAATGAATGGCGTGTCCAAAACAACGACTTATAAAACGGACTACACATCAAAAGGACGGCGCGTCAAAAACAATGGCTTACAAAAAAGACAGCTCGTCACACCATACACTAAACGGCACGTCACACCAAACACCAAACGACTCATCACACCATGCACCAAACACCAATCACCGAACACCAAACATTGAAGAGCTAGTTACATCGAACACCAAAGAGCTCGTTATACCGAACACCAGAGAGCTCGTTACACCGACACCAAAGAGGGAATACATTTTGTCCACCTGCCAAATCATCAAACACCATATAGGGAACAAATTTTGTTCGCCTGCCAAATCACCAAACACCATATAGGGAAACAAATTTTGTTCGCTTGCCAAATAACCAAACACCATATAGGGGAACTAATTTTGTTTGCCTGCCAGATTGCCAAACACCATATTGTAGCGAAATTGCACGATCCATCCCACATCAATTCATCACACACCTATGTAGACTAGCCTAATAAGCATGTTGGACTACCTCCTTACCTAAAAGGTTAACCTATTTGGTTGAGGCTCCGCCATACTTATTAACTCATCTATACTCTTGAATTTATATAATGTGGGATTCATGTGAAATATCCTAACACATTGAATAAATTTTGTCTACCTGCCAAATCCCCAAACACCATATAGGGAACAAATTTTGTTCACCAGCCAAATCAACAAACACTTAACCTCCTCGGACCAAAAGTCATAATTAAGTCGAAATAGCCGACTCCCTTAGAACTCAAATAGTCACCAAGTGGAAAAATTATGATGTGCTGGGTTATAAATTCAAAATTTACAATTTTGAATATTTTGTTGAGGTGGCGCAGACTGCTTAATTTGAAGTTATGTATCTGCTAAAGCTCATATCGGGTTTGAATATCCTGCCCCCAACCAATTTAGCCCGAACCAAATTTGGAGCCGAATAAATAATGTACATTGCTCAAGATTACTTTCTTCTCAACCAATTTTATGTGGTGGCTGAAGAGAGATACAATCAGCAAGATAATTGGCTGAAGAGATATATAACCAGTAGAGACAATTGGCTAAAAATTCTTGAGTTCGGATGTGCTACAAAACTGATTGCCCGAAGATGATGCCGATGGGAGTCCTGAACTCTTTAGAAGAGTAAATTGATGACATGACTTGGTCTGCCCAAGCCTTGACTACCAAGGATGATTTATCGAAGCTCAAAAAATCACAACAAAGGAACCAAGTCTTCACCCTTTGCTCGTAAGTTGTATGTTCGAAGCTTAAATTTTTTTTCTGCCCAACCCAAAGTTGTCCAAGTGTATTGAGTTCCCAATAAATTGTAGCAAAACTTTGTAGCAATTGAACATCTGGCATGCCGATATTGATATTAAAAGTATGAACATGGGACTCGTGAATAAATTGTCAAACCCATGGAGGAAATTGTCGAAATGTGTGTCTAAAGCCATAGCCGATCCGCCGATGGAACAGTGATGCAAGTGCATATACATGCATGGTGTTAATCCCCCTATAACTACGCGAAAAACATATTGTACTCCTCCTTTCCCATACAAAATTGGAGTGAATACACATGATATTTGCACATATGACAATAATATAATCGCAGTGTACATAACACATGATAATAGCTATTTCATGCAATAAAGTATTAGCAATAATATGATGTAGCTAACACTTATATGACCCTCCCACAATGGATAATAAATTTGACACCAAAGTTGATACTTAAACTTTGCCAATCCATAATGGCGGTACCACAAACCCATGAATAACTGGCCGAAGCCATGGGAGGAATCACTGAAGTCGTACGAGAACTTCAAGTAGCCGATCCAATGGTGAAATTGGATTGATTTGGTTGTGGTTTAGATTCCACAAATTTACTGAAGAACGAACACAATATAAAAAATTGAATTCGACCAGCCGAAGTCTCGAGGAAGTCAACCAGCTATTGTGGCATGGTTGTGATAATGAACTGGACTCGCAGCCAGTCTAGTATAATTTTTTGTTATGGACGTGAACGAAGGTTATTGCTTCTTCTTTGTGATAATGAAGAGCCAGGAGAAAAATAGCCGAAGTAATTGTTAAAAGTTGCTAAAGAGGTGATTGTTGAAGGTGACGGGTACCCTACGTTGATGTCGAACCCCACATGAAAGCTTTGCATAGCCGAATGAATGTTGAAGAATTATCATATGGAAAACACAATTTGTAAGTGTTAATTTGTCGAAGATTGTGATCAGACATGGCTGGTTTTCTTTTTGTTGATGGGAACTAATCCGAGTGCTGAAGCCCCAACTCTACTATACCGTCTGTCCGGGCAACGCTAAAGATAATCCCAAGTTGCCAATGATGAGGATTTGCCTTGAATGCACAGCCGGAGTTAATTTTAAGCTTCCGAAGTGGGTGTCCAAATCTTGATCGTCCTCTTGAGCTATTGCACCATTGATGGTTCCAAAGAATATTTTGAAACCCAAACTCTCGCTCAAACCTTAGTACCGAAAGCTGCTACAAGTTTGCTTGTTTCTCCATTTTTCTTTGAAAATTCCATCACGTGCATGGTGTAGAACTAACCCATATATAGTGAACAGACCTTTATATTGGTATATGACATGGTGTTGTTTTGATTGGCAACATAGCCAAGTTTGAGCTGATATGACGATGAGGATCGCTTGATTGAATATAAATAAACCGTGAGTGTAGGGACGAAGACGATGGTACACTGACGATGGGTTTGGATTGCTTCGTCTGGCTTCGAGAAGCTTAGAGAAAATGCATTAGTGTTGTTGCTAGCTTGTGGCGATGGGGCCACATGAATTACTATTGCTTATGTGGTGACCCTTTTAGAACGTTAGGGCACAACATCTTTCACTCACCTGGACTAATAATCAAAGTGAATAATGCTTTGATTTTATATTTATCACATGAATACTACCACTACATGCATAATATAAGAGATATATATCATGTAAAGTAGCATCAATACTTGATTACAATCATGTTTCAATTGCTATGGGCAAAATAATAATCACATGCTTATGTTGCATACATATATATGTATATCTTTGACTTAATAAAGAATGCAACTTGTCTTTTATGTAGGTTTTGCCTTCTTGTCATAGAAAATCAACTCCAATGAGCAAAAGCCATCATTGAAAATTGTCAACTTCAGAATATATACCGCCCTAATATTAATCAGAGCCTTATGCGATAACTGATATGATATGATGCCTCATACAAGTGATGATGTCAATTGATAATTTTGTTAGTGATTTTAATTTGACATTAGAAAAGTTCCTCTTTCTAGCGCTAATGTTAACGTCAAAATCTGACTGCTCGCCTAATCACCAAACAACGAGCTAAAAACTTGCACATTGAACAAATAATGAACACACCAAAAGCTTGACGGCTTAGGCCGTCGGGGGATAGCTCCGGTGTGAGATTAAGTACAGGCCACAAATATTAACAATGAAGGTATAAAATTGCTCTAGTGTATAAGAGTAGATATATTGTGTGTACCTTGACCTAGTATGTGGCTGTATTTATAGTTGTTCACACGGCCTGTCATAACACGCCCGAAACCGATTAGAAATAGGAATCATGATTTAAAGTTTTCATAATAATTAAATCACCATAATTAATTAGGATCCTTCTTTCTTAAAAATAGGAAACCAAATAGGATAAGGAATCATAAGTCAATTAGGATTTTGACCCATACAGAACATCAAGCCGTCAAATAATTAATATGCCAAGTGGCACGGACCCGGATTCGGGCATCGATTATGGGCCCGAAAAATCTCATCCCAACTAATGTCAAACTCAAACTTGAAGTCTGATGTTGCATGAGTATCAAACTAAGGACCACATTTGGAGTTGTTCTTGTTGGATATTTAAGTTACAAAGTTTTTGATCTATTTAGGGCTCTTCGTCCTATTTTTTAGCTGCTATCTTTTTTCCCTGATGGTTTGGTAGAAATAAAATGTAAAAGCTGACAAAAACAATCTTAATTTTGAGACTTCTTAAGCACACATTTTATTGGTCATCAAAGCACTTATTTATACAACTTATCAAAACATAAAAAGCATAAAGAATGCAGCTAAATCTGCTGCAGTTACATAACAGAAACTTCCAACAAAATAGCAGAATAGTAGGTCAAGCCTAACAGACTTTGACAACTTCAATTCAACATGTGTTTTATTAAACCTCAACAACTCAAACATCAGCAGCCCACTTAGCTCCACGTGAGTAGCTCTTTGGGCATCATTCAACACTCTTCCTTGGCTCTGGAGCTGCAAACTCCAAGCTTCTGACTCAAGAATTCATATCTAATCTTTGGAAGTGCCTTTGTTAGGATGTCAACACTTTGATTTTCTGTTTTGCAATGGATTAGTTGCACTTCTCCTTCCTTTTGTACCTCTTAGAAAATAAAGTTTTATCTTGAAGTGTTTTGTTTTGTCATGGAACAATGGATTATTAGCAATTGAAATTGCAGCTTGGTTGACCGCAAATATCTGTGTGCTTTCTTGTTGTTCCATATGCAAATCTGTCATGAGTTTTCTGATCCAAAGAGCTTGATTTACAACAGCAGTAGCAGCTACATATTCTGCTTCTGCTGTGGATTGAGTTATGACTTCTTGCTTCTTAGAACATCATGAAAAAATTCCAGAACCAAAGCTAAAACAGTAACCTGAGGTGCTTCTCATATCATCAACACATCCTGCCTAATCACTATCAGAATAACCATGGAGACTGAAGTTTATAACTTGACTGAACCTTACTCCATAATCAATTGTACCCTTAACATATCTTAGAATTCTTTTTGCTGACTAAAAATGGATTTCACTAGCACAATGCATATACCTTGATAACAAACTTACTGCATGCATGATATCTGGCCTGGTTGCAGTTAAATAAATTAGGCAGCCTATTAGGCCCCTGTACAGCCTTTTATCCACCTTTTTAGCTCCATCATCCTTGCAAAACTTCTCCTTTTGATTCATTGGAGTTGCAGTTGGCTTGCACTCGTCCATGTTGAAATTTTTCAGAATCTCATATGAAGTTCTCATTCTGCCTTTATTCAACTTCCATGCCAAGGAAAGATGCCATCTTCCCAAGAGCAGTCATCTAAAAAACATCCTTCATTTTCCTTTTGAAAGTGTCAAAAGAAAATCATCAACATATAGGGATACCACAAGTATTTCATCACTAACCTTCCTGAGATAGAGATTAAATTCACTTAAGACTTTTTGTGAAGCCTAAATCTAACAAATGTGCATCAATCATGTTGTACTAAGCTCGTGGTGCCTGCTTTAAACCATATAGGGTCTTTTTCAACATATACATTTTCTCCTCTATTCCTTGGACAACAAAACCTTCAGGCTGCTCCACAAAAATTTCTTCCTCCAAGTATCCATTTAGGAAGGCAAATTTGACATTCATCTAGTGTATATTCCACCCCTTTTGAGCAGCAAGGGCCATCAACATTCTTATGGTATCCAATCTAGCAATTGGGGCAAAGTCTCAGGGAAATCCACCCCAAACATCTGAGCTTATCCTTTAACGACAAGTCTTGTCTGTGTTTATTTACAGAACCATCAGGATTGAGTTTGGTCATGTAAACTCACTTGACTCCTATGGCCTTTTTATGTGTAGGTCTGTCCACTAGCATCCAAGTCTGATTTTTCTCAATCATCTTAAGCTCCTCCTTCATTGCAGCCATCCATTTTTGATCTGCTGCAGCTTCCTCATAACCTGCAAGCTCTATTATAGCAACATTGAACCTCTGATAGATGTTAAAGAGTGATATGGTTCGTCATCAATATCACCATTCTCTTTCTGGATCTTAAGCTTCTTATCATTCTCTCAGCTCCGGCTATCTGACTCAAAAAATTGGACATCCTTGCTAACAATTACTATGTTGTTTTATGGAAGATAATCCTATAGGCTTTTGAAACTGAACTGTAGCCTACAAAAATCTCAGGTTCTGCCTTCTTATCCAATTTGAATCTCTTAACCTGAGGAATATAAGAGAAACAAAGGCAACCAAATGTTTTTAAATTTTTCAGCCTTGGTTTATAGTCATACCACGCTTCAAATGGAGTCATTTGTTGCAAAGCTTTTGTTGGCAATCTGTTTAGTATGAAAATTGTTGTGTTTGCAGCCTCGGCCCAGAGTTTCTTTGGTAGCCCTTTGTCATGCAGCAAACACCTAGTCATTTCCGTAAGTGTTCTGTTTTTTCTCTCAACCATCCCATTTTGTTGAGGGGTATAAGGTGCTGTCAACTGGTGCTGAATGCTTTCATTCTCACAGAACTTGTTAAATTTTTCGGAGGTGTATTCAATTCCATTATCAGACCTGAACACCTACATTTTGCATCTACTCTGATTTTCCATCCAAGCTTTAAACTTCCAGAAGATATCAACAACCTCAGATTTAAGTTTCATGAAATAAATCCAGCACATTCTTGTGTGATCATCAATGAAAGCAATGTAAAACTTACTGCCATTCAATGATGGTGTTTTCTATGGTCCTCCCACATTTGTGTTTACTAGCTATAGTTTTTGTGTGGGCCCTCCGGGCTTTGTTTTGTGGAAAAGGAAGCCTTATCTGCTTTCCGTACTGACGGGCTGCACAAGTAGGAAGCTCCTTTTCTAATTCAGGCAAGACGCAAGATTGTTCTTCTTCATAAAAAGTAGGGTTGTATAATGAAAGTGACCCAATCTCCTATGCCAAAGCATTGTATTGCTATCTTCTTTGTGTACTGCAACCTGCTCTTTTTCCATCAAATTCAAGGCAAAGCTTTTACCTTGCATTTGGACTTTAGACACCTCTCTGCCTTGTGCACAGTAATCAAGAAATGGTTATCCTCAAACAACACCTTATATCATTTTTCCAACCGCTGACCAACACTCAAAAGGTTTTGATTAATTTCACGAACATATAAGACATTAGAAATTAATTTTAAACCTTTGTGGCCATTAATTGCCACTGTTCCTTTGCCTTTTAAAGTAAGATATGGCAGTTTTGTCAAGCTCTTTGACAAGCTCTTGATCATAAGTCATGTGGCTTGAACAACCACTGTCTATAAGCCAGCTTTTTGTGGAGCTACTGATAGCAAAGCATGATGCCACAAACAGTTGTTCCTCTTGAGGTTGTTCAACAGTAGTTTTGGCTTCTCCTTGCTGCTGTTGAGATTTGCATATCCATTCCACATGCCCTAACTGACCGCACTTGTGACATTTTATATCCGGCCTCCACCAACACCTTTTATGTGGATGATTGGATTTTTTGCAGTAAGTTCATGGTGGAAATGTAGTGTTGTTGTTGATGTTATTGTTGTTGCTTTACTTCTCTTTCTTATACATATTGTTTTGTGATATAGCTTAAAATGTACCTTCCACAAATCCTTATTGCCTCATAAGTCTCCTTTGTTTTTGAGCTTGTAATGATATTGTATTCAACACTTCACACATCTTTTGAGTTTTCTATTAATGATATTGTAACCTCAAATTTTTCAGGAACTGTTACAAGGATTTTTTGAACTATTCTAGAATCAGAAAAATCAGTACCAAGAAGCCTTATTTCGTTAACAATGTCAAGGAGTTTGTCTGAGTAATCCTTGATTGTTTCTGATTCCTTCATTCTTTGCATCTCAAATTCTCTAATCAGATTTAGTACTTGCCTTTGACTCGTTCATTTCCTTCATACTCCTTCAAGAAGTCCCAAATTTCATTTGTTGCCTTCAGTGACATGATTCTAGTGAAAATTGAAGATGAAACAGTTGCAAATAAGTTAGCTTTTGCCTCTGACTTCCTTTGCCTCATCTCCTTGTGATTTTTAATTTGACCCATAGTTGGATTATCAGGCAAGGGTGGAACTTCGTACGTATTTTCAACGGCTTCCCACTGGTTATTAGCATCAAGATAGGCTTCCATTTGGACAGCCCACACTTGATAATTCGTTCCATCAAACACTGGAGCGCTAATGCATTCGATGAAGCTCCGAAACTCATCCTGCATTGGTTGTAGGCTTTTCTATTTTGGATAGGAGAGATGGTGAGTGTTTAAGATAAGTGGTTAGACTCACTCAACCTCACAGGTTTCTCAAGAACTTATGGCTCTGATACCAAATTGATGGTTTATGACAGAAATAAAATGTAAAAGCTAAACTTAATTTTGAGACTTCTTAAGCACACATTTAATTGATCATCAAAGCACTTATTTATACAACTTATCAAAATCAAAACGCCTAACAGACTTTGAGAACTTCAATTCAACATGTGTTTTATTAAACCTCAACAACTCAAACATCAGCAACCCACTTATCTACACATCAGCAGCTCCTAGGGCATCATTCAACATTCCCTCTCGTCTATTTTTGAAATGCCAAAAACCACATATTTGAAACATGAATGATCCGCAATTGGGATTGCACCTTCCAAATCGCAATTCGCTAGCAGCATCAATTTCTGATAATCCTGACACCCAAGCTGCACAACAACATTGACAAAGCCAAGCTAGGTGTTAGAGAGTATGGTCAATTAACCCCACTGAATTTTTTTTAATTTTTTTAATATATGACAAATTTAGAAAATTTTAGTTGTAATATATAAATTGATCCCACTGAAATTTCACAAAATTTTCTAAAATAGGTGTCAAATTGAAATTGTGCGACTCTTTCAGTCAAATCTCAATCCCACGTCGAAATGATGCGACTTTTTCAATCAAATCTCAATCCCATATCACTCCTACCTCATTTATATATGCATTTTCTTTTAGTCATTTTAAATTAGATATAATTTAATACATATTATTTTTTAAATATATGAGGAATCAAGTAGTTATGAACAAATTTGTGATTAAAAAAACAGTAGTTCTATGGTGTATAAATTATACACAAAAAGTTGTGCGCAAACAATATAAAAAAGAGAATAAGAAATGAGAACCAACTTCTTGTTGCGAAATATGTATGTCTATAAAAACAGATTAAATTTCATCTTGTTGTATAGTGAATTTGATGTGGGATTGTTGATAACTTATTGAAAAACTAATTTATATATGCCTAAATTCACTGATTTCCTTAGTTATTTTTTCTCTACCCATTTGTATTCAGTTAAATATCAGCTATATAATTAGAAGGATCAAATAAAGACTTCCAATTTCTCTATTGATATGAACATATAATTATCTTCCTTAAATATGGTAATCTCTTATAGATGTATGTTATAATCTTATTTGTGTTTAGACTTGGAGATGTTTATGTTACAATTGTAACTCAATATTTTGGTTGATTTTATCATGCTTCATTAACAGTTAAATTTATTTATAAATTTATATTTATTAAAAGTACATTAAATTCAAATTATCTCCCAACATATCGCATCCTACTATTTGGGAAAATGTCGTCTCCCGTGTCACGGATTGTGTCAAATCCATATCTCGTTTCTGTATTAGTGCTTCCTAGCTTCCTACCAAACAAGGGCCAAATGTTTAACATGATACTCTCGCATTACGCTTGTTATATATTTTTGTCTTTAGTTTTATCGTTTAACTGATTTTTACCAAGAAACAAAGACGAACTTGTTATTATAAGCTACACCTCTTGATGCAATTAGTTTAATGCTGCTTTATGCTTTTCTAGTTATTGAATGAAATTGGGAGAAAATTTTTCAGGCTTCAGAAATTCGATTTGAATTTAGAGGAGGACAATGGAAAGAATGTTTTTTGCAAATGGACGGGGAGCCTTGGAAACAACCCATGAACATGGATTATTCAACCTTTGTGGAGATTAAGAAGGTGCCATTTCAATCGATTATGATAAATGGTGAATAATTTTAGTTGGCGTCTCCAGCTTAACTCATGTGAATGCTTGCTCATACTCAGAATTTTTGTCTAAAACGTAGTATTCTAATGGCTTTTGATTATATCCCAAATTAGGTAACGGTTGTAAAAAGTCCATTATTAATTTTCTTTGTATCTAATCACATTATAGTTGGTTTAGCTTTGGATTTCAAAAAGATATAAAAGACTTGATGGAGTTTCTCTTCTCTTTTTTTGTTAGTAGATAATGTGGATGATTTTAGGATATTATTCTAATAGCATGATTTGGGGATTGCATGATTAGTTGATTGCATGATTAAGGGATGATTGATTTACTTTCCAAATATACTGCAGTTCTAAGTTTATATAAAGACTTGTTTCAAAAAAAAAAGTTTATATAAAGACTCTATTGTACATTGTAAGATATATAATAGAAAACATCTTTCCTTTCTGTTAGGATTTGGGGAGTCTAATCTTTTCTATTATACATTGTAAGATATATAATAGAAAACATCTATCATGTATCACGATTCCTCAACTAGTGAGAAGAATGCACATTTTTGGACCTCCTTTCTATTAGGATTTGGGGAGTCTAATCTTTTTTCTTCGCAGCAGTGTTGGTGCCTTACCGTTGATACGTATTAGGTTTTTTTTTTTTTTTTAGGCAACAACATACGTCTTAGGTTTTTTTTGATTTTTTAGAGTTGATTTATGAAAAATTCTCAAAATTAAAATTGATATAATTATATTTAAGTTTTACAAGTAACATATATTGTAATTAGTTATATTACACAATAGTTATACTTATTTTTACTAATAAATAAAGTTCATATCAATTTGAATTTTAAGATTTTGCATTATAAACACAAAAAGTGAAAAATTTATCTTTAATTTTGAAACCGGGGAGTGCTAGTTACGTGGTATTAGAGTGTTTCATTCACAACCTCGAAGTGCAAATTCTTGTTTTGGTTTTCCAGCTAAAGGTATTTCAGCTCTCCACATGAAACTGCTTGCTGTTCATAAAGCACTTTTGATGGGATTTGTTTCATGTCGTAGTCCAGAATTTGAACTCAATTGCCAAAATTAGGCTAAAAAGTTCAATTTTTCTAGAGCATATCCAAATTAAGATTTTTTTTAAGCCTAACAATGCTAAATGGATACTCCTTGCACCGACCGAGGCAGGTGCCCATAGTTAACCCCAAGGATTATCTCTTCTTGAAGTTACGATAATCCTTAATTTTGAACCATATCGTCATTTGAAAAGGCGACATTGGCCTTAGTAAAATATCGCGGTTGATAGTAGCATTATTTGTTAAAATAAGTTATGAGATATGTATTATTTTAATATAATAACTCAAACAACGCTTTATTGTATGGGTTAAATATGGTGTTTTGATATGTACTACGTTGAGTTGACTCATAAAATTATATTTGAATTTTATTGGTTGATATTTATGCTTCTACTTTGTTTGTTTGCTTTTATTTTATATATATATATATATATATATATATATATATATATATATATCTTTATTTTATATATCTTTATTTTACATACTCTGTTCACCACCTTTAGCGACGGATTGGGCGACGGTTTGGTCCGTCGCTATATAACAAATAAACGATTTATATGTTATGGCGACGGTTTGATGCGTCGCTAAAAGCTAAGACGACGATTCTCTGATATACGCGACGGACCGAACCATCGCTAAAAGTTGTGAGCAAGATATGTTAAATAAAGGTGTATACACTTAATTCTCTTCGTGTGTGTGTGTATATATATATATATATATATATAGGGTTCGGTTCCTATCCGGACTCCCGCATTTTCTTAAGTTACGGACTTCTTCTTTTTTTTGGCTTTTTTTTGAAACAACTAAAAAAAAATTAATATTTTATGGAACTGAAATTTTTACATAATACAGTATTTTGGGTGTGATTTGGATACATATAACAAAAATGTGCATGCAGTATCGTATATACATATTTTGTTATATGTATTCAAATCACACTCAAAACATCATATTATTAAAAATTCATTCCATAAAATATTAAACTTTTTTTTTGTTATTAAAAAAAAGGTCCGAATTTTACTCTCCATGCACGAGTCCTGACTGATCTGTTTTGTATATATATATATATATATATATATATATATATATATATATATATATATATGGGGAATTATCCATAACATGTATTTGAAATGAATGAAAAATAGGCAAATAACATATTCACCATACATTACATAAATTAAGGGTTGAGATTTAAAAGGCAATAACGCCTGTGACGTCCCCCGATCCGGGTCCCAAATCACCGCGGATCCGGTACAATCATTCTATAACTATTGCGAAAGATATAAACATAAATTATTTATACATTAAACATTACACACTATTCCCCAAGGTCGAGAACCTTCATATAATACCTGAACCAATATTCTATATAACATACAATGTTATTATCATACTAGTCTATTACAATTAAGCTGCACATATAATCCCAAGTTGAACTTGGCGTTGACTTTTCCTTGTATCCGACGTATCGTCTTAATCTGCAATGTTTATCATGATATAGCAAGGGTGAGCAATAAGTTTGCACAACAAGTTTAAGTTCAATAAATTAAGGATATATCATGATTGAAAGAATTGAACAAAAGCTAGCTACAGTTTTACAATATAATTGCGAACTAGCATGAACAAATTTTACATAGCTGAACGAGCATTGAACATGAACAAATATATCTTGACCGAATGGTAATTAAGGTGATCAGTCTTTCATACCTGATGAACGCATGCAATATGCACAGAGTGCGATTAAACAATTCATAGACATGGTAAAATCAGTAATGATTAACCACAAGCATATTTGAAATAACAACTCGAGGTCGAGTTAAAGAAAAATTGTCTATTATGTTGATTATCGTTCTGCAATTTAATAAGCTTTGTCTGAATACCTAATATAGATAATACCGATCTCCAAATATTAGAATAATATCATCACAGTATAATATTGTTATATATAATCATAGAATAACCTAAACACATAACACTATTAGTCTATACAACACATAAGACCTAGTATCAAGTCAAACTATTACAATCTGAGTTGAATTCGACACAATTCTGACATTCCGACGGCCTAATTGGATAATTCTCAAGTTTATTTTCCTTAAGACTTAGCCTAGACTGGTTCACAATTATCTTAGATAATTTATTATCAGTCAAAATATTTTTCATATGCTCATAATATATAATTTTTAAATAATTATTATCATTTATCATAATTTTTCAATCATTAATATTGTATTTATATGATATAAATACCACAATATTCTATTATCATTAATATTTTTTAATACTAAATATTAATGAAAATCATAAAGATATAATATTATAATAAATTTATAATATATCAAAATATTTTAATACCTTAAAATTATTTTTATATGATTTTTAAACAGCTTAAATCAATTATCCGATAATTGCTATTAATATTAAAATATTAATATTTTTATGACAAAATATCAAAAGTTATATTTTAATACTTAAAATATTTTTATAACCATTAAATCATTTTTATATAATTTTCAAAGCATTAATTCTATTTTTCCATAATTTATTTAATTTATTTATTAAATAAATTAATTGCCATTAATAATAAATTATTAATGAAATTCATCGAGAAAATATTAAAAGTCATCAAAAATAACTTAAAATATTTTCTTATACCACAAATATAATTTTTCATGATTTTCAAGTATTAAAATCATTTTTAAGTAATTTATTTAATATTATAATTAAATAATTTAAATACCATTAATATCCTAAAATATTAAATATTAATGAAATATATTCAAAATTATTAAAAACTAATTTTTAGGCTTTAAAATAATTTTAGGAATTTATTTTGAATTTTTAATAATTAAAAACTGTTTTTGTCAATTTATTTAATAAAAATAATTAATTTTGCAAATAACTGTCGTTAAAGGTGCTATAGGCGACAAAACCGTCGCTGAATGTGTTCATGAGTGTTCTTGAGCAAAACCCAGATCTACATGTCAGGGTTCAAGGTAGGTAGTTTGACCGTATGTAAATCTTTGATCCTAAGGTTTCTGGGTTTACAATTGAGTTAAGTACTGATGTAGTACTACAACCCTAAACAAATTCCAAGGCCAAATCATTACATAACAGCATGATCCGAGCTTCAGAAAAACATGTCAGAGCTGTTCTTCATTTCTAGGTTTTCCAGAAATGAAGAACAATTGCAGGGTACCACTTTTGATGCTCTGTAACTTTGATTCCAGGGCTTGTTTGTGTGATCTAAGAGTTCACACATGTAGTATACATGTCAGGGTATAATTCTATAACATAATATCAGTCTAACAACAACACAGGTGAGAGATCAAGGCCGGTCAAAGTGGTATCAAGAAACTGCCTTTGAAGATTTCTGGGTTACCCAGAATCTTCGTACGGCAGTTTGGTCAACCATACTTTGACCACCAATAAATTCAATTCTGTGTACAATCTGGGGGTTCTAGAGGCATGGATCGATAGTACTCATGTCAGTCTACACAACCATAACAACAACATGGCCAAACTCCTTAATAGTTGCAAGTTTTAGAGCCTGCAAATCGTTGTCAAAAATTTTCTGGGTAAATCTGGGTTACCCAGATACAGATTTCGTGCTTGGTCAACACACTTTGACCGCTCATATCTTACAATCTATACATGATCTGGGCTTGATTCAAGTTCCAGATCATAGTCTTTACAACATACTACAAGTCTATAACTTAAAACACCACAAACAACTAACAGATAAAGATCTATGGGCCCTAACATATGGCCGTCAGTCCATATTTTCCAACTTTTCCATATTCTTGAAAACTTAAATTTCGTGCATCTAGATGTTATGGATCCTTGACGTAACATCTTGGATCACTAAATAACACCCCATTACACAACTTAAAACAATAAATCATAACATCTAACAAGATTTAGCAAATTTAGGGTTTATACCTTTTTCTAACTTTGATCTTGAATCTGATCATCATGATATGTTCTTAAGATATTATGGATTATTCTAGGGACTGATCCACTTATGGATTTCATGGGTAAGGAGAGAGAAAAGTTTGGTTCAGTGTAAGATAGCAAATGAACAAGATTTGTTGACTTTCTCTCTCTTTGATCTATAAATAACTAAGTGTAATGAAGTTGGCTGATATAATATGGCTGATTGCTGTGATTTTTAGTCACATGGCTAGCTAGAGTTGTTTACCAACTACAACTAGGGAAAAATCTACAAGTTATCTCTAATAATGCAACAAATGGCAACTTAGTCATTTTGTTGTCCATTTTAATGGCACATTTGATCTTTGGCTAACCCTTAGGGTTTAACCCTTATAAGGTTTTACAAAAAAATATTTTTAGGATTTTTGCAATTAGGTAAAAGATGAAAATTTTAGTTTCCCAAAAATGAAAATTAGGGTTTCTTAATCACCTTTGGTTTTCTAATTACTTACTTACAAATTAGGATTAGGGTTTCCTAATTTAGCAATTAGGGTTCCTAATTTAGCAATTAGGGTTTTTAATTAGAAATTAGAGTTTCTAATAATTATAGTCTCTAATTATCAGGGTTTCAAATAAATCATTAGGATTTTTCCTAATTAGGTTATAATTAATAGCACTTAAGCATTATACCAGATTAGGGTTTTAACAATCCGAATTAGGGTTTCAAATTTCAGGAACTGAAATTAGGGTTTCCAGAACCGATTTCTAGGGTTTCTTATTAATCAAAAGAATTTTCTAAGTGAACGTCGTTATTCTTAATATATGATTAGGGTTTGTCACATATATAATTTATCTAGTCAACCATTGACCCTTAACCACCAACTGTACACATAAATCCACTTACGCGGAACATATACACTTATTCACTTAATCCTGAATAATTCACCACAAAAATTTTTAAATTCATAAAATTACTTCTCAAAAATGTCAAATCCATTCACTTATTTTTTGTCTAGGTTTATTATTTAACCTTAATTCAATATTTTAAGATTTTAATAAATATCCAAATTCTTGGGTTGTCACATTCACCCCTTCTTCTAAAAATTTCGTCCCCAAAATTTACCTTACACCTTATACCTTGAACCATTATGTGAGACCCCAGATTTTATGAATAAAGATTTAATTTTCTCGAAATATTTTTTTTAATATTATGGTGTGGATTTGAGATAATGTTATAGTTGGGGGTAGTATTTATAAATTTTGCAAAGTGTGCAAGTTGTTGTATAATATTTGATTGGTCAGGGAATATTCTTTTTGTTGGGAATATCCGTACGACGGTACAATCATTGGTGGACCCCACAACGGAATTATTGTCGGATTGAGAAAACGACAAAAATATTTTATGAAAATAACGGCGGAAGTTTTACTGTTAATCTGTTGAAACACCGGTGTTAAAAGTACGATGTCTGGCGTGGTTGCATAGTAGCACGATATTGATTATTGATGCTTACGTGATAAGTCATTCGGTTTTGTTTATTGGTATTATTAATGTAATAATCGAAAAATCTTTTATATAAAAAAAGAATACTTTTATAAAATTATTCTATAAATAGAATATATTATATTCTATTATGCATAGTGTTATATAATTGTCTGCATAGTATTTTGCATAGTAAAATCTTTTTATATAAAATAGAATACTTTTATAAAGTTATCTGCTTTTATTAGATAATAATTAGAATATATTATATTTTATTATGCATAGTGTTTGCATAGTGCTCGCATAGTGTTTGCATAGTAAAATCTTTTATAAAGTTATTCGTTTTATTAGATTATAAATAGAATATATTATATTTTATTTAAAAGATTTTGCTTTAAATATGGATGGTCGATTAAAGTAAATCAATCTGGACCGTTCATGAGTTAGTTACTTATGGGTCCATTTTTCTATAAATAAAGCTCATTCCTTCATTATTTTCTTTGAATTCACTTTGAAACTCTGAGAGATAAACTATAGAGAGAAGAAGAAAGTATTCTGCTACTTCACTACTTATATATCCAGTACTTTTCTTCTTAAGGTAGTGAATATTATTTGTTGTACTCATAAGGGGTATTCTTTCTTTCTTATTCATGAAGAGAACTTCTATTATTCCATTCTTTATTATTTTGTTGGACCTGGTTCAGTCTTTATTAGTATTCTGTTGGAATAACCTGTCTATGCGAAGTACCGCATGCATGGTGATTTCTGTTGTTATTTCATTCTTTATTATTACATTAGAACATCCCATCGATGTGAATTTACTTTGACACTTTAGTTCCGTTAATTATTATTACATTGGAATAACTTTTCATCTATCTGAGTACCGCATGCATGGTGATTTCTTTTGGTATTCCATTCTTTATTATACTCAGTTGGTTAAAGTTTTGACTTCTATACTCCATAAAATTAGTGGAATATTGTGACGCCCCCAAAATTAGGTATACATCACCCATCTTGAGTCGCCAGATACATGGTACAGAATTCAAATACAACTTAATAATACAACTGTCGTGTACAATACGACAAAACATAAACTTTGAGTTTGAATACAAATATTGTCTACTAGAGAGTATACAAACTCAAAAGGAGTCCTCATTACAATTATTATCACACTATATCACAGAATAGTGAGGACTACTTATGCACCATCTAGGACCATCACTCTGCTCCCAGACTCGTCCCAAGCTATATTCTCATTTCAAGAGAAGAAAGCGATGAAAGAAAGGTGAGCTCAACTAGCCCAAGAAGAAATATTATGACTAAGATAATGCGAATAAATTATCATTAGCCTTCAACAAAGTGTTAAATTGATAAAATATAACAAACATCAAGTTTAATGCATGCGGAACAAACAATCCATTAAAAGAGTCAAGTAGAGAATAAAATCTACTATCTTTTATGATTTAAAAGGTTTTTCATCACTTTTATCATTTGGGACTCGACAATAAATAATTCACATCATCGAATCACCCCATGACTACTGCCGAGGATATTCTTTAGTATCACGACCACAATTATCCATGCACTACGGGCCAAGAATATTTGTGTATTCATTAATGGTCATGATCATGCCAACAATCGTCCATCAATGCACTACGGGCCAATGAGGACTTTTACCACATCATTTGTAACATTACGATTAAGCGATTACACCGAATAATCCACGGTCATAATCATACCAAGTTCATCTATGCACTACAGAGCCACGAGATGACTTTCAAAAATATAAACATGAGGATGATGACAATGATATAAGAATTCAATAAAACAAGTTCAAGAATTAATTTATCCGGAACTAATAATGTCCAAATTATCAACATGATCTTGCTTGTAGAGTAAAATTCAAGAATGCTCGGAAGAATATTTCCATGAAAAGATCTTTGGATGAAGCAAATATCAAGGATGTTCCACTAATTTCATGGAGTATAGAAGTCAAAACTTTAACTAACCGAGTATAATAAAGAATGGAATAACAAAAGAAATCACCATACATGCGGTGCTTGCGATGTACAAATTATTCCAACGAGAATACTAAATAACGGAACCGGGTTAGGCAAAATTACATGCCGAAGCGGGATGTTCCAACAGAATAATAAAGAATGGAATAACAACAGAAATCACCATGCATGCGGTGCTTGCATGACAGTTATTCCAACGAGAATACCAATAAGGGCGGAATCAATCCCAAGCGTAAAAGCATACGCATACGTGATATTCCAACGAGAGATAATAAAGACTTTTAACCAGTCCCACGTAAAATGCATGAACGAGGATATTCCAATGTAATAATAAAGAATGGAATAACATAAGTTCTCTTCATGAATACAAAAAAAATAATACTCCCTACAAGTACAACAAATAATATTCCCTACTTTAAGAAGAAGAGTACTGGATATATAAGTAGTGAAGTAGCAAAATACTTTCTTCTTTCTCTCTATAGTTTATCTCTCTAGTTTCAAAGTGAATTAAGAAGAAAATAATGAATGAATGAACTTCTATTTATAGAAAAATGGATTGCATAGTAACAACTCATGTACGGTCCAGATTGATTTACTTTAATCTGACGGTCCATATTTAAAACAAAATCTTTTAAATAAAATATAATATATTCTATTTATAATCTAATAAAACGAATAACTTTATAAAAGATTTTACTATGCAAACACTATCGCGAGTACTATCTGAAACACTATGCGTAATAAAATATAATATATTCTAATTATTGTCTAATAAAATGTATAACTTTATAGTATTATGTTTTATATAAAAAGATTTTACTATGCAAAAAATACTATGCGAGACAATTATGCAACACTATGCATAATAGAATATAATATATTCTATTTATAGAATAACTTTATAAAAGTATTACATTTTATATAAAAAGATTTTCTCAGTATTATTACATTAATAATAATAACAAAACCGAGTGACTTATCACGTGGCATCAATAATTAATACCGTGCTGCTACTATGCAACCACGCGATTCTGATGCACTTTTAACATCGGGTGTTTCAATAGTTAACGGTAAAACTTCCGCCGTTATTTTCATAAAAAGTATTTTTATGTCGTTTTCTCGATCCCACAATAATTCCGTTATGGGGTCCACCAATGATTGTGCCATTGCATGCGAATATTCCTGTTAAAATGAATATTCCCACCAATCGAATATTATATAACAACTTGCGTGACTTTGCAAAATTTATAAATATTACCCATAACTATAACATTATATCAATTTCACTCCATAATATTCAAAATAATATTTATAGAAAATTCATCTTTATTCAAAAGTTGGGGTTTTACAACCTCCCCTTCTTATGAAATTTAAGCCCTCGAAATTAGGGTACGTGCACTGGTATATCGAAGAGGTAAGGATTCCTTGATTTCATTTCAGATTCTAACTCCCAAGTCATTTCCTCAACATCGTGGTTTGTCCACAAAACTTTGACTTGAGGTATAACCTTGGAGCGTAAAATATGTTCCTTCTTATCTAAGATTTGAACATGAACCTCTTCATACGTCAAATCTTCCGCTATTTCGTCCAGTTCTAACTCAATAATGTGGTTCGGGTCTTCCACATATTTACGTAACACGGATATGTGAAAATGTTATGGACACGAGACACATACTTGGCGATAAAAGCGAGTCTATAGGCCACAGTTCCTACTCGATCGAGGATTAAAAATGGGCCAATGAATCGAGGATTGAGCTTTCCTCTCTTTCCAAATCTCGTAACTCCTTTCCACGGAGCAACTCGTAATAACACATGATCTCCTATATCAAATTCCACGTCCTTTCGATGAAGATCAGCATAACTCTTTTGTCAATCTTGTGAGGTTTTTATACGTTGTCGGATCGTTTGAATCTTTTCTGTAGTCATATGTACCAACTCCGGTCCCAACAACGTTGCTTCACCCACCTCATCCCAACATACTGGAGAACAACACTTTCTTCCATACAATGCCTCGAATGGAGCCATGCCAATGCTTACTTGATAACTGTTGTTGTAAGAAAACTCCACCAATGGTAAGAACTTGTCCCAACTTCCCTTAAAGTCAAGGACACAGAGTCTTAATAAATCTTCAAGAGTTTGAATAGTCCTCTCTGATTGTCCGTCCGTCTGAGGATGATATGCCGAACTAAATCGTAAATCCGTGCCCATAGCTTTTTGTAAACTAACCCAAAATTGTGAAGTGAATCTTGGGTCTCGATCAGAAACTATGGATACTGGCATACCATGCAGTCTTACAATCTCGTTTATGTACATACGAGCAAGACGTTCAAGTGTATAAGTTTCTCGTATTGGTAAGAAATGAGCAGATTTGGTCAATCTATCAACAATGACCCAAATTGCATTAATGCCTTGAGAAACCTTGGGAAGACCAGTAACGAAATCCATGGTAATGTGCTCCCACTTCCATTCTTGAATTTTAAGTGGTTGCAATGGACCTTTTAGTACTTGATGCTCCGCCTTGACTCGTTGACAAGTTAGACACCTTGAGATAAACAAATATTATCTCTCTTTCATATTGCTCCACCAAAATGTATGATGAAGATCACGATACATTTGGTACTCCCGAGATGGATTGCAAAGCGGTGTGTTGTGCGCCTCCATCATGATTTTATACTTTAACTTAGGTCGTTAGGAACACAAAGTCCGGAGTTGACTCAAGTATTCCTTCTTCATCGATTCTTGCTTCCTAAGATAGCACCTTCTTGCACTTTCTCCTCATACGCATCGGCTCCGTGTCCGTAGCTTGAGCAACTTTAACTTTATTAATTAAAGTCGGTTCTACTCGTATATTCGCCATCATCACATGGATCCCTGGAGTCTTTAACTCTATCTCCATCCTTTGCAAGTCACACAAAATGGGCTTTTGTGTTGTCAATATTACACTCGTACCCACATATGATCTTCTACTCAATGCATCAGCTACCACATTCGCTTTTCCAGGATGGTATTGGATGGTATGATCATAATCTTTCAACAGTTCAAGCCAACGTCGTTGTCGCATGTTGAGTTCCTTTTGAGTGAAGAAATATTTGAGGCTTTTATGATCCGTAAAGATCTCCACTTTCTCCCCATACAAGTAATGCCTCCAAATCTTTAGTGCGAAGACAACAGCTGCCAACTCTAGATCATGAGTAGGATAATTCCTCTCATATTCTTTGAGTTATTGTGAGGCATAGGCTATGACTTTCCCATATTGCATGAGAACAAATCCTAACCCTTTGCCCGAAGCATCATTGTAGATGACAAATCCCTCTGAACCAGATGGTATTGTCAGAACAGGTGCTGAAATGAGTCTCCTCTTGAGTTCTTGAAAACTCTTCTCACATTCCTCGCTCCAACCGAACTTTGTATCTTTTCGAGTCAGCTGAGTTAGTGGAGTAGCGATTTGAGAAAACCCTTCTACGAATCTCCGATAATAACCAGCTAAGTCGAGAAAGCTACGTACTTCGGTCACTGATTTAGGTTGCTCCGAGCTTTGAATAGCTTCAATCTTTGCTGGGTCAACAGATATTCCATGACTTGATACCACGTGCCCAAGGAATGCTACTTCCTCAAGCCAGAACTCGTATTTCTTCAACTTGGCATAAAGCTTTTATTCACGAAGCTTTTGGAGTATCAGCCTCAAGTGTTGCTCATGATCTTCACGACTTTTGGAATAAATAAGGATGTCATCAATAAAGACGACCACAAAGTGATCTAAATATTCCTTGAATACTCGGTTCATCATATCCATGAAGGTAGCAGGAGCATTAGTC
Organism: Panax quinquefolius; assembly: GCA_020205615.1. Classification (NCBI taxonomy): domain Eukaryota; kingdom Viridiplantae; phylum Streptophyta; class Magnoliopsida; order Apiales; family Araliaceae; genus Panax; species Panax quinquefolius. The sequence continues at coordinate 47,694,245 of CM035174.1, read as the reverse complement.
AATCAAAAGGACATGACTAGGAATTCATAATGCCCGTACCGAGTTCTGAAAGCCATTTTTGGAATGTCATCGGTTCTAATATTCAATTGGTGATATCCAGAACGAAGATCAATCTTTGAAAAGAATTTGGCTCCTTGCAACTGGTTAAACAGGTCATCAATACGTGGCAATAGATACCTATTTTTGATGGTGACATGATTCAACTCCCGATAATAAATACAAAGTCGCATACTCCCATCTTTCTTCTTCACGAATAGAACAGGAGCACCCCAAGGAGATGTACTAGGACGAATGAAACCAATATCTAATAATTCTTGCAATTGGGTCTTTAACTCCTGAAGTTCAATAGGAGCCATTCGATATGGGGCTTTGGAAATGGGTTTTGTACCGGGTTCAAGGTTGATACAAAATTCAATTTCATGCTTTAGGGGTAGGCCAGGAAGTTCTTCAGGAAATACGCCAGGAAATTCATTAACAATAGAAATATTATTCAAAACTAACGTATTTTTGTTTAGATCCGTGACATGAGCTAAGAAAGCTTGACATCCGTTTTTCAATAAACGAATAGCTTTATGGCTTGAGATGACAGTGATTGATTTTAATGGTTTGGTTGCTTGAATTCGCATAATAGGTTGATTAGGAATATGAAAGCTAAAAACCTTACGAAAATAATCAATTTTTACATGATGAGTAGTTAACCAATCAATCCCTAGAATTTTCTCAAATGCAAGTATTTTCAATAAAATAAGATCGACAGATAATGTGTGTGTGACGAACGAGATTTTTGTAATTTAATTTTAATATTTATTGAATTAAATAAATATATTTTGATGATTTAATTATTGAATTAAATAATTATTTGATGCAATTGTGGTAGATTAATTTAATAATATGTGTTACATTTATTAAATTAATGTGGAGAATAATTATTATTCAAGTATGTAATTAATTGAGCTTATTGAATTAAATGAAATATTTAATTAAGCATGATGTTATTTTAATTAATTAATTATTAATTAGAAAGTTAATAATTTGACATTATTAATTAATGAGAAAATTAAATATATGACTATGTGAATTTATGAGAAGTTATTATATTTTATTTAAATTAAATAAGATATTTGAATTGGGTGTGACATGATTTAAACTATATTATAAAGCTTTTATTAAATTAAATGACTTTGAATCAATTAAGGGTTGCCAAACAAGGCCCTAGTAGTGGTTGGATGCAGTTACCCATGACTGGGATAACTGACCACTTCTGCGTCAGTTCTTCTCTTTTAATTCAGACGTCTACTTTTATTATTATTATTATTAGTCTAGAAAACATAATAGAGAGAATTCAGAGAGAAAAATTAATAATTTTGAGTGTGTGATTGAAGAAGAGTTGAGAAGAGTTTCAATTAATCTCCTACATTACACTCTACGCTCTGGGTAATTTCTCCCAACCCAATTTCTAATTCACGTAATTAGTTTTTATAAAAATGGCTTTCATATATTTTGAAATCTCTGTAATTGAAAAAGGGTTTGATTATGAGTTTATATATGAGTTAAGATATATCAAATCGTATTTGATTATATATATATTATGTGAATTATCATGTCATCGCTTTATAATACTATGAATTGCTATTTCAAAATTTACTGAGTATGGGTTTTGGCCTTATGGCCTTATATGTGATATTTTATGTATTGATCGTATATTATCCCTAAATTTTACACTCGTATATTATTATGCATGTTGATACGAAGAGATCAAGCCTTAAACGAACGGATTCGGTGTTATAACGAATCCGTAGTGTTAAATTTTATGTTTTTATTCAAAATCTTCAAGAACAGTACAATTTGCATAATTTAATTATGTGATTATGTGTTTTAAATGGTTAAAGTCGTTATATAAATGTTGGGTTATGTTTATGCATGAATTACACCATATGGGTATGTCTAATTTCGAGTAGAAAATAAGAAATTGGAAGAAATTGGCATGTTATGCGATTTTTCATGAATCGCCATTTCAGAATCTGTACGCCATGCGCGTGCAAATTTTGGCCTATTATTTCTGCTTGTTATAAGTACATGGCATACATACCCATGTCTCGAAACCTGAAGCTTAAGAGAATCCAAGAACCATTGCATGTAAGACTAAGATATAAAAGTGGCAATGCCAATACCACACTCTGCCTGAATATCCAAAATGAAATATTTTTAATATTCAAGTCTAGCAACGTGATAACAACTTGATTTAATGAACATACAACTATGTTATAAGTATAATGAGGTGTTAAAATAGATACTTAGCATGCAAATAACATAATTACATGTGGATTGAGTTATTGAATACATAATTAAGTTATTATTCAAGAAGTGATATTATGTGACAGTAAATGTGATAATTTGACTAAGTATAGTTAATAATCAAAGTAGACAAAGAGAATGAGTTTTGATGATTAGTTAAGTTATAATTAACTGGTATCGTGAATGTGAATGGTATGTAGGATTTAAATCAAAGAACGAGTTTAATTAAAGTGTAATCTACGCACGAGGCAAGTTTCCTAACCCTACTTGTCATTATTGTTCAAGTTTATTATTTACCTTGAGTAAATTATCATTACTATTATTCATGTTCAAATGTTATATTAAAGATTGATTATCTTTTCAAAGCATGATTCAGTTATTACAATAATATCCTATTGTATACTTCCTGAGATTATTATTCAATTTGAATATCATTATTATTGAACCTTATTAGACTAGCAAACCCTTATTGATTCGACTAGTCCATAGTTGATGAAATGTTCTAAATTTCGAACCCTTGATGAATTATCCAAACCAAACTTCCTTTGGTGCGGACTCGAATGTCAAATCGAGATGAACAACCTATGAAAAGGATTTACTTATGCGTTAGCGTTAAGATATTATGCACGCGATATGGTACTAAGGGTGATCCCCTAAGTACGCAGTAGAAAGGTCCATAATCTTATAACTGTTAAAGGTTTCAAGTATAACCCTTGATAACCTAGGACATAGTTCAAGGTCTTATGACCCTCAGAATTCTTTTGATTCTTGCTATTCATTCTTGATTCAAAAGTTGAGCTTTTATTCAGATGTCTTTGATTTATTCGCATGTTATTATACTATTATTTCATTATTATACTTCTAGGCAATAGTGCTCACTCTTGCTTGATAATAACATTGCAGTTAAGAACGAAAGAACTGATGAACCTTCCACTAGTAAAGGCAAGGGCAAAGTTAGCAAGTGATGAAGACTTGTTATTTTTATTAGATGATGTATTTATGTTTAAGACTTGAGTTAATGATGTTGTTTAAGACTTATTTGTTTATGATTCCGCACAGATGTTTAAGGTTAGTTTAACCTGGGATTGTATTATTATTATTCAGATGTTGTAACCCTTAAGGGAAAGATTTTTATTCTATCTTTTGCATGGTTTGCATTTATTATGGGTAGATAGATAGATGATATTTGTACAGTGAACACCAAATCCCGTGGAATTGAAGTACCCGGATTTGGGGGTGTCACAAGTTGGTATCAAAGCTGTAGGTTATGAACCTTAGGTGGGGGAACAACATTAGGTAGTAGCCTTATAGAAAGAAGATAGTGATGGAAAACTGTAATCGAGTTATAAGAAATGAATTTCTGCAATTCATTGAAGATAATAATAAAAGATCTTATGTGTTATGTGTTTAAGTATACGTTAGATGATATGACTTAGTAACTAAAACATAAAAAATTTTGTTGTCAGGATGTCGAATGTTGGAGAAGCTAGTCAAGCTGGGGAGGAAGAACCCCGAGTACTTATAGTACCTACTGAGGAGGAACCCAATGTACCTATAAATGACCGACAGAGGAGGAGCCCTAGACATTCATGTCGTTAGGGAGCAAATTGGTGCAGAGGGAATCATCTCCATTGATCACGTTGTTGTTGGTCAGAGCATGAACCCAGGAGGAGGATCCCGAGGAGGAATTTGTTGAGGAAGAGGAAGAGGAAGAAGAGGAGTTACCACGATACACCGCTGATGCTTGAGATGTATGACATGCGTTATACGACCAAGTAACGTGGAGTTACGAGACGAGGTTCGTGGATTTGACCGACCGAAAGCGCTTATTCAAAGATATTACTCTAGAAAGCGTAAGGAGAGGAGATTTCGACTCTTCACTCTCGATCGCAAAATGTAGAATGGTATTTGGTCCATGAGAAGGGTCAAACTGAAGATAAGACCGATGAGATAGAGAAACTGAAGAAGGAACTGAAGGAAACCTCCGAAAGGCTGAACATAGTAGAGGAAGGCTGGGTAAAAGAATAACGTCGAGCTGATCGTGCAGAGGATGATAGTCGTGCAAAGAAAGCAAAGATTGGGGAAACATATTCTGCACTTAACAAGGCAATGAATGAGACCCAAGATCGAGTTTTGAGGAACCCAATCCAGTTTGAAGGACTACCATTGTACATGATGGATCGCAGAACGATGTATCGCATCTTATAAGAGGAGCGTAGCAAGGCTAATCAGTACCTTGACCGACAGTGATATGATTTGTTTAATTATGTGAAGAACTTAATTAGTTTTAGATGTAAATTCTAACGTGTTTATGAACGAAAGAATATTTGAATGTTTTAAATCCTGTGGATTCTTTATTCCAGGATAGTTGATGTAAATAGCAGTTATGCTATCGTTTAATGTTGAAACTTTTGATTTGAATGCAAATATATCAAGTTGTTTGAGATGATGTGTTAAGAGATATGTTAAATTGTTAAGTAATGCCTTAACTATTTAGAGAAATAAATAAAGTTCTAATAAGCGTTTATTTAACAGAAAAATGCCGCCAAAGAGAAGACAACAACGTCAACCTACCTCGGAAGAGTCAACCAATAATAACAATAATGCCAACGCAAATCCTGCTCAATAGCTTAGTTAACTTATCGACCGAGCAATGAACAATCAACCTCAAGCTCCACCAAACACAACGTTTAAGGACTTTAAGGCGGTGGGACCGCCAGAGTTCAAAGGTTCCATGAACCCAATCGAAGCTCAAACGTGGGTTATGGAAATGGAGAAGGTTTTCGACGTTGCTAGGGTTAGAGAAGATCAAGACCGCTTTTAAACGCGTTTATGCCAAGTCTGAGGCTAGCTACTGGTGGCAAGCAAACAAAGTGCGAGGAGGTGAAGGTGAAATTACGTGGGAGAGATTTAAAGAAATGTTTTTCGAGATGTACTTCCCAACTAGTTCGCAGAATCAGATGGAAGTTCAATTTCTGGAACTGAAGTAGGGAAACATGAGCGTACCTGACTACGTGGCTAAGTTCAACGAGTTGGCAAGGTTCGCCCCGTACCAAGTACACACTGACGAGAGAAAAGCCAGAAGATTCGAACAAGGACTAAAGCCTTGGGTGTACAACAAGGTATCAATGTTTCAGCTAAACACATTTGCCGGAGTACTGGAAAAGGCCATCCTCGCTAAGAAGGAAGCGATGCGGTGACCAAATACAATCAAGATCAAAAGAAGAAGAAGAGTGAATGTGAAATTAATATCAAGGCCAGTGGAAGTGGCACATGAGGTTGAAATTTCAATCAGAAGAAAAGGTGGAATGACAACTCATCATCGGGGAATCAACAAGGTAGTCAGAAGAAAAGAATCGCAGCATATTATTAGTATTATATTTGAATAACTTGTCTATGCGAAGTACCGCATGCATGGTGATTTCTGTTGTTATTCCATTCTTTATTATTCTGTTGGAACATCCTGTCGGTGTGAATTTCGCCTGACCTGGTTCCGTTAATTATTATTCTGTTGGAATAACCTGTCTATGCAAAGTACCGCATGCATGGTGATTTCTTTTGTTATTCCATTCTTACACTCAGTTGGTTAAAGTTTTGACTTCTATACTCCATAAAATTAGTGGAATATCCTTGATATTTGCGCTTTATCCAGTATCTTTTCATGGAAATATTCTTCTGAGCATTCTTGAATTTTACTCTACAAAGCAGTATCTGTGACGCCCCCAAAATAGGTATACATCACCCATTATGAGTTGTCAATACATGGTACAGAAACAACTACAACTTTATTATTACAACAATAAAACTGTGAGTTTGAATACAAATATTATCTTCTAGACAATATCTATACTCAAATAAATCCTCATCATATTTATTGATACATTATTTTACAAAAATGGTGAGGACTACTAAACAACTCTCTCTAGAACCTTCATTCCATACCCCGACTGTACTTTCGCTATATTCTCCCTCCCGAGAAGAAAAATGGAACAAAAAGGAAAAGGGTGAGCTCAACTAGCCCAGTAAAGAATATTATGACTAAGATAATATACAACAAATTATCATTAGTCTTCAACAGGAAAAAATCTAATAGAATACAATAGACAACAAGTTTTAAATCAATATTCGCAGCGGAAATAATAATTCATTAGAAGAGTTAAGTAGAGAACACAAACTACTATCTTCTATGTATGAATTTAAAAGTTTATCGTCTATCTTTTATCCCTATAATATCAATCAATATATATCTGGAATCAAATATTCATCTTTGCACTACAAAAGCCAAAGATATTCATCGATTAGTCATGTTCATCTAAACACTGCTCATCTTTGCACTACGGGCCAAAGATATTCATCGAAATCATTCATCTTTGCACTACAAAGCCAAAGATATTCAATAATATCATCATTTAAGACCGAGGATGATGAAAAATATTTTTAAAGAAACGAATCCAAAGAAACAAAAATGACAAGGATTAAGGATTAAGGATTCGTACTTTGTTTTATCCATGTCCAAAATACCTCAAAAATAATTATAGTGGTGTAAAATTCAAGAATGATGAAAACATGGATACAATCAAAGCTAGTATCCACAATAGATATTTTAGACGAAAAGGGAAAACTTTCATTTTTCGATGAATAGTGTCGATTCGTGAATAATTAATCGTATATCGTGAATAAAGTCATGATACGTGAATAAGAATCTCACACCAAAAGTTCCAAATTTGATAAAAACTTCAGATCAATATTTCAGCATAATGATATTATAATGATATTGAAGAATTAATATCTTTAGGAAAAAAAAATAATATCCCTTACCTCACAAAGATGACAAGATTTCTAGTTGAAACACCTTGATATAAAGCTATGACTTGAACTTGCACCGAGTATAGCAATACTCAAAATATACTCAAAATACTCACAAGAATACGCTCGATAATATAGAGAGAGAAAACTTTAATTTCTGGTGTGATTTTCAATTCTAACCTAAGCACCCTATTTATAGGAAAATGCTTAGAACACCAAAGTAGAAAATTTAATATAATATTAATATATATAAAATTTTTCCTATGCACACTCTTATAAACTGAAATCAGCTCATTTCAACAACCAACCAAGCCCACCAAACATATCAAAAACGTTTTCTAATTTAAATTATTTTAAACTTCCAAAATCAATTATTTCTAGAGCTTCAGAACTTCAATAATTCATAATAAATAGCCCTTTTATTAGAAAAATTCGAATCACATGAGTATTTATAGGAAATCCAATTCTCTACAACTTTGCAGAAGAAAGTTTTCCCAAATTCCAAACAGAAATTGACCGAAATCCACAAACCAAGCGATTTTACAAAGCTATAATCAAATTTCAAATAATAAATGGGGTCCACCGACATGTTTAACATGTTTTAAACATTTATTGCAACAAAAATACTCTTTCTCCTCAGTATACTCATATATCCCACATTCGTTGTAAAATATCACAATTATTATATTATTAAAATATAATAATATATTTAAATGAATTATTTTATCGTAAAAGATAAATTTCAATTTTCAACAATTGTCACATTAAAATTTTCTCCATCTATATCCACATAAAATTAATATTTTCCTCATCATATGAATCAATAATTAATTATTCACAAATAATATTACGAATCACAATATCGACAACCAGTGCAGCCTCCTGTGAAAGAGGGGCTTTCCAATAAGAATTTCTCATTTCTTCGCACGCAATTAGGTGACCAAATCTCTCCTTAGACATAACTTTCTAGACATTTCCAATAATGTTATCTAATAATATTATTCAGATAATATGAATTATTGCTTCGATAATGAAAAATACTCGTAATGACAATTATCAAACAACAAAGAATATAAAATATCAACGCAAAGAATTACTAAATCAATAAAATATCGAATAAGAATTAATGTAACCATTATCGAGTAGTGCCTTCTTCACGTAAGAATCAATAATTGGTGCAATACCGCAAAGCTACTTGTGTTTTAACCAATTTAGTATTTTAACAAAGATTAATTGTAAATAACTACGCCAGTTATTTTTAAACAACTTATATTTGTCGCTTTCTTCATCCAATCGCTTTCATTTATGGGGCCCATAAAGATTATACCGTCGCATTTAATATTCCCCACAAAGAAGAATATTCCACGACCAAACGAATATTTCCCGACAACAATGAATATTTTATAACCACTTGCTTATTTTGAAATATTTATGTATTTTACCCATAACTATCCACATTAATCAAATCAACCCTTACTATTTCAAAATAATAAATAGAGAAAATTAAATTTCATTAATAATAAGTTGGGGTCTTACAACCTCCCTCCTTATGAAATTTCGTCCTCGAAATTGACGTGACGCACTGGTGTTTTCAAAAGGTGAGGATACCTCGCTTTCATTTCCGCTTTCCAATTCCCTGTGTCATCTCCTCTATAAAGATGATTCCTCCACAAAACTTTAACTTGTGGTATGACCTTTGTGCGTAGGGACATGCTCCTTCCTATCCAAGATCTTGACAGTACCTCTTCGTAGACGTTAAGTCTTCTACATTATCTCGTCCTGGTTCTAACTCTATAACGTGGTTTGGGTCTTTCACATATTTACGAAGTACGATATGTGAAACACATTATGAACACGAGACATACTTCGAGGTAACGCGAGTCTATAGGCTACATTTCCTACTCGGTCAAGAATTTGAAATGGACCAATAAATCGTGGATTGAACTTTCCTCTCTTCCCAAATCTTGTAACTCCTTCCATGGAGCAACTCGCAACAATACATGATCCCCTATACTAAATTCCACGTCCTTTCGATAAAGATCCGCATAACTCTTTTGTCGATCTTGTGCCGCTTTGTATACGTTTGGTCGAATCATTTGGATCTTTTCGGTGAGTCATACGCATTTACTTCGGGTCCCAACAATGTTGCTTCACCCACCTCATCCCAACATATTGGAGAGCGACACTTTCATCCATATAATGCTTCAAATGGAGCCACACCTATACTTGCTCGATAACTATTTTTTGTAGGAGAATTCCACCAATGGTAAATACTTATCCCAACCGCCTTTGAAGTCTAGGACATGTAGTCTTAATAGATCTTCAAGAGTTTGAATAGTCCTCTCGATTGTCCGTCTGCTTGAGGATGGTATGCCTAATCAATAAGTAAATCCGTGCCCAGCTTTTTGCAAGCTAACCCAAAATCTTGAAGTTAATCTTGGGTCACGATCTGAAACTATGGATACTAGCATGCCATGCAACTTCACAATCTCATTTACATATATACTAGCAAGACGCTCAAGGAATAAGTCTCCAGACGGCAAGAAATGAGCGGACTTGGTTAATCTATCAACAATAACCCAAATGGCATTGATGCCTTGAGAAACCGCTTGGAAGACCCGTGAATCGAAATCCATGGTAATGTGTTCCCACTTCCATTTCGTAATCTCAAGTGGTTGCAATGGACCCTTAGGTACTAGATGCTCCGCCTTTACACGCCGACAAGTTAAACACATCGAGATAAACTATGCAATCTCTCTCTTCATATTGTTCCATCAAAATGTATGTCAAGATCACGATATATTTTAGTACTTCCAAGATGGATTGCAAATGGTGTATTGTGTGCCTCCATCATAATCTTGTACTTCAAATCGTAGTCGTTAGAACACAAAGTCCAGAGTGGACTCAAGTATTCCTTCTTCATCAATTCTCGCTTCGAATAGGACCTTCTTGTACTTTCTTCTTCATACACATCATCTCCGGCCTGGTGGCTTTGAGCAACCTTAACTTTTTCTATTAAAGTTGGCTCTACGCGATACTTGACATCATCGCACTCATTCCCTCAGATATGATCTTCTACTCAACGCTGCGTCGCCTACCACGCTCGCTTTTCGTGATGGTATTGAATAGTGTGGTCGAATCTTTCAACAACTCAAGCCAACGCTCATTGCCGCATGTTGAGTTCCTTTTTTGAAGAAGAAATATTTGAGGCTTTTATGGTCCGAATATATCTCCACTTTCTCCCCATATAGATAGTGCCTCCATCTCTTTAGCGCAAAACGATCACGCTAACTCTAGATTATGAGTAGGATAATTCCTCTCATACTCTTTTGTTATCGCGAGGCATAGGCTATGACTTTCCCACATTGCATGAGAACACATCCTAACCCTTTGCCCAAGCATCGTCAGAGATAAAAATCCATCCGTATCAGATGGTATTGTTGTAATAAAAGCCGAAATGAGTCTCCTCTTGAGCTCTTGGAAACTCTTCTCGCATTCCTCGCTCCATACGAATTTTATATCTTTTCGAGTCAGCTGAGTTAATGGAGTAGCAATTTGAGAAAATCCTTCCACGAATCTCCGATAATAACCAACTAAGCCCCGAAAGCTACGTACTTCGGTCACCGACTTCGGTTGCTCCAAACTTTGTATTGCTTCAATCTTCGCCAGGTCCACGGATACTCCATGTTTTGACACCACGTGCCCAAGAAATGCTACTTCCTCAAGCCAAAACTCGCATTTCTTCAATTTGGCATATAGTTTGTTTTCACGAAGCCTTTGGAGTACCAGCTTCAAATGGTGTTCATAATCTTCACGACTTTTGGAATATATGAGGATGTCATCAATAAAAATAACAACGAACTGATCTAAATATTCCTTGAATACTCGGTTCATCATTTCCATGAAAGCCGCAGGATCATTAGTCAATCCGAAAGACATGACTAAGAATTCATAATGCCCGCATCGAGTTCAAGGCGCCTTTGGAATATCCTCGCCTAATCTTCAAATGATGATATCCGTAATCTAAGATCGATTTTTGAAAAGAATTGTCCTCCTTGCAACTCGGTAAAACAAGTCATCAATACGAGGTAGAGGATACCTATTCTTGATGGTGATATGGTTCAATTCCCCGATAGTCAATACAAAAGTCGCATACTACCGCCTTTCTTCTTTATGAATAAAACAGAGCACCCCAAGGAGATGTACTAGACGAATGAAACCGATGTCCAACAACTCCCGAGAGTTGGACCTTTAACTCCCAAGTTTAATAGAGCCATTCGATATGGGGTTTTAGAAATGGGCTTTGTACTGTGTTCAAGATCAATAAAGAATTCAACTTCACGCTCTAGGGGTAGACCGGAAGTTCTTCGTGAAATACGCCAGAAAGTCAATAACAATAGGAATATTATTCAAATTTGACGTGTCTTTATTCAAATCCATAACATGGGCTAAGAAAGCTTGACATCCGCTTTTCAATAAACGAATAGCTTTATGATTAGATATGATGTTGATTGATTTTAATGGTTTAGTTGCTTGAATTGCATAACAGTCAAGTTAGGAATATGAAAACTAACAACCTTACAAAAATAATCAATTTTGGCATAATGAGTAGTTAACCAATCAATCCCTAAAATCACATCAAAACAAGTATCTTTAAAGAGATAAGGTCAATGAGATAAGGTGATGGTGCCAACTTGAATCAAACAAGATTTATAAACAAAGGATGTGATGAAATTTTCTCCTAATGGAGTTTCCACAGATAGGTCAAAGTCTAATTTTTCCTGAGTCAAGTTTAAACGCTGAGCACAAGCAAGGAGAGATAAATGAATGGGTAGCACCCAGATCAAGTAAGGTATAAACTTCGCAAGAATTTATAAATAGCTTACCCGTGATCACCTCGTTTGGGTTCCTCGATTTTGACCACCATAACAAACGCCTTCCAGAACTCGCTGACTTTGACTTTTCTCGAATAATGTCTTTTGAGTCACCGTCCCCATTAACTAGGTTTCGCTACTCGTATAATCTCGAGCGATATGTCCTTCCTTTCCACAATTATAGCATACCTTGAATCTGTTGTGGGCGCTTGACCGATATGTCCTCTTTCCCGCATTTATAGCATATGACCGGTGATCGTTCTCCTCCCTTAGAACCAGCTTGTCGCCAAGACTTTCATCTTCACATGGTCGTTGTTAAATCTCCTCTTTAAAAATCTCCTCCCCGACTCGCTTCTTCTATTTTCATGGCCATGATTACCACCAGAGTGGTTACCATTTTTGTTCGTCTTTTTCTTTCTCCGCTGGTTATCGTTATTTTATTGATCGCTATCTCCCAGATGATGATCCTCGATTATGGTCCCTCGGTTGACCGTACTCGCGTTATCTCGCTTCTAATAATTGAGCCCTCATTTACAACATCCGAATAGAGAGAAAATTTATGAGAAATGAGATATTGTCAGATGCCAAGTTTCAAACCTCTTAAAACATCCGCGCTACATCGCTCCTCATTCTCCACCAAATGAGGTGCAAACTGGATAACTCGCAAACTTTGCCTCGTCGAGACAAAGCCATGTTGTTTTGTTCTAATCTGATGAACTCCACTTCCTTCATACTGACGAACACTTTCGTGAAAGTATTTGTCATTAAATAGTTTCAAACGTCTCCCAAGACATGCCGAGTCTTGTACTGATGGTATGCTTCACGACTCACCAAGAGATCGCCGCTCGCCACTTTAACATAAAGGTGGCGTATGGAACCTTCTGTTCTCCTCGCATCCCAAGACATCTAATATCTTGGTAATTTGCTTGACCCATGTTTCCGCCATGATCGGATTTGGCTTTCCCTTAAATTCGGTGGTCCCAACTCTTTGAATCGCTTGGTCAGTGACAACCCGTAAATTGCTATCATTTCCTCCTCAGATTTTGAACACGAGTCTCCCTCGTCCGATTTTGCATGAACTGCAAAAAGCTTCTAAACATCCCCTCGCTCATCATCTCGCTTTCAATGGTGTTGTTCACGGGAGGAACATTGTCACTGTTGCACGCTCTCCTCGTTGGTGAGTAGTACAGCGTCTCTCACTGGCCTCATTTCCATCAATATTCTCAATCGACATTCTCAAATCATCGCCATAAAACAAGGGTTAATTAAGGAAATCAATATATCACATAATATCCCTATATACTAACCAACTAACAAATAAGCTTAGGTAGGACACACTAGCGAAGGATTTACTCGTCTCTCCTCCTAGTTCTATTCCCCGATCTCCGCCAAAGATCATATCCCTAAGCTCTGATACTAACTGTGACACCCCCAAAATAGGTATACATCACCCATTATGAGTTCTCAATACATGGTACAGAAACAACTACAACTTTATTATTACAACAATAAAACTGTGAGTTTGAATACAAATATTATCTTCTAGACAATATCTATACTCAAATAAATCCTCATCACATTTATTGATACATTATTTTACAAAAATGGCGAGGACTACTAAACAACTCTCTCCAGAACCTTCATTCCATACCCGACTGCATTTCGCTTATATTCTCCCCTCTCGAGAAGAAAAATGGAACAAAAGGAAAAGGGTGAGCTCAACTAGCCCAATAAAGAATATTATGACTAAGATAATATACAACAAATTATCATTAGTCTTCAACAGGGAAAAAAATCTAATAGAATACAATAGACAACAAGTTTTAAATCAATATTCGCAGTGAAAATAATAATTCATTAGAAGAGTTAAGTAGAGAATGCAAACTACTATCTTCTATGTATGAATTTAAAAGTTCATCGCCTATCTTTTATCCCCTCAGTAACATCAATCAATATATATCTCGAATCAAATATTCATCTTTGCACTACAAGCCAAAGATATTTATCATTGGTCATGTTCATCTAAACACTGCTCATCTTTTTCACTACGGGCCAAAGATATTCATCAAATCATTCATCTTTTACTGCCAAAAAGATATTCAATAATATCATCATTTAAGACTGAGGATGATGAAAAATATTTTTAAAGAAACGAATCCAGTGAAACAAAATGACAAGGATTAAGGATTAAGGATTCGTACTTTGTTTTATCCATGTCCAAAAATACCTCAAAAATAATTATAGTGGTGTAAAATTCAAGAATGATCAAAACATGGATACAATCAAAGCTAGTATCCACAATAGATATTTTAGACGAAAAAGGAAAATTTTCATTTTTGATGAATAGTGCCAGATTCGTGAATAAAGGCAGAGTATACGTGAATAAGAATCTCACACCAAAAGTTTCAAATTTGATAAAAACTTCAGATCAATATTTCAGCATAATGATATTGAAGGAAATAATATCATTACGGAAAAAAATAATATCCCTTACCTCACAAAGACAATACTTCTAGTTGAAACACCGGATATAGGCTATGACTTGAACTTGCACCGTATAGCAATACTCAAAATATACTGAAAATACTCACAAGAATACGCTCGATAATATAGAGAGAGAAAACTTCAATTTTTGGTGTGATTTTCAATTCTAACCTAAGCACCCTATTTATAAGAAAATGCTTAGAACACCAAAGTAGAAAATTTAATATAATATTAATATATATAAAATTTTTCCTACGCACACTCTTATAAACTGAAATCAGCTCATTTCAACAACCAACCAAGCCCACCAAATAACGGCGAAAGTGTTACCGTTAAAACTGTTGAACTACTCGGTAGTAAAAGTACAATAATACGCGTGGTTGCATAGTAGCACATGGTATTGATTATTGATGCTTATGTAAGAAGTAACTCAGTTATACTCAATTATTGCTACAAGAATAATTCACGATCATATCTCTCATATTATTGATTCAATTATTGTCACAATATCATCTGTATAATATGTTATATCATTAAATCAATAATTGAGACGACAAAGTTATTCATAATATTATTTGCAATATTTATAATGTCTAGAAGTTCTGTCAAGGAGAGGTTTGGTCACCTAATTGCGCGCCAATAAGGAGAAATCCTTATCGGAAAGCCCCCTCTTTCCTGGGAACGACCTGTTGTTAAATATTGTGAATTATAATATTAATGATGAATAAGTTTGTGTTGATTAAAGATGAAATTGATAGTTTCATTGTATTGGAATTATTAATGTTAGTGAAAATCGACATTTATTTCGATAATAATTGATGTCTGGAGGTTATATTGACCAATCGGGTAATTAACCGGATAAATGAGCAATTAATTTCTATTGATTCACATGATTATAACTATTTGTTCACATGTGTGTACTATTGATTCACATTCATTTACTATTAGGGGAGTTGGTGCAAGATTGATAATACTTGCATGACTAAATTAAAAATGGAGGTATAGATGAAGATACTATACTGTAATTATTTTTTCACATGATTAGAACTATTGAGTCACATGATTTACTATTAATTCACATGATTTACTATTAGGGGAGGTGGTGCAAGTTTGATAATACTTGCAGGACTAAATTAAAAATGAAGGAAAAGAGGAAGGTATTATACTGTAATATTTCGAGCCCCAAAACGTGCAATTATCGAAACTATATTTTCTTATAAATAGAAGTTCATTCTTCCTTCATTTCTCACCAATTCACTAAAGCTATAGAGCAATTATTATAGAGAGAAATTATAGAGAGAAAGAATAAGAGAAGTCTGCTACCTCACTATTCTAGTATTCAGTCTTCTTTTGAGGTAAGGGGTATTATTTATTTCGTATTCATGAAGAGAGCTATTGTTATTCCATTTCTTATTATTATGTTGGAATAACCTGTCTATGCGAAGTACCGCATACATGGTGAAATTCTTCTGTTATTCCATTCCCTATTATTCTCATTGGAATAACTCCGTCTGCATGCGGTTCATCGCATGCCTCGTGAATTCTGTTGTTATTCCATTCTTTATTATTCTCGTTGAATATCCTATTTGTGCGGATTACGCATAACCTGGTTCCATTCTTTATTATTCTGTTGGAATATCCTGTCTGTGCGGATTACGCATGACCTGGTTCCATTATTTATTTTTCTGTTGGAATAACATGTCTGTACGGTCTATCGCATGCCTGGTGAATTCTTTTGTTATTCCATTCTTTATTATTCTGTTGGAATAACCTGTCTACGTGGACTACCGCATGCATGGTGAATTCTTCTGTTATTCCATTCTTTATTATTCTGTTGGAATAACCTGTCTATGTGGATTACCGCATGAATGGTGAATGATCCTTCGTATTCATTCTTTATTAAATTATGGAAATAATCTGCCTACGTGGATTACCGCATGGCGGGTGAAAATCCATTTGCATTTACGTATATTCTATTATACTTGTATGAGATATCATTTCTTTTGTACTCGTCATGAAATATCATTTTCTTTGGTATTTTTTCTTTACGAGAGATACTATTCACTAAGTTACTATTCACTCTGGTATTATTCACTCTAGTATTCGGGCACTTTTCGTATCTTGAGTACTATTCACGAGTTACTATTCACCCGATTACTATTCACTCTAAAGATCATTCACTCCTCGGGTATTCGGACACTTTTTGTGTTTCAGGGGTACTATTCACGGGTACTATTCAATTCCCAAAAATATATATTTTTTTTCTCATCAAATTATTTTTGGTACATGAATATTATTCTTGAATTTTACTCTACAAAGCAAAGATCATGTTGACAATTTGGACGTTATTGATTTCTGGATAAATTAAATTATAAATCTTTAAAATTTATCCTTGAACTTATTTTATTGAATTATTATGTCATTGTCATCATCCTCATGCTTATATTGTGATGAAAGTCATCTTTGGCTTACGTGCATAGATGGAATTGGTATGATTATAACCAGGGATTATTCGGTATAATCATGACCGTAATGTAACGAATGATGTGATAAAAGTCCTCATTGACCCGTAGTGCATTGATGGACACTTATTGATATGATTATAACTAGGGATTATTCATTATAATCATGACCATTGATGATTACATGAATATCCTTAGCCGTAGTGCAGGGATGATTCGATGATGTGGTTTATTTATTAAGCTGAGCCTCAACGATAAAGTTGATGAAAAATTTTTTAAATCATAGAAGATAGTAGATTTTATGCTCTACTTGACTCTTCTAATGGATTGCTTATTTCCGCTATAGTTGTTGATCTAAAACTTGTTGTCTATTGTATTCTATCAGTTGTTATACTGTTGAAGGCTAAGGATAATTTATTCTGCATTATCTTAGTCATAATATTTCTTACTGGGCTAGTTGAGCTCACCCTTTCTTTCATTGTTCTCTTGTGAAATGAGAATATAGTTTGGGACGAGTCTGGGAATGGAGTGATGGTCCAGATAAATGGCTTTAATAGTCCTCACTATTCTACAGAATAATGTGATAATAATTGTAATGAGGACACCATTGAGTGTGAATATTGTCTAGATGACAATATTCTTGTTTAAACTCTCAGCTATGTTTTGTCGTATTTTACACGACTGTTGTATAATTAAGTTGTATTTGAATTTATGTACCATGTATCTGGAGACTCAAGATGGGTGATGTATACCTGTTTTGGGGGCGTCACAATTGGTATCAAAGCTTAGGGATATGATCCTTGCTGAGATGTGAGACAAGAACTAGGAGGGGAGAGACGGAGAATTCCTTCGCTAGTATGACCTACCTAAGTTTATTTGGTATTTAATTGGTCGGTCAGAGTATAGGGATAATATATGATATGTCAATTAACCCTTGTTTTGTGGCAGTGTTTGAAAATGGCAGCTGAAAATGTTAACAATAGAGTGAATGAGACCGTGGAGACACCTCTAATCACCAACCAGGATAATGTGATGTCAGGCGAAGAAGGAATTAGAGATATCCATGTGATGAGTGAAGAATTAATAGTTGCACCTGAGCTAGTCGCAGAGGTAGCAGCTGAGAGTGAGGAAGAAGAGGAACCTGAGGAGAATATATTAGAAGAACTTTATGATCAAAATGTAGAATTGCAAAATCGTATTCATGAGTTAGAAGAACAAGTTGAAGAACGGCAGGCGGTCGTGGAGCAAAGGGATGCAACAATTCAAAATTGTGTTACCCGATGTGCGATGCTTGAACAGAAGCACTCTTTGGCAGAGTATAAGATATTAGAGCTGGAATATGAGAATTCTATGATCAAAATTCTGATGAAAGAAGAAACAACTGAACGAATGAGAATGGAGGATGCATGGGTAAAAGCCGCACGACGTGCTGATATTGTAGAAAAAGACGTCCGATCCAATAAGGCTAAAATAGATGAAATGGATTTCTCTTTTTGGACAACAATTGAGAGAATCAAACATCGAGTTCGGAATTACCCTGTGCAGAGTGGTCAACCCCAATTCAATGTGGATCAGAGAGTAATGATTCAAATCATGGATCAAGAATACGATGAAGCAATTGAGGGTGGAATGTACTCCATAGCGAAGTTAAGTCCAGTTGAGACGGTGGCACCAAAGGCGGATACGGACAAAACAAAGTCGGCAGTTTCAGGAAGAGCATTTTTCGTGACTTTTCAAAAAGTGAGTAACCCGAACGAAGTTAGCACGGGTTAGTTAATTATAAATTCTTGTGAAGTCTATACCTTATTCGATACGGTTCTACCTATTCTTTTATCTCTCTTGCTTGCGCTCAACGTTTAAATTTAACTCCGGAGAAATTAGACTTTGACTTATCGGTTAAAACTTCGTTAGGAGAAACCTTCATTACATGTGTTATTCAAGTCTTGGATGAGAGTCACAGTTTTGAATGATATTTCTATTGTTAATAAATTTCCTGACGTATTCCTGAAGACTTCCTAGCCTACCCCTATAGCGTGAAATCAAATTTTGTATTGACCCCAGTACAAAACCCATTTCTCAAACCCTCAAATATTTCTTCACCTAGAACGAACATAACATGCGCCAAGGACGTTGGCTCGAGCTGTTGAAGATTATGACTATACCGTTCAATATCATCATGGAAGAGCAAACGTGGTAGCTGACGCGTTGAGTAGAAGATCATATGCGTTTACGAGTGCAATGTTGTTAACAAAAAAACCTATTTCGTATAACTTACAAATAATGAAGATAGAGTTAAAGACTCTAGGGACCCACGTGGTGATATCAACTATACGAGTAGAATCGACTTTAATCGATAAAGTTAAAGGTCACTCAAGCTACACACCCGGAGCTGATTAATGTGAAGAAGAAGGTTCAAGAGGGCGTTATTCTAGAAGCAAGACTCGATGAAGAGAGGAAATCTCAACCCTCGATTTTATTGGCCCATTTGAAATCCTTGATCGAGTAGGAACTGTGGCCTATAGACTCGTTTTACCGCCAAGTATGTCGCGTGTTCATAACATTTTTTTTCACGTATCGATGTTACGTAAATATGTGGATGACCCGAACCACGTTATTAAATTAGAACTAGACGAGATAACAAAAGATTTAACGTATGAGGAGATACGTGTTAAAATCTTGGATAAGAAGGATCGTATTCAACACTCAAAGGTTATACCTCAAGAGTTAGAATCTGAAATAAAGTCAAGGTATCCTCATCTCTATTCGGCATACCAGGTACATACGTAAATTTTGAGGGCAAAATTTCATAAGAAAGGGAGATTTTGAGACCCCAAATTTTATGAATAAAGATTTAAATTTCTCAAAATATTTTTTTAAATATTATGGTGTGGATTTGATATAATGTTATAGTTGTGGGTAATATTTATAAATTTTGCAAAGTATGCAAGTTGTTATAAAATATTCGTTTGGTCGGGGAATATTCTTTTTGTCGGGGAATATCCGTACGACGGCACAATCATTGGTGGACCTCACAACGGAAGTATTGTCTTAGTTAGAAAACGACAGAATTATCTTTTTATAAAAATAACGGTGAAAGTGTTACCGTTAAAACTGTTGAACTACCCGGTAGTAAAAAAGTAAAATAATACGCGTGGTTACATAGTAGCACACGGTATTGATTATTGATGTTACGTAAGAAGTCACTCAGTTATACTTAATTATTGTTACAGTAATTGCTGCATCATATCTCTCATATTATTGATTCAATTTTGTCACAGTATCATCTGTGTAATATGTAATATTATTAAATCAATAATTGAGACGGCAAAGTTATTCATCTTATTATTTACAATATTGACAATGTCTAGAAGTTTTGTCAAGGAGAGGTTTGGTCACCTAATTGAGCGCCAATAAGGAGAAATCCTTATCGGAAAGCCCCCTCTTTCCTGGGAACAACCTGGTTGTTAAATATTGTGAATTATAATATTAATGATGAATAAGTTTATGTTGATTAAAGATGAAATTGATAGTTCCATTGTGTTGGAATTATTAGTGTTAGTGAAAATCGACATTTATTTCGATAATAATTGATGTCTGGAGGTTATATTGACCAATCGGGTAATTAACCGGATAAATGAGCAATTAATTTCTATTGATTCACATGATTATAACTATTTGTTCACATGTGTGTACTATTGATTCACATTCATTTACTATTAGGGGAGTTGGTGCAAGATTGATAATACTTGCATAAGTAAATTAAAAATGGAGGTATAGATGAGATACTATACTGTAATTGTTTTTTCACATGATTAGAACTATTGAGTCACGTGATTTACTATTAATTAACATGATTTACTATTAGGGGAGGTGGTGCATGTTTGATAATACTTACATGACTAAATTAAAAATGAAGGAAAAGAGGAAGGTATTATATAGTATTATTTCGAGCCCCAAAATGTGCAATTATCGAAACTATATTTTCTTATAAATAGAAGTTCATTCTTCCTTCATTTCTCACCAATTCACTAAAGCTATAGAGCAATTATTATAGAGAGAAATTATAGATAGAAAGAAGAAGAGAAGTCTGCTACCTCACTATTCCAGTATCCAGTCTTCTTTTGAGGTAAGGGGTATTATTTCTTTCATATTCATGAAGACATCTATTATTATTCCATTCCTTATTATTATGTTGGAATAACCTGTCTATGCAAAGTACCGCATACATGGTGAAATTCTTCTGTTATTCAATTCCTTATTATTCTGTTGGAATAACTGTTCTGCATGCGGCCTATCGCATGCCTCGTGAATTCTGTTTATTATTCCATTCTTTATTATTCATTGCTGAATATCCTCGTCGTGTGGATTACGCATGACCTGGTTCCATTCTTTATTATTCTGTTGGAATATCCTGTCTGTGCGAATTACGCATGCCATGGTTCCATTATTTATTATTCTGTTGGAATAACCTGTCTGTGTGGTCTATCGCATGCCTGGTGAATTCTTTTGTTATTACATTCTTTATATTTCTGTTAGAATAACCTGTCTACGCAAACTACCGCATGAATGGTGAATTCTCCTATTATTCCATTCTTTATTATTCTGTTGGAATAACCTGTCTATGTGGATTACCGCATGCATGGTGAATGATCCTTTGTATTCATTCTTTATTAAATTATGGAAATGATCTGTCTACGTGGATTACCGCATGGCGGGTGAAAATCCATTTGCAGTTTCGTATATTCTATTATACTTGTATGAGATATCATTTCTTTTGTACTCGTCATGAAATATCATTTTCTTTGGTATTTTTTTCTTTTACAAGTTACTATTCACCCAGTTACTATTCACTCTGGTATTATTCACTCGGGTATTCGGGGCACTTTTTGTGTCGAAATACTATTCATGGGTTACTATTCACCCAATTACTATTCACTCTAGTATCATTCACTTCTAATTATTCGGGACACTTTTTGTACTATTCTGGGTACTATTCACTATTCACTTACTTATTCACCCAAAAAATATATATTTTTTCTGTCCAAATTATTTTTGGTACATGAATATTATTCTTGAATTTTACTCTACAAAGCAGTATCATGTAGACAATTTGGATGTTATTGATTTCTGGATAAATTAAATTATAAATCTTTAAAATTTATCCTTGAACTTGTTTTATTGAATTATTATGTCATTGTCATCATCCTTATGCTTATATTATGATGAAAGTCATCTTTGGCTTGCGTGAATAGATGGACTTGGTATGATTATGACCATGTATTATTCGGTATAATCATGACCGTAATGTAACGAATGATGTGATAAAAGTCCTCACTGGCCCGTAGTGTATTGATGGACAGTTATTGATATGATTATAACCAATGATTATTCGGTATAATCATGACCATTGATGATTACATGAATATCCTTGGCCGTAGTGCAAGGATGATTCGATGATGTGGTTTATTTATTAAGTTGAGTCTCAGCAATAAAGTTGATGAAAAACTTTTTAAATCATAGAAGATAGTAGATTTTATGCTCTACTTGACTCTTCTAATGGATTGCTTATTTCCGTTGCAGTTGTTGATCTAAAATTTGTTGCCTATTGTATCCTATCAGTTGTTATACTGTTGAAGGCTAAGGATAATTTATTCTGCATTATCTTAGTCATAATATTTCTTACTGAGCTAGTTGAGCTCACCCTTTTCTTTCATTGTTCTCTTGTGAAATGAGAATATAGCTTTGGGACGAGTTAGGAAATGGAGTGATGGTCCGGATAAATGGCTTTAGTAGTCCTCACTATTCTACTAATAATGTGATAATAATTGTAATGAGGACACCATTGAGTGTGGATATTGTCTAGATGACAATATTCTTGTTTAAACTCTCAGCTATGTTTTGTCGTATTTTACACGACTGTTGTATAATTAAGTTGTATTTGAATTTATGTACCATATATCTGGCAACTCAAGATGGGTGTTGTATACCTGTTTTGGGGCCGTCACACCAACTGTGACTTTCATGGCGCTTTCAACCATTGCACCTCACAGTGGTACCTATCAGCTTGCCACCGACTGGCTCGGCGTCCCCTACGGAGAGTGTGGCGCCCCCAAATTCTGGCCTCCACTTGGTCACCCGAATTCGGTTCATCACGTTTTCATGGTAAAACCATAATATCTAAAATAACGCTTACACAACGAAAAATCTACTTTAGAATAATATACAATGATTTATTATAATTATTCCCCAAGACTCAAGAACCTCACAAAGATTTAATAGATTACATAATAATATCCAATAAAGACTTATTACATGATCTTACTTAAGCTTAAACATAGTCTGAAATAGTCTTAATACAACATAATAGACTTTAAACATAAAAAGGACAAGCTAGTCGGTAGCCTTGCCCTTGCCCTTGCCCTTGTCCATCCCGGATACACTTCCATGTTCTGCCTTAACTGAAAGGTTTTTAAAAGCAAGGATGAGCACAAATTGCCCAGCAAGTAATATACAACAAGGGTATAAGATATAATATCACAAGGTTTGAAATATCGGAGTGTCATTTCTAGGATAGTTCAAAGTATCAGAATAACATCATGGGTAAGAAATATCAACAATTCTTTGAATAAGAACGATAATTCAATATAAATCAACATATATATCTGAATTCAATGACTATCAAGGTATCCAACTGGATAACAATTTATACTGAGCAGTCACTAAGGACTATTGAACTTCCACTAGAGTTACCAATATTAAACTGATAACCCAAAAATATCAAGTACTATAGATGATCAATCTACAATACTATATGTTATGCATAACACCACAATAATATTCATTCATGTGTTGGGGTTTCCAACGACATACACTCCCCTTACCAAAAGGGTTGTTCAACTCAGTTTTTGAGAT
Organism: Panax quinquefolius; assembly: GCA_020205615.1. NCBI lineage: Eukaryota > Viridiplantae > Streptophyta > Magnoliopsida > Apiales > Araliaceae > Panax > Panax quinquefolius. The sequence goes on along the minus strand of CM035174.1, from coordinate 47,670,412 downwards.
TTCCGCACCACTCAATTGGTTTGGACAGTTTTTATAAACATGCATATAGTCTAGCCGAATCAAATGGCATCGACTCTTTCACAATATTCAATGGACAATACCAAGTTCAACATGAATAACAGCTTTCATAAGGGTTTAACATACTATCTCATTCGAACGAGAAAGTAATATAACTTGTATTCAAAGGGATAAACTTACGGTATTTGTCGAATAAAGAATGCAATTATACTTGCACAATAAGAGTAAGGTTCGAATACTTGCCCAATATAAATTTGAGTAAGGTTAGAGAAACTTTCCTTAAGCGTAGTTTATCCATGTTAATAAATCAACACTTTAGAATCCTAGTATAGCGTATTATAAATATACAGTGTTCATTGGCTAACACAGTCCTTAATCAAGCTCGACATGATACAAGTATGCAAATATGGTACAAAATCAGTTTATAAGTCATCATGAATCAACTACTTAGTTACTTCACAAGCAAATCAAGAATGCTCAAGGTTAAGACCTCATTACTCATGGACTTTCCATTACAATGCAAACACCAACTTATCAACTAGGCATTACTCATATATATATACATCAGTAGGTTTTGGATCACATTTAGCATCATAGGCATCATGCAAGTTGCTGTCCAAAAGATCAGAAGTCATTATCTGAGATTCCAGATCAAGAAAGAATGCTACCATGGTTAAGTTTAGACCCCACAGCAATGCATTGCCTTCTTCCGCCATGCCAAGACTCGCCATCGCCTTGTGGTTTCGGGTCCTACCAACTAAAACAATCACACATAATATATTTGTCATGTTAAAGGTCTTTTCACGCTCCTTAAGTCAATCTAGGTTCCTTCTTTCATAACATGGTTCTAAGTCGTTCATTTCAACAATTTAAGGTCATTCAAAGTCATGAATTTAGCATGCTTGCTTTCTAAACATACAAGATAGTTATAAAGCTCATATTAGGCATGCTTGTGCGTATTCATAACACATACGTGAAACTAACACCGCTTTAGTTTAAAATAGGCTTCGTTCATGCTTTTCTTGAAATGTGCTACACAAACATGGTATATATATGTTTATGCTACATGAGCGAGTCTAAGAGTATCATCGAACATGATCACAAATGTCAGATTTTAGTCCTCATGGTATCTTGACAATATTCACATTCAAAGCTTGCTAATAGGTTCAACATGCTCATGTTTCCTTACTAATCAAATAAAATCAAGCTAAAGGTTTATTCATGCATTTCCAAGTCATACTCACATGCTTTCAAAGTCAGAATATAAACCATGTAGAAATCATGCATGTTAGCTCACTAGGCTAAGCTTCTTATTGAAAATATTTCTAACATAAGGCTTAACAAGTTTGATCATGCTCAAAGGACTATGTACACTACAACATGCTCATCTATGTGCAAAATCAGTCATGTATAGCTCACTAGGTTCATAATTTGTAGAACATGATCTTTACATAGTTTGTTTTTCAAAACTTAAGGTTCAAATCTCCATTTAAACCATATGTCTCCATTAATCATGCAAGTCTATGAAAACATGCTCACATTAGGTTAACATATCCGTATATATATCATACACATGTTCACATGCTAGCTTAAGTCAAAATAACTAGCTAATAATGATCAGATTTGAAAATAGATTGCTCAACTAAATTCAACAACCGGCAGTGAATTGCTATTCAAGGCCAATATAAATGTGGCATAGTCATTGCAAGGCGTTCGGTTCAAAGCATAAAGATGTGCTTCAGCAGAACTCCAACCCAACCTCAAAAATTACTCATGAGATCACTCCTAAACACTCATAAATCAATTGCATCATGATTACAAGATCATATAACATATATATGGACATTACCCAACCTCATTAACATATAATTCCATGAATTCAAGAATTTGGATTTCAAGACTCAAGACTCCACTTATACAGAAACTGAAATTGGAAAGCTAGTAATGGAATTATACCTTTGTAATGTGAAAGAACTTGCTACTACTTGAACTCTTAAACTCCAAGGATGCTTGTATGCTCTCAATTCTCACTTAGCAATTCTCAACACTTAGAAAAATGGAAGGAGAGCTCATACTTATAGAACATCAAAAATCTAGACAATAACATTCTCCCCTAAATCAAACTCATGTATTAAAGGATTGCATGGGGGTTAACAAGGAGTGGTTGGATGGTGGTTGAATTGAATCATGAGCACCACTCCCCTCATGATCATTGCCTAGCAAGCTTGGAAGAAGAAGAAATAGGCTAGCCTTTTTGAAACTCAAGTGATTGAGAAATGAGAGGTAAATGGGACAATCTTTTTGGGACAATCCAATATAACTAGCATTCTTGTATACTCCTACACATTCTCACTCTTATGTTATATTTTTAATACACATCTCAACCATGTATTATAACCTAATGTCACAACATGACCTAATATTTCAAGGTGGTAGATGTTATGCAACATACATATAATCCATGTACATTTTATCAAAATGATAGTTTACAATGTGTTCATGGTATGTCCATGGTATATTAATTTAATACATACCCATATACATATTGTCACATAGATAATGTATTTATAACATATAGTTCCAATATATTTAATCATAATGCCCATACAATATAGTTTTATAAGACTTAATATATAGTCACACAATGTCACACTACATTATATAATATAGTTGTATATGCACATAAATCACAATATATATTATTTAGCAATTAATAGTAATCACACATTATTAGTTAATTACTAAAAATTCAATATTCTACCACAATCATCATCAATTAATTAATATAATCATTAATTGATCCTCATTATTAAATAATTAATATATCACACATCAATTATCAACTAATAGTATACTACAACAACAATTAACAATTAATATACTTAATTGCTTACTTTATAATCCCTTTGTTAATTAATATTACTGTTAATATTTTCCATCACCATGCGCCACAAGGCTTCAATGAGTTCATCACAAAACTCTACATATCCTCAATTATTTAGTTATTTAATATAATTGAGTTATCTCATTTCATAACATGAAATCGTTCATATTCAAATAAATATTCATTTCCATTAATATATTTATTTAATAATATGCAGAAATTCTCGGGTATTACAGAGAGTCTGGCTTCGATGCATTCCACACAAGGAAGTCACTAGCGAGAGGCTCGGGGCTCTTTGCAAATTCATGCTTATGGCTCTGATACCAACTGTGACGTCCCCCGATCCGGGTCCCAAATCACCGCGGATCCAATACAATCATTCTATAACTATTGCAGAAGATATAAACATAAATTTAAACATTACACACTATTCCCCAAGGTCGAGAACCTCCACATAATACCTGAACCAATATTCTATCTAACATACAATGTTAGTATCATACTAGACTATTTCAATTAAGCTGCATATATAATCCCAAGCTGAACTTGGCGTTGACTTTTCCTTATATCCGATGTATCGTCTTAATCTGCAATGTTTATCATGATATAGCAAGGGTGAGCAATAAGTTTGGCCATCAAGTTTAAGTTCAATAAATTAAGGATATATCATGATTGAAAGAATTGAACAAAAGCTGGCTACGGTTCTACAAAACAATTGCGAACTAGCATGAACAAATTTTATATAGCTGAACGAGCATTGAACATGAACAAATATATCTGGACCGAATGGTAATGAAGGTGATCAACCTTTCATACCTGATGAACGCGTCCAATATGCACAAAGTGGAGCAACCGATGGCAGTGAGTTTACTTTACAAGGAGTCTCTGTCAAGGATAGGCTGGGACCTTCAAAAAGTATTCATGACAGCATTGCATCACGAGATGTTTCGGAAGGTTCTCATACAAAGGCCAATGGTGATACCAAGAAAGATTATTCTTTACTACTAAGAAAAGACCTAACCAGGATCGGAGAAAGGTAGAAGGCACACCGCTTAGAACCAAACACCGAGATGGTCAGACTGACCGAGCATCCAAGTTGGCCAAAATGGCAGAAAAAAAACTGACAAAGCTCTGGAAGTCCTTCTGAAACAGAGGGAAGAAATTGATGAACAGATGGTTCATATGGCCGAGATAAAGGATGAAGCATCAAGTTATGCTCAGTTCGAAGAGCGTAGCTGTGACAACCCCAAAATAGGTCCACTCCACCCAACCCATTATGAGTCGCCAAATACGTGGTACACAGAAAATAAATACAACTTTATTATTACAATTATCGTGCAAAATACAACAACACATATGTTGTGAGTTTTGATACAAATATATACCAACTGTGACTCTCATCCCAACATTTGATAGCACGTCACAATAGCACCTTACATAAAGGTACAGTCAATTACTGTTTTATAAATTAAAATCTTCGAAAAATGCTCAAGGAAACCTTCGTACATAGGAGGCCATGCATTTAAGTTATAATAGATATCATATGACTGGAGAATTATCCTTGGTTGACCCAATAGACCCCAAAGAAAAATGAGAAGATTGCTATCATGTTCTTTTCAATGGTGAGTCTTCTCTTAACATATAATTATCTCCATTGTCTCCAATTGAGAGTTATACTTCAACCAAAATCCAAGATTATATAGGTAGTGCTCGTAGATATACTCAGCAAATGGATGTGCACAACCATGTCTTATGATAACACGAAGTCGCATGTCATTAGACATCTTGTATGATAGTGGCAAAACACCCTTCCAACGTTGGGTTCACCTCACCCTATTTGATTCACCAAATATAACTACTAAATGATGTATAAAATACAACACACTATTCTAAAGTTCTCAATAAAATTATTTCCATACTGTTTAGGGAGAACCTCCACGAGATAGAGACCACCGCTCTATTCTCCTCATTACTTCCCCGCTTCGACCCAAATGCTACACTCTTATTACACGAAAGGAATTGTGAAGCGTAAGGGTGAGCACAACTAGCCCAAGAAAGAATATCATGACTAAAGATAATTAAATTATCCATAGCCTTCGTCACAAGAATGAATCGTAGATTTAGAACATATGGTAGATGATAAAACTTTTCAACCATAGTTGCAGCAGAACGAGCAATCCATTAGAAGAGTCAAATAGACCATAAAGTCTATTATCTTCTCCATGTTAGAAGTCCATCAACAATGTTTTATCCCTGTAACATCAATCAACAGTTCTGGTCCACAATCATATAAATAACTCATAATCATAATTGTGGTTCTAAATTTCTCTTCTCATCCAGGACGAAGATAATTTTCATCACCTGTCTTTACCTGAAACATCAAAGATCATTGTTATACCAAATCACAGTTCATGTTCATAATCATACTAATAAATTCATCTTTGCACTACGGGCCAAAGATATTCGTCAACAGTTCATCTTTGCACTATTGGTCAAAGATATTCAACAACAGGCCATCTTTGCACTACAGACCAAAGATATTCAACAACAGATCATCTTTGCACTACAAGCCAAAGATATTCAACAACAGATCATCTTTGCACTGCAGGCTAAAGATATTAATATCTCAAAGAAATATATAATCATTTCAGAATTTATATAAACAATATTTATAACCATGTTGATCAATTCACCTTCACACTTAAGCTAAAGATATTCAATTATAAATTCAATGGTCATGATCATATCAATCAACAATTCAACTTTGCACTACTGGCCAAAGAGAACCCATAGTCACGATCATACCAATAATCTACCCATCTTTACACTCAAGTCAAAGAGAAATTTCATCACCAGGATTATAAAAATGTTATATATGATAATAAAAACAATATGATCAACAACTGCATTTAATTTCAAGAGTAAGATTCATAAATCAACGATAATTTGATCAGAAAAATAAACCAATTTTGTTGTGAATAGTAACTCATGAATAATAACTCGTGAATAGTAACTCATGAATAGTACTCCATATTCGTACATAGTAACGTATACGTAAATTATGTCATATACGTAAATAGTGCCATATACATGAATAAAGGTCGATATATGAATAAAGGCCGAGATAATGCTAATAGTAACCCCGACATTAAAAAGGTAGAAATTCCACAATAAAATCCATACCAATATTTTAGTATAATGATATTGAAAGAATAACATCATTATGAAGAAAATAACATCCCTTACTATCCCTTACAATCCCTTACTTCAAAAGAATAGTACTTCTGACTGGAATTTCGGATATAACGCTGAAGGAAACTTGCACTGAATAGCAACTCTCAAAGTATCTAAATACTTACAAAATAAGCTCGATAATATAGAGAGAGAAAGAGAGAAAACTTGTTTCTGGTGTGATTTTCAATTCTAACTAAGCACCCTATTTATAGAAAAATACTTAGAACGCTAAAGGAGACTAAATTAATAAAATATTATTATAATTATTCTACGCATGCTACTTTTGAAAAATTAGCAGCCCACCATAATTGAAACTCAATTCAACACATTTTGTTAACAAAGGACAAAAGTAGGTCCCACCCATAATTTAATAAAAATATTTTATTTTCTGAAACTTTAATAATTCATAATAAATATCCCTTTTATCATAAAAATACAAATTTTATGTCCATTCCATAGGAAATCGAATTCTCTACAACTTTGCAGAAGAAAGTTTTTCCAAATTCCAAACAGAAAATGTCCGAAATCCACATACTGACAATTTTCAACACCTCTTAAAATTCATAACAAATCATACGTTAATTTTTAACGATTCAAAATTTGTGGACATATACTCAACTTATATATGTATAACATATTCAAAAATCACAACGATCCAACAGTCGGATTAAAATTATAACTCCCGCAATAGAGCTTTAAGAACATTGATTTGATTTTTGGACTATAAGTCTCTCGTACCAGTTTCACTAAAACAGTCACCACAAAAAATCCACAAAGAATATTTGGGTGATTCAAATTTCTACGGTTAGCTTACTTACAGGGCTTTCTTTTGATATATGGCTCATCTCCTAACTCATTATACACAACGAGTTATGGATTTTACAAAATCAAGTAATAAACTATTTTTTTCTGAAAATTCCATATTTTGTTCTTCTTTTGATTTCTAGATTTCTCTCATTTGATTCATGCACCGTGAATTTAGTGTGAAAATATCACCATTATTATATAACCACATTATACATTTATAATGTAATATAAAATATCAATTTTCAACAATTGACACTTTTCTAAGAATTCCTCCATTCCGACAAAATACTAATAAAACACCTCAGCATTAATTCCTTCATTTATATCCACACAAAATAAATATTTCCCTATCCATCATTTATATCCACATAAAATAAATATTTTCTTATCATATAAATCAATAATTAATTATTCATAAATAATATTACAGAATCACAATTATGACAACCAGGTCGTTCCCAGGAAAGACAGGGCTATCCGATAAGGATTTCTCCTTATTGGCGCGCAATTAGGTGACCAAACTCCTTTTCTAGACAAAAATTCCTTAGACATTGCCAATAATGCTCTCTAATAATATTATTCAAATACAAAATTATTGATCTAATAATGGAGATATCATGTGCAAAGGACAATTATTGAACAACAATAATATAAAATATCAACGTAGCAATTATTAAATCAATAAAATAAAATATTAAACAAGAATTACCGTAATAATTATTGAGTAGTGTCTTCTTACGCCGTAATCAATAATTCAAAAATACTGTGTAAATACCGCAAAGCACATCGCAAGTAACAACGCCAGACATTTTTACTTTACCCAACGGTATTCCAACAAAGTTGTTAATTGTAGAACGATTACGCCGTTATTTATAAAAACTCAAATTTGTCATTTTCTTCATCCAACAGTTATTTTGTTATGGGGCTCACAAATGGCTGCGCCGTAGTACGAATATTCTCCGACAGTAAGAATATTCCACAACCAAACGAATATTCCCCAACAACAATGAGTATTTTATAACCACTTGCTTATTTAAAATATTTACATATATCACCCTTAACTTTAACCTTTTATCAATTTAACCATTTACTGAATAGTAATTATAAGAAAAATTGAATACTTTTATTTCATAAAATTCGGGGTCTTATAGTAGCAGATCCAGGAGAGAAGCAATTTCCGGTCCTTTGACGAAGAACCACTCCTTATGCCATCCTTTGTTGCTGGAAGGGCTATTGATCAAGGAGCGTCTCTCGAAGTTCTCACCAGGCTTCGGGGATTGTTTACTTCATACTTTAAATCCCTTTTCACGAGATTTGTTAATGGTATAGACGGAGAAGAAGAAATCGAGAGTAGGTGCAACTCCTACCTCGTGACAGAAGGCTATGAAGGCGAGGATGTGAATGTATGAATTAGGGAAAAGTTAGGCGAAACCGACATCTACAAACCCTAATAGAGTGATAAGAAAGACATGCAGAGGGAAGCAAACTCCTTTCTCTAGGAGGGTGAGGGGCATGGTCGTCCACCCACCTGGACATTGATACATCCTCTCAGTAGAAGAAGGCAGTCTCAAATGGTGGGTCTCTGGTATTTGATATCGCTCTCAGATAATGTGAATATCTTTCTCAGATAATGAAGATGGAGTATTGGCGTGAAGAAATTTTTCTCCATCCTTGAAGTACTCAGAAGGATTGGGGATGGGTTTCAGAAGTGGAGATTTCTTGCTTGGAGTATCAGCAGGTTTGGGGTTTGATCCCGAAGCCATTTTAGCAGGGCTTTGGGAAGGATGAATGGAGGCAAGGGGAGTAGCATCAATGGGAGTGTCGTTGTCTGAAGTTTGAGATGCCATGAGTGGTGATTTGCAGAGAGAAAGAAATTGAGAGGAAGAAGGAAGCCAAAGGAGTTTGAAAATTCAAATTAGCAGGTAAAACTGTCCAATTTGGGAAAATGGGGCTTTTAAAGTGGATGTCCCTTCAGATGTTTACGGATCTCGAGGGCGGCACATTTATTATGGATCATGATGACGAATTTGAAGATTTGGTGACCGAATTGGGCTTCCAGCTTTGATTTATCTTGCTGATTGGGCTTGACTCAATTACATTTGGACTTTATAAATATTGGGCCATTTATACTCTTTTGTTGGGAGAATGCATATTTTGATTTGATGTTTAAAGTAAATGCTCATGATTATATGTAAAGTCCTTAAAGGAATATATGTACAAGGACTTAGTGATAGATCAAATTTTTTAGGTTGATCTAAGCTTTTAATGATTATCATTCTGTAACTGAATGTATAGAGGAAGAGATCAAAGATGTTAGGTTGATCTATGTCTTGAGATGTAATAGATAGGCTTCAACAAAAGCGTAGTCTATTGAGCTGATCAAGAGTTTGCAGAAGCCAAGGCAGAATTATAGAGTATCGAGGATCGTAGTATATCTGCCTTGAATCCGAAAATCGTAGAGTGGTCCAGACGTTTGCCGAAGCCAACTCAGAGATCGTAGTGTGCTCTCAAAAACGTAGAGTCTGCAAGATAAGCACGTGAAGATCGTAGTGTGCCAGTCCTTAAGAGAAATCGTAGTGTTCTCGTTTGCTAGCATCGGATCAAGCACTAAGGTGGCAAAACACCACGATCTGAATCGTAGAGTATCGTATGCCTATGTCAGAAGCATCGAAGCCTTACCCTTTTTTAAAAGATAAATCCCAACAAATGGGGAATGGGTTATAAACGTTGAAGTCCTCACCTGTCCTAATGGCACAAAAGATATCCTCAGTATACAACGAAGGAAACGTATTGAAGAAGCTAAGAAAAGTACTTTGGGTCAGAGGAAAACACCTTTTCAGGTGTTAGGTGAGAAAGAAGTCTATTGTGTCAGTGGACCAGAATGCAATTCAGAAGATGTGCAGAAAAGTCTCCATCAAAGTTCAGAAATGTCAAACGCATTTAATGCTTCAACGGATGTCTACAACGGATAGATTTCAAGGATCGCATATATGCAAAACATCTGCAGATGATTCAAACTAAGCAAGCATTGAACAAAATGTTGAAGAACACTCAACGCTCAACTCTACGATCTGAAAAAGAGAAAGTTTGCTCAGCTACTCAATTCTTTTGAACAAGCGCTTAACAACAACTGAGTAGCATCAAACAAGAACTCACCAATTACCAATCAAGTGAAGAAAGAAGTTCCAAGTCAAAAGGACTTGAAGAGTTCTAAGTGAACTGTGAAGAACCAAGTCTGCTGGACTTGAAAAGTTCAAGAGTGAACTAAGAAGTGCCTAGACTGCTGGTCTAGAAGGAATTTGTGAGATTCAAAAAGTGTAAAAGATATCCTTAGTGGATTTTCTACTTGAGGAGTAGAAGAGTGGACTAGGAGCTTTAAGTGCTCTAAACCACTTAAAACTGTTGTGTCTCTTATATTCTTGCCATAACTGCTATAACTGATATAATTGTTATAACTGACTCACTCTCATTAACTCACTATATCTAAAAAGGGAGATCAAACAAATCTTAATTTCGTTGTGTTTGAATCATTATCAAAACTAATAAAGTAAAACAAAAAGAATTTTAAATATCTATTCAACCCCCCTTCTAGATAACTATTGTGCCTCCGGGAACTAACAATTGGTATCAAAGCAGGTTCTATTATATAGCCTACAAAGCTTAAGTAGATCCAATGGCACACCTACCAAGTGAATCAAAGACTGGAGGAGGCAGCAAGCCACCTATGTTCAACAAAGATAAATTCGCCAACTGGAAAGTTTGGATGCAAGCATACATGGATTCAATAGATGAAGATCTATTTGAAACTGTTCAGAATGGGCCCTACGTTCCTACAAAGCTTGCACCAACAACAGACGACCCAAACAGAAAACAGATCAAGGTCAAAGGAGAATGGACAAACAACGAGAAGAGAGCTGTTCAACTTGACAAAAAGTCCAAGAACATTCTATTCCAATCCTTAGAAGATGATCTGTTTAAAAATGTGGTCAACAACAAAATAGCAAAGGAGGTTTGGGAAGCATTGCTCATCATGCATGAAGGAACAGAAGAAGTCAGAGAAAATAAACAATCTCTCCTGATACAACAATATGAAATGGTTGCACACGTTCAAGGAGAAAACGTCACTACCACCTACGAGAGATTCAATGTTCTGCTCAACTCTCTACGAGCCTATGGAAAGATCTATCCAAATAAAGATCTAATCATAAAGTTCATGAGAGCCTTACCAAGCAAGTGGGATGCTAAAACCACTGCTATTAGAGAGTCAAATAATCTCCATGAGATGATTGTTCAACAGTTATATGGCAACCTTCTTACATACGAACTGGAGCTGACTCAACGAACAGAAACTCTATCTTAAGGAAGAAAGAAGGATAAGGGTGTTGCGCTCAAAGCAACTAACAACACCTCCAAAGTCAATATAGAAAAGGACTCTGACTATGATGAAGATGATGATGAGGACTTTGCAATGCTGGTGAAAAGACTCAGAAGGTTCATGCGTCAAGGAAAAATTAGTAAACCAAAGAAAGTCAACAACTACAACAGTCAGGAATAGATAAATGATCTATGCTACAATTGCTAGAAGCCTGGCCATTTCATTGCTAACTGCAACAAACCCCTCAGAGAAGAACTAAAGAAGAAATCTCATCCAAAGAAGGAATTCAAAGGTAACAAAAGGCCTCAGAAGAAAGATAAAGGCCTTGTAGCTGGAGGATCGTGGAGTGACTCATAGAATGGCTCAACTCCCGAATCTGGAGATAATGAAGATCCTCAAATGGCAAATCTTTGCCTGATGGCCAAACATGTGATAAGTGGATTTTATATCCACGAATTGATTTCTAGTTCAAGCTTATTTGTTGTTAATTCCTTGATTTTATGTTTGTTTTTACTTACTTCTTGTTATTTTATGTGTAGGATGGTTGGTGTGGTAAATGAGTGAAAAAGGAGTCATTTGGAGCATTATTGGAGTAAGTATGAAGATCAAGCAAAGTCGAATCTAGAGGGGCATGCCACGGGGCTGCCTAATTAAACTTCAACACCTTTGCGAGGCTGGGGTCTTCAAATCAAGTTTACAGGAGCCTAGCCCACCGGGCAAAGCGCGCTTCTATATCATACATACTTCACGGGGTGGAGGGTGCCGAGTCTGGGTTCTCCTATCTTGGTTCAAACACTGCTGGAACTTGGATTTTGGTGCTTGCATAGTAATAGGACTCTAGTTGGCGTGGAATTAAGCTGAGATGGTGGTTGTAAAACATATAACTACAACACAAACACAAGATTAGAGGGAGGATACAAAGCAATTAACAAAGATTGAGAATAGAATTTCATAGCAAGCAACGGAGTGAAGATTTGAGGAATTTTATATCAATTGCGGATTAAAGCTAAAGTGAAGGGTGTTCTGCGTTATTCTTTTACTTTAGTTTTATATTTTTAATTGAGAAGATGTTATCTTTAATTTATTCAGTTATTATTTCATTTATGATGAACTAAATACTTTTTAGGCTTAAGACGGATCTTTAAGTAGAACGATGATTATGTAATCTTTGATTTCAGTTTAATAAGCTATTATCCGGTTTATCTATATTAATTTGAGCGTGAATTTATGAATTACTTGATCAACGATTCTTTGTGGACTTGTATGAACTCGAGAGATGAAATACAAGTGTAGACTTAGTTAATATAGCATGTGTTCTTGATTTATGTGAATGAATAGAATCTTGATGAATGTTAGGGTAGAGATATGCTTGACATCGCATGTAATCAGATAAAGAACTTGAACTTAAACCTTCTTTAATTGTAATTCACATACATACTACCACCTTGTACATACATCGCACATATGCACATAGACAAGACTTCTCAAGTACAACATCTGAGAAGTTTAAGAAACTAGCATTCATGTAATATGAATGAAGTTAGGAAACTTGTCTTACGCACAGCTAGAGCTTACACTGAACTGCTCATTCCAATTCCTACATAACACATAAGGAGAAAACATAAACACCAATTAGTCGTATATTGAACTTACGTATTGGTTTACTCAACTTTACTTCTTAGGGTTCACGTTCTTGCAATATAAGTTTACGCGACTAACTTCCTTTACCAGTTTACGGCTTTATGACATACGGAGATGTCTTACTAAAAACGTTCATCATCTTGGATGATTTATATTCTTATCTTCTTTTTATAAATTCTCTAGGACTCAACACACATCGCTTCTATGCTAGTAGTCCATATGGTACTCTGAGTGGTTTCCCACAAACAACCAACAAACAAGTTCCCGTCTCATCTACACTGCCATCACAGTGAGTTAGATCGGTTGCAAGTTTTGTATGTACCTTCGCTATCTGAAGGAATTGTTTAGCCCAGCTCCCATATGTTAACTATCAAAGGTTATGATTGTACCACAACTTAACTTCTCTTAACTTATCTGAACCATTAACTATAACGTTCGTTAAGTCAATTTCTTATTCTTTACAACTTTCTTGATAATTCATCTCTTATTAAATACTTTCATTATCCATTATATGAACCCCATGTTCATTACTCGTTCTTAGTGTCGAAGCCATACCAATCGTTATATGCTAAGACCGATCGTTCATCGCAACAACGTTGCATTCACAGCGTCTATACGCTTCACACTTATCTCTCATTATCATGACATAACATCGAAATGTTATTCACTACCCTCGTCACTCAACGTCTAAGGAATCACAACCATAGCAATCCCTCACGTTCGTTCATCCCGACTACGGTCCCTGGACATCGGTTACGTAACCCGCGATTATTTTCTTTGTCTTTTAATCTCGTTCAATCTTTACGTTCAACCTTTACTAAAGGTTTAAATCACTTGATTAAGTGCTATATTACGTGAACTACATGTTTATTATCTATCCGTACACTTCCCCCAGGAGTTGAGTAGTTAAACTCTCCTCACTGGGCCTTGCCTCGCATCGGCGCCGCGTCGTGCCCTTCCTTTACCTCATACCGCAGTCGCCCTAAAGTCTCCTCTTCTTCTTTCTCAGCAATGGCTGCCAAACCCTTTGTTATCTCTCGTATTGCCATTCTTCTCTGAGAGTTGATGGTCGAGCTCATGGCTGTGGCACCTCCTCCCAAAGCTCAAATTCTTTGCGGCCATACGAGCTTAAACCCTAGAAAATATTCTAAGTCTTGAATCAAGTTTGAGACGCTTACTTCCCCATCTCATAACTCCTTTGTTATAACTCGGAACGAGGTCGTTCCAAAGCCATTCTCTTCTTTATCTTACGTACTTCAATACCCCTTGGACAAAACTTCATTCTAAACCTGTTAGCATGCCATTCGATTGGCTTAATCTTCACCCTTCGTTCATTTTACGTTTTTAACGTTCTTCATTCGCTCGTCCGTAATTCGGTCATCCAAACTCGAAACTCGTTCATTCTTGAGTCTATGACTAACATTTTCTATGTTCTCTTACTTCCTTATGAAACCCTACGCGTTCGGGGTTCATTTACTAACTTTCTAATTCTCGTTCGTCTTTTACGAAATTTCTCCATAACTTCGTTACAGCTACGTTTTAATCCGTTCTTCATGAACGTTTCTACCTTTCCTAACCAAGCAATAAGCAACTAACTTATACGTGATGGTTTTAAACTTGTCCATCAATAACAATTAAACTACGATGGTTTTAAATTTGTCCATCAACAACGTTCTTCGTGTTCTTCACGTGTTCTTCGTGTTCTTCGTTCGTTCTTCATTTTAATCGATATTTTGGATTATGATTTCACTTTTTATTAGAATTTGATGTTATAGAACATCATTCCTTACTTATTTCACCTACTCATTCATATAATCCACTCGGATCGTTCTAATTCATTACGAATCTTATACTTCCTTAAAAAATTTATTTACTAAACTTTAAATTCTTATTTCTTCATTTTCTTATGATTTCAACCATATGAACTCATCTCTCACCTTATCTACTTCTTATCTTCATTAAGTTATGTTTTTAAACATTGAAACTTAAAGAAAAATTATAAGAGACTAGGTTTCGGATTACCGTTCTCCTTTAATCTTCTCCCGTCGGACAAAGTTTGTACACGGGCTAGCCTTTCCTCTTCCTTCTCCTCCCATCCGAACTCTTTCTCTCTCTCAAGTGCCTTAGGATTTTCAAAATCTCAAAACAAAGAAATGAGCTTCCTATTTATAGAAAACCAAAGTTAGGGGTAGTTTAGTCATTTCACCCCCCCCCCCCTTAACCTCCTTACTATTCATTACTTAATCCCTAAGTTTACTTAGCCTCCACACTTACTTAGCCATTAAGTCTTCTTAGCCCTTAAGTTTACTTAGCTCTTAAGTCTTCTTAGCCCTTAAGCTAAGCATTTTACTTAGCTATTAAGCGTAAGTACTTTACTTAGCTATTAAGTTTACTTAGTCATTAAGACTAATCGTATTCTACGCATCTCATTCTCATATTCTCTTATTCTCTTTGTATTTAATTCGTACGATAAGCGTATTATACGTCGTATCAATCCTCTTGCTATACTCGTATTCCTCACGCATAATAATCCTAATTATTATACGTAAACAATAAATCCTTGGAACTCACTTTTCCTAACCCTTAGGTTTTGAGTCCGCAGGCGAAAACTTCATTTTTGACATAATTGAAATATTATTGAATATTCCATCACGTCTCAAAATTATACGTAATCATTAAAGTCTCGGAATTTCAAAATAAATCTCCGAGCAGAAACGGATGAATAGTGCTTATTTCGTCTTTTTCTCCCGGAAAATATTTTGTTCTCGGAAAAATTTCATTTTCATCTTGAAAATTCTTATTTGTTCAATCTAGCTCGTAGCTAGAATACTCCCAATTTATAATTATCCTAGGTTATAGAACAATTAACAAACACATAGCATATAATAGTATTAATAAAATTCATTTTATTAATAACTAATTCTTTAAACTTAAATTCTGGACAATCCGAATTTTCGGGTCGTCACAGCAGCTTAGGTGCATAAATAGTTAATTAGTTTTGTTATTTCTGCATTTTGTTATGTTGCATTTTGTTACGTTATGCCTTCTCTATAAAAAAGAAGAAGTTAAAATTGTGTTGTTTTACAAATATCCAGCAGTCATTATAGTGCATTTTATTTTGGCCAATGATGAGATTGAGATTAAGTAGACAAATACAGCACTGATTTTTAGAACGGTGATGTAGTTTTTGTATGAATTGGATCTTGTTCTTGTTTGAAACTGGTATAAAAAGGGTAGCACGCGAATAACATCTATGTCGACTAATTAGATCAAATTGATAAATAAAGTGTTTCTAAAGGATAATGCTAGTGTAAATGAGAAAAGGACAAAGATAGGCAGTGAAGACAAAGAATTGGACAAGAACCTAAGTTTGGGGGAATAAATGTGGGGTACATAAGCTTTATTAATATATATATATATATATATATGTGTGTGTGTGTGTGTGTGCCGTGACTAGTCTTGTTTCGGGGCCTTTGTTACTTGAGCAAGTACGCCCGTAGGGGTGTCTTAACACCTAGCTCCCTAAGGTCTTTTATGGTTTGGGAGACGTTGGTTGAAAGCTCGCTAAGGGGTAGCACTGTTAGCCTAATGGAGTGAGGCATTTCACAGTCATGTTAAAAAAAATTAAAAAAAATTATAATAATAAGACGGGAAAAGAGCAAAAAGCCCCCGTGAAAAGGAAAAGAAAAAAAAAGAAAAAGAAATATAAAGTATAAGTACCCTATGTGAACCCATGATAGTGGTAATTGTTTAATTTTAGTGGAACTCGTCTGCTTTTGAAATTTTTGAGTTTGCTCTATATGATTCCTTCTAAGAAGATGGTTATATATTGAATTTGAGTATGTATCAGTTGTCATGGATGTTGCACACACACACACACACTATATCAGTGATGACAGTCTAAGATTCGAGGATTGATAAGAAACTATTGAGTGGTTTTGATATGAGGTGTTGAAATGTTTGCTTGTTTTTCCTGAGGCCGGTGGAATACTTCAAAGTTTATAACGTTGTTGGATACAAAGACATATAGATTAGATGCATCACATATCATTGCATTGCATTGCATAGCATGAAGTTTGTTTTGTGCTCGAGGACTAGCACGGTTTAAGTTTGGGGATTTTGATAAGTGGATTTTATATCCACGAATTGATTTCTAGTTCAAGCTTATTTGTTGTTAATTCCTTGATTTTATGTTTGTTTTTACTTATTTCTTGTTATTTTATGTGTAGGATGGTTGGTGTGGTAAATGAGTGAAAAAGGAGTCATTTGGAGCATTATTGGAGCAAGTACGAAGATCAAGCAAAGTCAAAATGCAGAGGGCATGCCCGCCGGGGCGGGCCTAATTAAGCCTAACACCCCCGCCGAGGCGGGGGGTCTTCAAATCAAGTTTATAGGAGCCTAGCCCACCGGGGAGGGCGTTTCCTATGTACATACCCCCGCCGGGGCGAGGGGTACCGAGTCTGGGTTCTCCTATCTTGGTTCAAACACTGTTGGAACTTGGATTTTGGTGCTTGCATAATAGTAGGACTCTAGTTGGCGTGGAATTGAGCTGAGATGGTGGTTGTAAAACATATAACTACAACACAAACACAAGACTAGAGGGAGGATGCAAAACAATTAACAAAGATTGAGAATAGAATTTCATAGAAAGCAACAGACTGAAGAATTGAGGAATTTCATATCAATTATGGATTAAGGCTAAAGTGAAGGGTGTTCTGCATTATTCTTCTACTTTAGTTTTATATTTGTAATTGAGAAGATGTTATCTTTAATTTATTCAGTTATTATTTCATTTATGATGAACTAAATACTTTTTAGGCTTAAGACGGATCTTTAAGTGGAACGATGATTATGTAATCTTTGATTTTAGTTTAATAAGATATTATCCGGTTTATCTATATTAACTTGAGCGTGAATTTATAAATTGCCTGATCAACGATTCTTTGTGGACTTGTATGAACTCGAGAGATAAAATACGAGTCTAGCTTAGTTAATATAGCATGTGTTCTTTATTTATGTGAATGAACAAAATCTTGATGAATGTTAGGGTAGAGATATGCTTGACATCGCATGTAATCAAATAAAGAACTTAAACTTAAACCTTCTTTAATTGTAATTCACATAGAGATATAGTGAGTTAGATGATTAAGGTGTTTAACATAATTCTATCTTAATTGTGGATTTGGGTTAATACAGTATTAGTACATCGAGAGGTGTCTAGTGCTACATACGTGTTCTTGATTAATAAACTGGGATAGTGAGTTAAACTGGAATAAAGGTGTAATAATCTGAGTGATGCTTAAAGTGAAGTCGGAAGCCTAATTCTCCATTATTTGTTTGAAAATTCAGTTTTTAGAAATTGTTGATTGTTTGGTGATTTTAATAGTCTTAATACTTTTAATTATAAGATGGAGATTGATAAGTTTAATAAAATTAGGATTAATAGAAAATTGGTAATTGTGAGGTTTAAATTCTATTTACAGTCTCTGAGGGAACGATACTCTACTTACTATTATATTACTTGTTGACCACGTATACTTGCGTGCTGTGCGTAATTAGATTTTACCCAACAGCATGCAAAGGACAAACAGAACTCCAACATACATGAAGTAAGTATAGATGAGGTATTTGACTTTAACTCTCCTGATGTAGACATTGATGATTTAAGAACTGCACTGCATGGCATAACATCTGATCTGCATCAATACATGAAATGGTTTAGAGTTTTGTCTAAGGACCATTCACTTCTTCAAAAGGAGAAAGAGAAAGTTCAAGAAGAACTGGAAATAACCCTTCTAAGTACTGACTCTCTCTCTCTCTCCAGTTTGAAGCTGAGAATAAGCTCTTAAAACAGACCAATGAGCTCAATACAAAAATAGAGTCAAGTCTAACCTCTAAAATTGAGGAACTAGAAAAGACAATCTCTACATGGAATAAATCCTCTTCATCCATGGACTCCCTAATCTCTAGCCAGAGAAGTGTCTCTGACATAACAGGATTAGGCTTTGGGGAATCCACCTCAGAGCCATGTGTGTAAAAGGTAAAGGAAACTAGCACTAATAATGCCTCAAGTTTTAATACAGACATTATATTTGTGAAATCCTCACAGAAGGATGAGCCAGTCCAACCCTGCTCTACTGATTCAATCCATATTCCAAGGAGTAAAGGATCTCATGCTGGCTTGGGTTTCAAAAAAGAGAAGAGTAACCCAACCACTACTCTCCAACCTCGAAGGATCGTATAGTCGAGTAAAATCAACTCCACGAACTAATTGGGAAGGAACAGTAGAGGAAAGGTACACTCCTCACAAATCATGAAACACAAGGACACATGGAAGAAGGAGACTCGGTTTAACAGAAGGATGACTAAAGATCCACAAAAGTCCAAATTGAGGAAGAATCCTCATACACACACAAGCATGCATCATATTAGATATTTTATGTGCAATAAGGTTGGTCACAAGGCTGCACAATGCTATTATAATCCTATGCATGTGAGACCCAAAATCAAGCAGATTTGGGTTCCCAAGGCTACTAACAAAGTAGGACCCATGCAAGTATGGGTACCAAAAGGAAAGTTTAATGTTACCTCAGGAACAGAGCTCCACGATCATAACCTGGTATCTGGATAATGGATGCTCAAGGCACATGACTGGGAACAAAACCCTTCTGTCTAACTACATAGAAAAGGAGGGTCCCTCAGTCATCTTTGGAGACAATGGCTCTGGCAAGACAAGAGGATATGGCTCAGCTGGGAATTGTGCAGTGTCTTTCAGTAAAGTGGCCTATGTGGAAGGACTACAACACAATCTTCTGAGCATTAGCCAACTATGCGACAAGGGTCATCAAGTAACATTCCTCAACAATCAATGTCAAGTCAGAGATTTGAAGACATATGCTATAAAGCTAACCGGAACAAGAGAGGCAAATGTCTACACATTAAATCTTGGACAACTAAGCTCAAATGAGACAATATGCTTTCTGGCCAAAGCATCTGAAGAAATGAGCTAGTTATGGCATAGAAGACTATCTCATCTCAACTTCAAGAGTATGTCTAAACTGGCCTCAAAAGATTTAGTTGCAGGCTTACCCAAGTTCAGCTTCGTCAAAGAAAGGCCGTACAATGCCTGTCAACTTGGAAAGCAGACTAGTACCTCATTTAAGAGCAAAACTTCCAACTCAATTGAAAAACCCCTGCAGCTGCTTCACATGGATCTATTTGGACCAATTCCAACAACGAGCCTTATAGGAAAGAGATACTCACTAGTCGTAATGGACGACTACACCAGATTCACATGGGTATTCTTTCTAACCTCGAAAGATAAAACAAGCACCCAACTGATCAAGATGTTCAGACTGGTGATGAATGAGAAAGGGGAGAAAATTAAGGCTATAAGGAGTGATCATGGCAGAGAATTTGACTTTTCTGAAATGGACCAGTTCTGCACAAATAATGGCATCAGTCACAACTTCTCAGCTCCACGAACTCCTCAACAAAATGGAGTAGTTGAAAGAAAGAATAGAACGTTAATAGAGGCTGGAAGAACTCTACTAGCAGCAATTTCATCTCGCCTCAATACTTCTCGGGCGTGTCACAACACCGCATGCTACACTCGTAATGTATCACCGATACACTCTACGATTAAGAAGACTCCTTACGAACTGTGGAAAGGAAGAAAGCCAAATGTCAGCTACTTCCATGTATTCGGTTGTGCATGCTACATTCTCAACATTGGAAAACAGTATCTGACAAAGTTCCAACCCAAATCAGACGAAGGAATATTTCTTGGGTATGCCACAGACAGTAAGGCCTACAGAGTGTTCAACAAGAAGACACTGAGTGTTGAAGTCTCGATCCACATCATCTTTGATGAGACATACTTGGACAAAACAATGCCTCAAGACACTACGAATGACAGTTCAAACACTATGAGCGAGGTCGTCGAGCTCAACACTACGATCATAGTTCCAGACAGCGAAATCGTTGAGCAAGGAAATGAGATCGTAGAGAGACCTACATAAGACAACGAACCCCCACATCAAGAAGCAGAAATTGATCTCGAAGATCTCAAACAAGAAGGCATCAGGATAGATGTCCCAACAGGAAATAGATGGGCAAGAGATCACACTCAAGACTTAATCATTGGAGATCCTAGTGCAAGAGTCAAAACTAGAGCTGCCACCCAAAATGAATGTTTATATCTAAGCTTCATGTCACAAATGGAACCTAAGAAGATAGAGGATGCTATGGAAGACTCCAGCTGGATAGAATCCATGTAGGAAGAACTTAATCAGTTTGAAAGAAGAAAAGTATGGAGATTGGTACCAAAACCAAAGAGTCATCCTGTCATTGGAACCAAGTGGGTCTTCAGAAACAAGATGGATGAAGATGGAATAATAACCAGGAATAAGGCAAGAATAGTGGCCAAGGGTTACTCTCAGGAAGAAGACATTGACTACGATGAGACATTTGCACCTGTTGCCAAACTAGAAGCCATCAGAATATTTCTTGCCTTTGCTGCTCACATGAAATTCAAGGTCTTTCGGATGGATGTCAAAAGTGCATTTCTTAATGGTGAACTTCAAGAAGAAGTCTATGTAGAGCAACCTCCAGGTTTCATCAATCCATCTCTTTCCAATTATGTTTATAGATTAGACAAAGCCTTTTATGGTCTTAAACAAGCACCTAGAGCATAGTATGAAATACTAACTAACTTTCTTATTGAAAATGGGTTCACTAGAGGTAGAGTAGATACCACATTATTTCTTAGAAATCATAAAGAAAAAGTCTTATTAGTTCAAATATATGTTGATGACATTATTTTTGGATCTACTGATGAAAAGTTATGCAAGAGATTTTCCAAGCTTATGCAGAGCAAGTTTGAAATGAGCATTATGGGTGAGTTGAACTTCTTCCTTGGATTGCAAGTAAATTAAACTGATGAAGGAATCTTCATAAACCAAGCCAAGTACATTAAAGACTTACTTAAAAAGTATGGCATGGAATCAGCCTCTCCCATGAAAACCCCAATTGCTCCAGCAATCAAGCTTGACAAAGATGAAAAAGGTAAAAGTATTGACATAACTCAATACAAAAGTATGATAGGCTCTCTTTTATATCTAACTGCCAGTAGACCAGACATAATGTTTGCAACATGCATATGTGCTAGATTTCAAGCTATTCCTAAGGAATCATACTTAATTACTGTAAAAAGGATTTTCAAGTACCTCAAGGGCACACCTCACTTGGGGCTTTGGTATCCCAAGGAGTCCTCATCTGAACTAACAGGATATATAGATGTTGACTTTGCAGGTTGCAAAATAGATAGAAAAAGTACTAGTGGCACCTGTCAGCTGCTAGGAAATAGACTTGTGTTCTGGTTTAGCAAAAAGCAAAACTCAAGATTCACTTCAACTCAGGTTTTGAATACATTGTCACCGGCAAAAACCGCTGTTCTTTCGAGATCTTATGGATGAAAAATCATCTAGCAAATTATGGGTTTGAATTCAAATCTATACTTGTTCACTGTGATAACACAAGTGCCATAGCAATAACTTATAATCCTGTCATGCATTCTAGGACTAAGCATATAGAAATAAGGTATCATTTCATTAGGGATCAAGTACAAAATGGAACCATATCTTTACAATATATCCCTACTAAAAATCAACTTGTTGATGTCTTTACAAAGCCTCTAGATGAATCCAGGTTTAACAAATTAATAAGTGAGCTAGGCATGCTTAATTTACAACCATGAAATATATGCTTTAGTTTATGCTAACCATGCAGATATAAAGGCTATGTTCGAAATCGTAGACATGATCAAAGGAAGTCCACGATCGTAGAGCTGCACTGACATGAAAGACAACGATCGTAGTGTAGACTCAACGATCGCAGTGGAGACTCAACGATGGCAAATCTCCATCAACAAAATAAAGGAGCATCCTGTGATGATAAAGTTCAACAAAATAAAGCAATTTCTCTGATAAGCGCCTTAGGAACAAACCTAACCCTTGATTCACTCTATGAGGTTGGCCCTTCCTGAGCTACCTTAAACCGAGAAGAATACTGAGTCAAAAGTTCATCATAAGGACCCGGGCAGACTCGACGATCGTAATACAGAATCGACGATCGCAGTGCAGACTCGACTATCGCAGAGCAGACTCGACGATCGCAGTTCAGACTCGACAAATGCAGAGCAGACTCGACTATCGCAGAGCAGACTCGACGATTGCAGAACAGACTCGACTATTGCAGAGCAAACTCGACAAATGCAGAGCAGACTCAACGAATGCAGAGCAGACTCGACGATGGTAGAGCAGACACGACGATTGAAGAGCAGACTTGACAAGCATAAAGACTACCTCAACGATCATAGTCATCCCAAAGGATACATTACCTCAGAAAGAGCTAAGGGCAAATCAGTACATTCCTCATCAGTTAAACTCGTAGAGCCAAGCAGAATTTGACACATGCCCCATTAAGAAAATGGAGAGAGGGAAGTTACAAGTACAGTTTGAAAACACCTTTTTGAAATCAGAAGTTCAAAAAGCTCATCTTTATCTCTCTCTTTCTCTACAAGAAACCCTAACCTTCTGAAAAGCTCAAAAAATCATACACAGTGCAAAGAAATCAATGGCAGCTTCAAACGTCATCTCTGGTTACAAACTCTATTTCGAAGAGTTCAAGACAGCTAACCCCAAGTTTCTCAAAACTCTGTCTCTGATAAAGAAAGCTGGTCTTGAAGAGGCCCTTGGTACGAGCACATGTATCTACCCTAAGTTGATAAAGAAATTCTACAAAAATAGTGTGTTTGAGAACGACGTCATCACTACGAGGGTCAGGGACGTGGAAATCAAGCTCAAGGCTGAGGACATAAATTTAGCCCTAGGTTTCAAATCAAAAGGGTTTTCGTTCATAGAGGGCATCGATTTCCATGAAGGATTTAAGAGAATGCACCACAAGAAGTTCCTCGCTGTCAAAGGGTACAAGAAGAAAGAGTTCCCCCAGAGGTATGAATTTTTGGCAGACATTGTTAGGAAATGCATATGTTGCAAGAGCTCCGGCCATGACTCAGAATAAAGTGCAAACTTCAAGCTCACGACAAACCCATAAGTTGTGGGATTCAACTCAACTATGGAGCCCTACTACTTGAATGGATTGGGAAGTGGATACTGAGCTCGAAGAAGTCAAAGAGCTCTGGAAAGATGCTCTACGAGCGATTCATAAGTATCGTCCTACAGTCTGCTTTGGGTGATAAAATTAGGGATGATGAAGGAGAGTCCATCAATCCGAACAGAAGAATGACTCAGCAGCTATTCGAGAACTGGAAAAGGAATCCAGCAGAGAATGTAAGAATGATGTCTGAGTCCAGTGGAAGGACAGGTGATGCAAAGGAATCAGGGATTCCATGAAACATGTCTGTTGTCAAGGAGTCTGAAGAAGAAGAGGAAGAGATCAACAAAGAAGAACCCATTGCTTTAGTTAGAAAAAGTAAGGACAAAAAAAAGCTGAAGACACAAATGGTAGAAGAACCTCAGGGGGTCAACCACTGATATACCTCAAAAGTGTTCTGACATTGAAACTTTGAGGATTTTGAGAAGGAAATAACAGCAGAGCTGAGGCAGATGAAGATAGAGCTACCATATCTCAGTTGCTGAAGAAGAATAAACACAGTCACAAATCCAAGAGGCCCTCTGTCTCTTCGATCGTAGAGTCTCTACCGATCGTAGAGACCAGACTGGACTCCTCTCCCAAAGAAGTTACTGCAACAGACTCTTAGACTGATAGACCACTCAGAGTTGAAGCTGAAGAGAGTCCTAAGGCTGTGGCTAAGCCTATGAAACCAAGAAGAAAATTGGTCAAAAAGTACATCCTCGTCAATGAAGAAGTACTTAAAGAAGAAGATAAAAAGATAGCTTCTGAGAAGGAGTTATCCAAGGCAAGCTAGAAGGAAATAGCTCAAGCTGAGGGGGAGCTGCCTGAAGTTCTCACTCTAGAGAATGCTCCAGCTGAGGGGGAGCTATTTAAAATGCAAATGGATGATCATGTTGAGGGGGAGCCTCATGATATCCCTATGGAAGTAGAAGCTGCACTTGAGAAAGATGAGAGAGCACCAGAGCAAGAAAGTCAAAAAGAGGTCATTGATGTAGTGGAATCCTTGAAAGAAGACAGAGAAGAAGAAGATGATGATGATGAGGTCGAGATTATAGTTGTGGGCTATAATGGGTATAGGAGAGCTAACTAAAATCAGTTGTTCTCCTATCTACCCATGATGCCTTTCCATAGAGCTCAAATTCTCAACTCCTGGGATCACATGTTTTGGAGCTTCAAAGCATATCCTGCAATCTTAGTGCTAGCTCATGGATTTCCAGGCAACTTCAACTTTGCCAGACAGCTAATCACAAATGGCCCTTCTTCAAGGAATGAGCATGAGGTACTATCTATCCCAATCTCTTTCAGAGTTAATCACAGTCCACCATCATTCTTCAGTCAATTCTATGAATTCCCAAAATGGTTGGAAGTGATCCTCAATCCACTTAATCAATTCGCAGTAACAGAATCCCAACATTCTGTAACTGACGAACCAAATATGCCAAACTTCATTTTGATACCATCTCCTCTCATCTATACGATTACTGACTCGAGCCCAATCGTAGAGTCACACACTCAAATCATAGAACCACCTACTCAAGAAGCCCAAACACAAGCCCCTCCACATGATATTCCCTCCTCATCCTCAAATGAATATTTCAACCTTGATCTTGATCTCTACACATTACAAGATCAATACATGAGAGCCCCTCCTCCAAACAGTCCGCAACTCATTGAACTTATCTCAGATCTGCCCACCAAAACTGAGTTGTCAGAAGTGTCCAAGAAAGTGACCAAGGACATAGACGACAGTCTTGAAGCTCACACTAAACTCATTCAAATGAGACTAACTAAAATGATCAATGCTGTCAATGCTCTCCCAAGCACCCTAAGCTTTGAGCTCACAAAGAAGCTTAGGGAGATCATCAAAGAGATGCTTAAGAGCATAAATGACAAGGATCAGATCCACTTTCAAGCTGCTAAGAGACACAGGGATGTTGTTCTTCTCTTGCAGAAGACTCAAGAATCCCAAAACAAACTTATGATGGATAGCATCACAAATCTACAAACTGCCGTGAAAGAATTCCAAGAATTTTTCATAAGCCAAGGGAAGCAGACTGACAATGTCATGGACATCCTCCAACGAAGGGAAGCTCGATTTGATGCTCTAATCAAAGAGAATCGAGAGGACATTGCTCAAACCCAAAGTCAGCTCAACGAGCTTGTCCAAGGAATGACTCGCCTCTCAGAAGACATTCGAACCCTTGATGCTGACATAAAGGGGGAGAATAAAGGGAAAGGAGATCAAGGCAAGGGCATAGGCACATTCTTAGCTCAATCATCAAGGAGTCCTCCTCCAAGGCAATCTTACCATCAGACTCCACGATCTGGCCATCAAACTCAACGATCTGATGGTGACCCAATTATCATGGCTCAACCATTAAGGAGTCAAGGGCCAACTCCCAGCTCATAAGAAGTGACCACCATAGGCCTAAGAATACCAATTGGAGATCATGCATTCATGAATAGTCATGATTACAATCCAAGACTAAGTCAAAGCGAGCTGGAAGATATAGCCAGGAGAGACGAAGCGAGAAGGAAAAGAAAAGCTGAGGAGTATGACAATCCTCCACGAGGCAAAAGGCCGAAGAAATAGAGATAAATTGAAATTTAATTTTTATTGAAGTAGCCAAAGTTAAATGTAATATCTATCTTCAAACATCAATAAATTCATGCTTATTCTCTAAAAATTTTAGCTGCTCACTAAAATATTAAGTCATATTTACTTTCTAGCAATTGCATCTAGAAATTGATAATCATGACAACAAATCTCCTTGGTTATGTCAACATCAAATAGAAGGAGATTGTTGGGAGACTGCATATTTTGATTTGATGTTTAAAGTAAATGATCATGATTATATGTAAAGTCCTTCAAGGAATATATGTACAAGGACTTAGTGATAGATCAAATTTGTTAGGTTGATCTAAGATTTTAATGTTTATCATTCTATAACTGAATGTATAAATGAAGAGATCAAAGATGTTAGGTTGATCTATGTCTTGAGATGTAATAGATAGGCTTCAACAAAATCGTAGTCTATTGAGCTGATCAAGAGTTTGCATAAGTCAAGGCAGAATCGTAGAGTGTCGAGGATCGTAGTATGTCTTCCTTAAAGGGCCTCTCCGGAAATCG
Organism: Panax quinquefolius; assembly: GCA_020205615.1. Classification (NCBI taxonomy): domain Eukaryota; kingdom Viridiplantae; phylum Streptophyta; class Magnoliopsida; order Apiales; family Araliaceae; genus Panax; species Panax quinquefolius. Next base: position 47,643,166 of record CM035174.1, on the reverse strand, counting down.
TAGAGTGGTCTAGACATTTGCCGAAGCCAACTCAGAGATCGTAGTGTGCTCTCAGAAACGTAGAGTCTGCAAGACAAGCAAGTGAAGATCGTAGTGTGCCAGTCCTTAAGAGAAATTGTATTGTTCTCGTTTGCTAGCATCGGATCAAGCACCAAGGTGGCAAGACACCACGATCTGAATCGTAAAGTATCATATGCATGTGTCAGAAGCATCGAGCCTTATCCTTTTGTTTTAAAGATAAATCCCAACAAATGTGGAATGAGTTATAAACGTTGAAGTCATCACCAGTCCCAATGGCACAAAAGAAATCCTCAATATACAACGACGAAAACGTATTGAAGAAGCTAAGGAAAGTACTTTGGGTCAGAGGAATACACTTTTTCAGGTGTTAGGTGAGAAAGTAGTCTGTTGTGTCAGTGGGCCAGAATGCAATTCAGAAGATGTGCAAAAAAGTCTCCATCAAAGTTCAGAAATGTTAACGCATTTAATGCTTCAACGGATGTCTTCAACGGATAGATTTCAAGGATCGCATATGTGCAAAACATCTGCAGATGATTCAAACTAAGCAAGCATTGAACAAAACGCTGAAGAACACTCAACGCTCAACTCTACGATCTGAAAAAGTGAAAGCTTGCTCAGCTACTCAGTTCTTTCGAACAAGCGCTTAACAGCAACTGAGTAGCATCAAACAAGAACTTACCAACTACCAATCAAGTGAAGAAAGATGTTCCAAGTTAGAAGGACTTGAAGAGTTCTAGGTGAACTGTGAAGAACCAAGTCTGCTGGACTTGAAGAGTTCAAGAGTGAACTAAGAAGTGCCTAGACTGCTGGTCTAGAAGGAATCTGTGAGATTCAGAAAGTGTAAAAGATATCATTAGTGGATTTCCTACTCGAGGAGTAGAAGAGTGGACTAGGAGCTTTAAGTGCTCTGAACCACTTAAAATTGTTATGTCTCTTACATTCTTGCCATAACTGTTATAACTTTTATAACTGCCTCAGATCTCATTAACTCACTATATCTAAAAAGGGAGATCAAACAAATCTTAATTCCGTTGTGTTTGAATCATTATCAAAACTAACAAAGTAAAACGAAAAGAATTTTAAATATCTATTCAACCCCCTCTTCTAGATAACTATTGTGCCTCCGGGAACTAACATCTTTTATTAAACATCATGTTTAATAAAAGACTGGGGGGCAATGTTGGGCCATAATATTTTATATATATTTGGGCTATTTTTACTTTGGGCCTTTGGAGCCATTGGGTCGAGCTGTTGGGCCGAACCATTGGATGAATAATGGTCTTATTTGGGCTTTGACCGGTGATGATGGCAGTGATAAACTTTGACTGTCCACTCTGCATTTAATTTATGAGGATGGGACATAATCGTCCGGCAGTGGAAAAAGGTGATGAGATGAGAAGGTGAGTTGCCGGCAATGGGATGGTATCAGGGCAGGTCGGTTGCATACAGGACAAAAGAAAGAGTATATGAGGACGAAACAGATAACAAAAGAGGTAACTGATATTTTCATTATGAAAACACTAGAGCTAAACACCTCCATTGTTATCCTCAGATCTGCGTATCTTGACTTCTCGCGCGTCAAATATCCCCATCACGGTCCAAGCCGACAAGCTTCTGGTATTGACGTGTTTACTGTGCAGGATTGGACGTGCTTTTACGTGATTGAGGCGCGTGGAAAGATCTTGGCGTTAACAAATATGAAATACATAATTTTCCAACAATTGCATACTCAGGTGCAAAATAGCCAAAAGTCCCATGCATTCTAGCTGGATAACTCGAATAGCTTGGTAGTCCATCATTAATCAAACGTTTAGCAATACCTAGATCAGTAATCTGCAAAAAAATATCAACTAGTTAACTAGGGAATAGTAACCAACAAACATTCAGAGAAATGCTTTAGTTTCAGCAAATTTAAGGACATACTATATTCAAAATGTACTCCTTGATTTTAGAGAGAGAGAAACAAAGAGGAGTGGGTATAAATTGCTATTTTTTTGTTTCGTCTGTTTGGGCTTAAAGGGGAAAATTTGTCCAAATTTTTTTGCTATTCCATCCACTATAAGGACTAGCGGATGACGAGCCCAAAATTTTAATCCAAGCTGTTCACCATTGTAACAAAAGGTAGAGATGTTATATGTCATTTTTTGATTGATGATATGGATCATTCCCCATATATATATATATATATATATATATATATATATATAAGAATTAATATATTTCATCTCTTTGTAGGCAATTCTTTCATAAAAATAACATAACAATAGTAACTTATTCCTTTCCTTTGTATTAATAGTAACAATGTCATATTTAATGTTAGATTATAATATTTCTATCAAATAAATACCATTACTGATATTGATAAGATTTATCTACTACACAAAATCCACAAAATATCAAATTTCCAATAAGGTATACTAAATTTTATAGTTTTCTTGGAATAACAATGTTTTGAAAATTTTAAAATGTGAAGATAATAGTTGCCATCTCAAACACTTCTATCAGTTTCGTCCTTTAAAGATAAAATGCACTTTTATTCATGAGCTCTTCTATGTGGACATGGAAATTAGACATGAAATGTGTATTTGAATTTTATCTATTTATATTTTGACCTATCATTGGGGGTCAAAATACAAATAAGTAAAATTCAAATATACTCATGTCCACTTTCCATGTCCACATAGAATTTTTGTTATTCTCTTGGCTAATATTTTGAAAATTTTAAAATGTCAAGATAATAAAAGAGTAAACGTAAGAAGTCAATAACACAAATTTAAAACTATAAATGACTACAGATGAATTGTTTTTCACCGCTTCACAAAAATTCATTCGAATTTATAAATATTAAGGATGAATATTAATATCAATAAAAAACTATTTTTGCAAAAAAATAACAAATAAAATTATTTTTGTAGGAAAAAAAAGTATAATCTAAAAATATATTATTGTTTGCCTAATTTCGTACTAGCAAAAACAAACAAGTATACACGATCGACTACAATATAATGACAAGAAGAGTATCGTTCTTACGGAGAATTGTGAATAATACTAAACAAATGTCTCAAATTGTTGAATGTTGAAAATAATGTAAACTAAACTAATTAATCATTAATTACCAAGAATTGATTTCAGATTTTAAAGGCTTAAGATTAAAATTTTCCTTGATGTTTCGTTTCAATCTTATCACTTATTAACTTTACAATTTGAAATCATTGAATACATGTTTACAATCAATTATAGATCCTCATTACATGTTTAACACATTATCACACATTTTATACTAGGTTTGGCCAACATGTCATGGACTGAAAACTTAAAAAAACAAACTGTTTATGCTCGGGGAGGCGAATCACACGCCCCAAGCCTTGAAATCGGCTCAATCATATTTGGTATGTGAGACAAGAACATTGCAGTCTGCTCCCAACACTGATGCGATCCAAAACTCCAATTCCTCCAATTTTCACAGCAACATGGACAAACCCATACACTATAAACCTTACCAAACCACATAACATATACACTTAATCATTATAACACCTAAAGCAATCATAAACAACCAAATTTAAGGGATTAAAACCATGGTTTTGCTGTTTTCTTCAACATTAACACATTTAGCGAATTCAATCACCAAAACTTTGTTTCTTAACCTAATCACTCCATTGTATATGCATTTTTTTCGTTTCTTGACATATTAACACAATCCATAACCAATTTACAGATTATAATAAGAATTGAACATCAATTTTTGGTCTCAATAAGCCACTTTCATATATATATATATATATATATATATATATATATATATATATATACTTGTAAACTTGAATTTTCTCCTTTAAACAAAATTTCATGAATTTAATTACTAATAATCGATAACCATCGATTATACACACATATAATCAACATTTTAAACCCTAATCTAACAAGAATTCAACCACAAAGACTAAATATTGAAAGAAAAACAAGACTAGGAATTAGAATAGATTATTACCCTTAATCCTTTGATTAAACTAGCAAAGATGATGATCAAAAAGATTGAAGAAGCTTGATGGCTCCACCCTTCTTCTCTGATTACAGAATTTCTCTCTAACTCTCTCAATTTCCTTCCTCTGTTTTTTTAGCTTTGGCCTTAGGATAATACGCATAAAATAAACTGATATACATATAACACACACGTACACATCAGTTAAAAAAACTAACATGCATATCAGTTAAATCATGTCAAAAGCCACAAGGCTTTGTTTGCTTTTCACACTAAAACTTCCCCCCTCAATTTATTTTTATATTACTTATATAATATGGTTCCATTGTCACACTTTTATTTAGTAAATTTACATTTATCTTATAATTATAATTATAATTGTAATTTCATTATAATTATATTTATGCTTAACAAATTATTTCACACCTAATTTAATTATTAAATTAAATTAGAACATCACCACTACACAACATTACTATTATCAAATAATTTATTTAATTTAATTATCTCATTAAATCAAAACTTCAAACCATAAAATTATTATTCATTAATTTAATTATTATATCACACTTTAACTAAATTATTGCACAATAATTTCATCAATATTTATTTATCTCAATAAATAAATTAATTCAAATATTTATTTAACCCAATAAATATTTTTAAATTACATATAAATTATCGTTCGTTACATTAATTATTGTGCTCTATTCTATGGATTGTCTATTGTGATTTGGACTTAATTGTTTAATTGTCTGATCAAAACCGTGATAACATGTATGAACATGGGAAACGGATAATCGGTTTAGATCTTATCATAACAACATGTGATTGTGTTTTCTTCATTGTGATGAAATTCATAATTTGTGTTTAGGATATAGATATACCTACGCACCGCGTGTAATTTAATAAAGGAACACGTCTTCAGAAACTCTCTTTAATTTTAATTCACATAGAAATATAGTGAATTAGTTAATTAAGGTATTTAATACAATTCTATAAATTGTGGATTTGGAATGATATGTTTGTAATGCATCGGTAGATGATTATAAATACTAATGAGTTCCTAATTAATAGTCCAGAATAGTGAGCATAATTAATGGAAAGTATATTATTATAAGTGAAGAAATAAGTGAAGTTGTGATCTTAAATCTCCATAATCTGATTTTAAAACGTGTGGTAGTTAGTGTTAGTTTAATTAATAGTTATTTTTCATAATTAAAAAATTGGTTATTTGTTTAATAAAATCGAGATAATACAAAATTGGTACTTGTTAGTATAAATTGCAGTTATTTTCCCTATGGGATCGACACTTGACTTACTCTTTATTACTTGTTGACCATGTACACTTACATGTTGTGCTAAATTAGATTTAACCCAACACGTGTTCATATGGACTTGATTAAGAAGTTGTCATCGAAAAATCTCGTGAAAGGATTGTCAAAGATCAACTTTGAAAAGAAAGGGATATGTGATCCTTTTCAACTCAAGAAAAAAGTAAGAACATCATTTACAGCAAAGAACATTGTATCAACTTCTTCTCCTTTGCAATTACTTAATCTTGATTTATTTGGACCAGAAAGGGATGCTAGTGTAAATGGTAAATTCTATGCATTTGTAATAGTTTATGATTTATCAAGATATACATGGGTATTGTTTCTTAAAACTAAAGATGAAACATTTAGAGAATTTAAAAAATTAGTAAGAAAACTGGAAATAAAATATAATCACAAGCCTATAAAAATTAGAAGTGTTTATGGCACCGAATTTCAAAAAGACTTCATAATATTTTGTGATCAAAGAGGGATTAGTCATGAATTCTCAACACCAAGAATACCTCAATAAAATGGGGTGGTGGAAAGAAAGAATAGAACATTACAAGAAACAACTAGAACATTGTTACAAGAAAGTAAGCTTCCAAAGAAATTTTGGGCCGAAGCGGTAAACATAACTTGTTATGTTTTAAATAGAGTACTCATTCGTCCAATCATTTTGAAAATACCTTATGAATTATTAAATAAAAAAATTTCCAATATAAGTTATTTCAAAGTATTTGACTCAAAATGTTTTATCCTAAATACAAGTGACAAAATAGAAAATTTGATGCTAGATCGTATGAAGATATTCTTATTGGTTATTCTCAAAATAGTAAAGCTTATCGAATATTCAACATTACGAAATCTTGTATTGAGGTATTTGTTCATATTAAATTTAATGAAACTAACAATGATCTTCCAAAAGAAAGAGAAGATGATGTAGGAAATTTGGGGATTGTAATAACCAAGAATATTAGGTCACATTATAAATGAATATATTAATTATTTATTAATGTATTAAATACTTTGTGACTTAGAGAACAAGAAGAAGAGTATTCTGCTACTTCACTATTGCAGTGTTCATTCTTCTACTAAGGTAAGGGATGTTATTTCTTTTGTATTCGTAAAGATATTATTTCTTTCGTATTCGTAAGGAATATCATTTTTCGTATTCATCTTTTAATCTGTGGGAATAAAATGTCTACGCGGATTACGTACCGCATGAAAGGTGAAAATCTATTTGCAGTTTCATATATTAGTTCTTTTCATATTCTTAAATCTAAACTTACTATGGTAAGTATTGCTTCTATAATTCCTGAAATTAGTAGAATATCCTTTAGTTTTGCTCTTCATCTAGTATCGTTTCATTGGAATATTGGTCTGAATTTTCTTATTAAATTTTCATATTTTCACTTGGGGTACTATTTACTCGGGTTACTATTCACTCGGGTATTATTCACTCGGGGATTTGGGGTACTTTTCATGACAGGTTATTATTCATTTGTTACTATTCATGGGTTACTATTCACTCAGGTACTATTCACTCGAGAAATATTCACTCGGGAATTCGGGGTACTTTTCATGACGGGGTACTATTCATTCAGGTACTATTCACGGGGTACTATTCATGACAAAAGTGATTTCTTAAATTTTACTCCACAAAGCAGTTATCATGTTGACAATTTGGACATTCTTAAACTCTGGATAAATTGATTTATAAATCTTTAAAATTTATCTTTGCTCTTGCTTAATTGAATTTTTATATCATTGTCATCCGCATGCTTATATTGTGATGAAAGTCATCTTTGGCCCATAGTGCATAGATGAACTATTGATTGGTATGATTATGACAATGTATCGGTATAATCATGACCTGTAATGTTACAAATGATGTGGTAAAAGTCCTCATTGGCCCGTAGTGCATTGATTGACAGTTGTTGGCATGATTATGACCATTGGTGATAATAACGAATATCTTTGGCCCGTAGTGCATAGATGATTCGTGCATGTGATAATAATGAATATCATTAGCCCGTAGTGCATTGATAATTCAGTGATGTGGATTATTTAGCTGAGTTTCGGTGATAAAATTTTAAATCATAGAAGATAGTAGATATCATACTCTACTTGACGCTTCTAATGGATTGTTGTTTACGCTGCAGTTGTTGATCTAAAACTTGTTGTAAGACCCCGAAATTTTTTTAAATAAAAAGGAATTTCCTTTATTTATTATTTTGAAATAGTAAGGGTTGATTTGATTAATGTGGATAGTTAAGGGTTAAATACATAAATATTTCAAAATAAGCAAGTGGTTATAAAATATTCATTTTGTCGGGGAATATTCGTTTGGTCGTGGAATATTCGTGCTTTGTCGGGAATATTAAATGCATTTGCAGTAGCGACCATGTGTGTAATTCCCATAACGGAAAAGCGATTGGATGAAGAAAACGACAAATATAAGTTGGTTAAAAATAACGGCGTAGTTATTCTACTCAAGTAAGATCGTTGAATACCCGGTGGTTAAAATACTGATGTCTGGCGTTGGTTGCCAAAGATGAGCACCAGTATTGCACAAGATATTGTTGAATTATTGATCCTTACGTAAAGAAGGCACTACTCAATAATTTTCCACGAGAATTACCGCTCAATATTTTATTTATTGATTCAATAATTCTTTGCGTTGATATTTTATATTATTGTTGTTCAATAATTGTCACCGCATTATTATCTCCATTATCGGATCAATAATTCATATTATTTGAATAATATTATTAGATAGCATTATTGGCAATGTCTAGAAAGTTACATCAAGGAGAGGTTTGGTCACCTAATTGCGCGGCCAAGAAGGAGAAATCCTTATCTAAAAGCCCCTTCACAGGAACGGCCGGTTGTCATAATTGTGATTCAGTAATATTATTTGTGAATAATTAATTATTGATTCATATGATAAAGAAATATTTATTTTATGTGGATATAAATGATGGATTTATTTATGTGGTTATAAATGAAGAAATTATTGTTGAGGTGTTTTATCGAGATTTTTACCGTTCGGAGGTATTAAAAATTAAATCGGGGTTTTGAGATATATTATGGGGTTATAATTTTTAATCCGACCGTTGATTGTGGTAATTTTTTTGGTATGTTATATATACATAAGTTGAGTATATGTCCACAAATTTTGAACCGTTAAAAATGCACGAATGATTTGTTGTGAATTTTAAGAGGTGTCGGATTCGAAAATTAGGTTTATAATTGATTTTGGTGGAAAATTCTAGAATTGAGTGGGCCCCACTTGTGGTTGGTGAAGAAATGTGCTGAATTTTATTTCAAATGTGGTGGGTGGCAATAGTAGCGTGTAAAGCCATCGTGTAGCGTGTCAAGTCTCGCTTCTTGACGGGCTAACATTTTCCTATAAATAGAGGGCTAAGTTAGAATTGAAAATCACACCAGAAACAAAGTTTTCTCTCTTTCTCTCTCTATATTATTGAGCGTATTTTGTGAGTATTTAGATACTTTGAGAGTTGCTGTTTAGTACAAGTTTCATTCAGCATCACTTCCGACCTTTCCTTCCGAAGTACTGATTCTTTGAGGTAAGGGATGTTATTTTCTTTTCAGATGATATTATTTCTTCAATATCATTATGCTGAAATATTGGTTGGAACTTTTTATCAAATTTGGAACTTTTTCATGTCGGGGTTACTATTCATGGGTTACTATTCATGAGTTACTATTCACGAGTTACTATTCATGAGTTACTATTCACGAGTTACTATTCACGAGTACTATTCATGAAGCGTGAAAATGTTTTTTTGTGGAATTTCTATCTTTTGGTGTCGGAGTTACTATTCACGTATACGGCACTATTCACGATATCTGAGACTATTCACGTGTACTACTGCACTATTCACGATATCTGGCACTATTCATCGAAAAATAAAATTTCTTCTTTTCGTCCAAAATATCTATTCTGGATACTAGCTTTGATTGTATCCATGTTTTGATCATTCTTGAATTTTACACCACTATGATTATTTTTGAGGTATTGTTGGACATGGATAAAACAAAGTACGAATCCTTAATCCTTAATCCTTGTCATTTTGTTTCACCGGATTCGCTTCTTTAAAAATATTTTTCATCATCCTCGGTCTTAAATGATGATATTATTGAATATCTTTGCCTTTATAGTGCAAAGATGAATGATTTCAAAGAATATCTTTGGCACAGAGTGCAAAGATGAGCAGTGTTTAAATGAACATGACCAATCGATGAATATCTTTGGCCCCGTAGTGCAGATGAACAGTGTTTGAGATGAACATGACCGATCGATGAATATCTTTGGCTCAGTAGTAAAGATGAATGTTTGATTTGAGATGAATATTGATTGATGTTACAGTGATAAAATTTTGATGATGGACTATTAAATTCATAGATTATAGTAGATTTCATTCTCTCACGTAACTCTTCTATGAATTATTATTTCCATTGCGAATATTGATCTCGAAACTTGTTGTCATTGTATTCTATCGATTTTTCCTGTTGAAGACTAACGATAATTTGTTGTATATTATCTTAGTCATAATATTCTTTATGAGCTAGTTGAGCTCACCCTTTTCCTTTTTGTTCCATTCTTCTCGGGAGGCGAGAATATAACGAGTACGCAGTCCTGGGGTATGGAATGAAGGTTTTAGAAAGGATTGTTTAGTAGTCCTCACCATTTTGTAAAATAATGTATCAATAAATGTGATGAGGATTTATTTGAGTATAAATATTATCTAGAAGATAATATTTGTATTTAAACTCACGCTTTCTTGTTGTAATAATAAAGTTGTAGTTGTTTCGTACCATGTATTGACAACTCGGAATGGGTTGGATGGAATGGACCTATTTTGGGTCGTCATGCGGTTGGTATCGAGCTTAGGGATATGATCTCATGGAGATCGGGAATAGAACTAGGAGGGAGAGACGAGTAAATCCTTCGCTAGTGTGTCCTACCTAAGCTTATTTGTTAGTTGGTCGATATAGGGATATTATGTGATATATTGATTTCCTTAATTAACCCTTGTTTTATGACGATATTTGAGAATGTCGATGAGAATATTAACAAAGTGGAGTAAATGAGACCGTGGAGATGCTCGTGATTTACCAACGAGGAGAACGTGCAACAGTCGGCAATGTTCCTCCCGTGAACAACACCACCGAGCGATGATGAACGAGGGATGTTTAGAAGCTTTTTGCAGCTTCATGCAAAATCGACGAGGAGACTCGTGTTCAAAATACGAGGAGGAAATGATAGCAATTCACGGGTTGTCACACACCAAGGTTCAAAGAGTTGGGACCACCGAATTTAAGGAAAGCCGGATCCGATCATGGGAAACATGGGTCAAACAAATTACCAAGATATTCGATGTCTTGGGATGCACGGAGGAACAGAAGGTTCCATTCGCCACCTTTATGTTCCGTGGCGGAGGCAGACCATCGGTGGAGAGTCGTGAAGCGTACCCATCCAACCGCACTTTCAAAGATGTCTTGGGAGACGTTTGAGAGACTATTTAATGACAAATACTTTCCGAAAGTGTTCGCTATATGAAGGAAGTGGAGTTCATCGATTGAACAAAACAACACGACGGTGTCTCAAAGACGAGGCAAAGTTTACAGAGTTATCGAGTGTTTGCACCTCATTTGGTGGAGGATGAGGAACGATGACGCGGATGTTTCTTAGAGGTTTGAAACCCGCATACGTCGCCAAGATCTCATTTCTCATAAACTTTCTCTTTATTCGGATGTTGTAAATGTGGCTCAATTATTAGAGCGAGATAACGAGTAGTACGGTCAACTGAGGGACCATAACCAGGATCGTACCGAGATAGCGATCAATGTATAATGATAACTCATGAGAAAAAAGCAGACGGACAGAAATGGTAACCACTCCGGTGGTAATCATGGCCGTGAAAAATGTAAGAAGCGAGTTAGGAGGAGATTTTAAAAGAGGAGATTTAACAACGACTATGTGAAGACGAGCAGTCTTGCAGAGCAATCGGTTCTAAGGAGGAGATCGACCACCCATTATATGCTACAAATGCGGAAAAGAGGGACATATCGATCAAATCGCCTAGCAGTTCAAGGTATGCTATAGTTGTGGAAAGGAAGGACATATCGCTTTCGAGATTAGACGAGAGCGAAACCTAGTTCAATGAGGACGGTGACTCAAAAAGATCGTCCCGAAAAAGTCAAAGTCAACGATTCCGAAGAGCGTTTGTTGTGGATCGGTCATAATGCGAGGAACCCAAACGAGGTTATCACGGGTAAGCTATTTATAAATTCTTTGAAGTTTATACCTTTACTTGATACCGGCATACCCATTCATTTATCTCTCCTGCATGTGCTCAACGTTTAAACTTGACTCGGAGAAATTAGACTTTGATCTATCTGTGGAAACTCAGATTAGAGAAACTTTCATCACATCCACCGCTTATAAATCTTGTTTGATTCAAGTTGGCACCATTACCTTACCTGTTGACCTTATCTCTTTAAAGATACTTGCTTTTGATGTGATTTTAGGAATTGATTGGTTAACTACTCATCATGCCAAAATTGATTGTTTTCGTAAGGTTGTTAGTTTTCATATTCCTAACCAACCTGTTATGAATTCAAGCAACTAAACCATTAAAATCAATCAACCGCATATCTAATCATAAAGCTATTCGCTTATTGAAAAAGCGGATGTCAAGCTTTCTTAGCCCATGTTATGGATTTGAATAAAGACACGCCAAATTTGAATAATATTCCTGTTGTTATTGACTTTCCCGACGATTTTCTGAAGAACTTCCCGGCTCTACCCCGTAACGTGAAGTTGAATTCTTTATTGATCTTGAACCCGGTACAAAGCCCATTTCTAAAACCCCATATCGAATGGCTCCTATTGAACTTCAGGGAGTTAAAGGTCCAACTACAGAATTGTTGGACATCTGGTTTCATTCGGCCTAAGACGCCTCCTTGGGGTGCTCTGTTTTATTTGTAAAAAGAAAGACGGGAGTATGCGACTTTGTATTGACTATCGGAATTGAACCATGTCACCATCAAGAATAGGTATCCTCTACCTCGTATTGATGACTTGTTTGACCGACTTCTGTGAGGGCACAATTCTTTTCAAAAATCGATCTTCGCTCGGATATCATCAAATGAAAATTAGAATCGAGGATATTCCAAAGATCGCCTTGAACTCGGTATGGGCATTATGAATTCTTAATCATGCTCTTTCGGACTAACTAATGCTCTCGCGGCTTTCATGGATATGATGAACCGAGTATTCAAGGAATATTTGGATCGGTTCGTTGTTGTCTTTATTGATGACATCCTTATATATTCCAAAAGTCGTGAAGATCATGAGCACCATTTGAAGTCGGTACTCCAAAGGCTTCGCGAAAACCAACTATATGCCAAATTGAAGAAATGCGAGTTCGGCTTGAAGAAGTAGCATTTCTTGGGCATGGTGTCAAAACATGGAGTATCACGTTGATCCGTGAAGATTGAAGCAATACAAAGTTGGGAGCAACCAAGTCGATGATTGAAGTCGTAGCTTTTGGGCTTAATGGTTATTATCGGAGATTCGTGGAAGGGTTTTCTCGAATCGCTACTCCATTAACTCAACTTAACTTCGGAAGGATACAAAATTCGTTTGGAGCGAAGAATGCGAGAAAAGTTTCCAAGAGCTTAAAAGGAGACTTATTTCTAAGACTGTTCTAACAATACCATCCGGTTCGGATGGATTTATTATCTCTGATGATGCTTCGACAAAGGGTTAGGATGTGTTCTCATGCAACGTGGAAAGTCATAGCCTTTATGCCTCATGACAACTTAAAGAGTATGAGAGGAATTATCCTACTCATGATCTAGAGTTAGCGTGATCGTTTTCGCTTAAAGATATGGAGGCACTATCTATATGGGGAGAAAGTGGAGATATATTCAGATCATAAAAGCCTTAAATATTTCTTCACTCAAAAAAGAACTCAACATGCGGCAAAATGACGTTGGCTCGAGCTATTGAAAGACTACGACCACACTATTCAATACCATCCCGGTAAAGCGAACGTGGTAGGCGACGCATTGAGTAGAAGATCATATGCGGAACGAAAAGTGCGATGATGTCAAGTATACGACAGAGCCAACTTTAATAGAAAAAGTTAAGGTTGCTTTCGAGCCACCCCAATCCGGAAATGATGCGTATGAAGAAGAAAGTACAAGAAGGAGCTATTCCTGGCGCGAGAATTGATGAAGAAGGAATACTTGAGTCCACTCTGAACTTTGTGTTCCTAACGACTCTGATTTGAAGTACAAGATTATGATGGAGGCACACAAGACACCATTTGCAATCCATCCTGGAAGTACTAAAATGTATCGTGATCTTCGACATACATTTTGGTGGAATAATATGAAGAGAGAGATTGCAAAGTTTATCTCGATGTGTTTAACTTGCCAACGTGTAAAGGCGGAGCATCTAGTACCTAAGGGTCCGTTGCAACCACTTGAGATTCCGGAATGGAAGTGGGAACACATTACCATGGATTTCGTTACGGGTCTTCCTACGGTTTCTCAAGGCATCAATGCTATTTGGGTTATTGTTGATAGATTAACCAAGTCTGCTCATTTCTTGCCGATACGGGAGACTTATTCCCTCGAACGTCTTGCTAGTATGTACGTAAATGAGATCGTGAGGTTGCATGGCATGCCTGTATCCATAGTTTCGGATCGTGACCCAAGATTCACTTCAAGATTTTGGGTTAGCTTGCAAAAAGCTATGGGCACGGATTTGCGATTTAGTTAAACATACCATCCCCAAACCAGACGGACAATCGAGAGAGGACTATTCAAACTCTTGAAGATTTATTAAGACTTTGTGTCCTAGACTTCAAAGCGGTTAGGATAAGTATTTACCATTGGTGGAATTCTCCTACAACAACAACGAGTTATCGAGCAAGTATAGGTGTGGCTCCATTCAAGCATTATATGGACGAAAATGTCGTTCTCCAATATGTTGGGATGAGGTGGGTGAAGCAACATTGTTGGGACCCGAGGAGTTAATACGTATGACTCACCGAAAAGATCCAAATGATTCGACAACGATACAAACGGCTCAAGATCGACAAAAGAGTTATGCGGATCTTCATCGAAAGGACGTGGAATTTAATGTAGGGATCATGTATTGTTGCGAAGTTGCTCCATGGAAGGAGTTACAAGATTTGGGAAGAGAGGAAAGCTCAATCCACGATTTATTGGTCCATTTCAAATTCTCTTACCGAGTAGGAAATGTAGCTTTATAGACTTGCATTACCTCCAAGTATGTCTCGTGTTCATAATGTTTTTCATATATCCAGTATTTAAATAAATATGTGAAAGACCCAACCACGTTATAGAAGTTAGAACCCGAGACGAGATAGCCAAAGACTTAACGTATGAGGAGGTACTGTCAAGATTTTGGATAGGAAGGAGCATGTCCTACTACATGAAAGGTCGTACCACAAGTTAAAGTTTTGTGGAGGAATCATGCTATATAGAGGAAATGACCGGAATTGGAAACGAAATGAAAGCGAGGTATCCTCATCTTTTGAAACACAGTGCGTATCGTGACGTCAATTTCGAGGACGAAATTTCATAGAGAGGGAGGTTGTAAGACCTCAAATTTTTTTAAATAAAAAGGAATTTCCTTTATTTATTATTTTGAAATAGTAAGGTTGATTTGATTAATGTGGATAGTTAAGGGTTAAATACGCAAATATTTCAAAATAAGCAAGTGGTTATAAAATATTCATTTTGTTTGGGAATATTCGTTTGGTCGTGGGAATATTAAATCTTTGTGAGAATATTAAATGCGACCACGGTAGCAGACCATGTGTGGGCCCCATAACGGAAAGCGATTGGATGAAGAAAGCGACAAATATAAGTTGGTTAAAAATAACTTAGGCGTAGTTATTCAAATTAAGACATTTGGAATACCCGGTGGTTAAAATACGATGTCTGGCGTCGTTACAAGAAGAGCACCCGCAGATTACGCATATTGTTGAATTATTGATCCTTACGTAAGAAGGCACTACTCAATAATTTTCACGATGAATTCTTGTTCAATATTTTATTTATTGATTCAATAATTCTTTGCGTTGATATTTTATATTATTGTTGTTCAATAATTGTCACCGCATTATTATCTCCATTATCGGATCAATAATTCATATTATTTGAATAATATTATTAGATAGCATTATTGGCAATGTCTAGAAAGTTCTGTCAAGGAGAGGTTTGGTCACCTAATTGCGGCGCCGATGAGGAGAAATCCTTATCGGAAAGCCCCTCTTTCACAGGAACTACCGGTTGTCATAATTGTGATTACGTAATATTATTTGTGAATAATTAATTATTGATTCATATGATAAAGAAATATTTATTTTATGTGGATATAAATGATGGATTTATTTATGTGGTTATAAATGAAGAAATTATTGTTGAGGTGTTTTATCGATTTTACCGTAGTTGGAGGTATTAAAAAATTAAATCGTGGTTTTGAGATATATTAAGGGGTTATAATTTTTAATCCGACCGTTGGATTGTGGTAATTTTTGGGTATGTTATACATACATAAGTTGAGTATATGTCCACAAATTTTGAACCGTTAAAATGCACGAATGATTTGTTGTGAATTTTAAGAGGTGTCGGATTCGAAAATTAGGTTTATAATTGATTTTGGTGGAAAATTCTAGAATTGAGTGGGCCCCACTTGTGGTTGGTGAAGAAATGTGCTTGAATTTTATTTCAAATGTGGTGGGTGGCAATAGTAGCGAGTAAAAGCCATCGGTAGCAGTCAAGTCTGCTTTTTGGGCTAACATTTTCCTATAAATAGAGGGGCTAAGTTAGAATTGAAAATCACAATTAAAAACAAAGTTTTCTTTCTCTATATTATTGAAGCGTATTTTGTGAGTATTTAGATACTTTGAGAGTTCTTTGTTTAGTCTGAGTTTCATTCAAAGATCACTTGAGCCTTTCCTTCCAATCTCGATTCTTTGAGGTAAGGATGTTATTTTCTTTTCGATGATATTATTTCTTCAATATCATTATCTTTGAAATATTGGTTGGAACTTTTTATCAAATTTGGAACTTTTTCATGTCGGGTTTGGGTACTATTCATGGGTTACTATTCATGAGTTACTATTCACGAGTTACTATTCATGAGTTACTATTCACGAAAGTTACTATTCACGAGTACTATTCACGTAAGCGTGAAAATGTTTTTGTGGAATTTCTATCTTTTGGTGTCGAAGTTACTATTCACGATACTAAGACTATTCACGATATCTGGCACTATTCACGTGATACTCTGACACTATTCACGATATCTGCACTATTCATCGAAAAATAAAATTTCTTCTTTTAAATCCAAAATATCTATTCGGATACTAGCTTTGATCAGATCCATGTTTTGATCATTCTTGAATTTTACACCACTATGATTATTTTTGAGGTATTGTTGGACATGGATAAAACAAAGTACTGAATCCTTAATCCTTAATCCTTGTCATTTTGTTTCACCGGATTCGTTCTTTAAAAATATTTTTCATCATCCTCGGTCTTAAATGATGATATTATTGAATATCTTTGGCTGTAGTGCAGATGAATGATTTCTGAAGAATATCTTTGGCACAGAGTGCAAAGATGAACAGTGTTTAAATGAATATGACTAATCGATGAATATCTTTGGCCCAGAAAAAAGATGAATGTGTGTTGAGATGAACATGACCGATCGATGAATATCTTTGGCTGTAGTAGTAAAGATGAATGTTTGATTTGAGATGAATATTGATTGATGTTACAGAGGATAAAATTTTGATGATGGACCGTTAAATTCATAGATTATAGTAGATTTCATTCTCTACGTAACTCTTCTATGAATTATTATTTCAACTATGCGAATATTGATCTCGAAACTTGTTGTACTATCAGATTCTATCGATTTTTCCTCGTTGAAGACTAACGATAATTTGTTGTATATTATCTTAGTCATAATATTCTTTCTCGAAAGCTAGTTGAGCTCACCCTTTTCCTTTTTGTTCCATTCTTCTCGTGGAGGCGAGAATATAGCGAGCATGCAGTTAAGTATGGAATGAAGGTTTTAGAAAGGATTGTTTAGTAGTCCTCACCATTTTTGTAAAATAATGTATCAATAAATGTGATGAGGATTTATTTGAGTATAAATATTGTCTAGAAGATAATATTTGTATTTAAACTCACAGCTTTACTATTGTAATAATAAAGTTGTAGTTGTTTACATCACGTATTGACAACTCAGAATGGGTTGGATGGAATGGACCTATTTTGGGGTCGTCACACTTGTTGTCTATTGTATTCTATCAGATTTTTCCCTGTTGAGGACTAACGATAATTTGTTTTACATTATCTTAGTCATAATAACTGGGCTAGTTGAGCTCACCCTTTTCTTTCATTGTTCTCTTCAGAAAATGAGAATATAGCTGGGACTAGTCGGGGAATGGAGTGACGATCCAAGATGGTTCTTAGTAGTCCTCACTATTTTGTAAAATAATGATAAAAAATGTAATGAGGACTCCATTTGAGTTTGGATATTGTCTACGAGATAATATTCGTGTTAAAACTCTCAGGTACGTTTTGTCGTATTGTATAAATGAAATTTGTATTCAAGCTATGTACCATATATTTGGCGACTCAGAATGAGTGATGTATACCTATTTTGGGGGCGTCACAATACAAGTGTAACATTTTCATTCAAATAGAAGCCTTAAATAAAGCATAACGAATTTCGAAACCGTGCATTTAGGTATCCGAGAAATTTCTAACGTATACATAAAAATAAATGATAATTTAAAAACACTAAATAGTTCAGAAAACCACTTACCTCGATATCACTGAATATAAATTTAATAACCGAAAAATTCTTAAATATAAATTAGCACAAATAAATGTCATTAGGATACAATTCTATTATTTAACAACTTTCTTATTTTGTTTTAAAATAACTATAAGTATATTTACAAAAATATTCTTTCAATATTTAATACTTTTCAAACAAATATTACTATTATTCCAATATAATAGTCTAAATACAAAGCAATAATTAAAGCTACAAAAATAACGACAATGTAAAATACTAATTACTAACAAAATATCGACTTTAACTAATAAACTAAATATAATATTTAAAATAATAACAATATAAAAAATTACGTAAGAAATATACCTGAAAATACGATATTCATAGACATCCTACGCACTTGATGCCAAAATTTAACTAAGAATGTTTTTATAAAGAAAAACCCTCCCACAACAAAATCTTTTTTAAAATTGGAGGCCTTATTAGTAGTGAATGAAACAAAAGGGCCAAGCCCTTCTATTTATAGATTTAGAAAAGGAGTAAATATTTCAAATCAGTTGATGTGGGACTTGGGTCATCACATCCACAGCAACTCAGTCACATCCATGGATGTCGACGAACTAGGTCTCGGAGATTAGACAAAAAAAATTCAATAAATCAGATGAAACTGCAAATCAGACGGTAAAGCACCATTATTTTCGACCACAAGGTCAGAAACCCAAATCGATAGATCCTCTGGCAAAACACATAAGAATAATAAGCGCAGACCGTGACTGGAGAAATTTTTGATTCATACATCAAGAAACCGACATCTATAATTTTTTGCCCATAAAGAGAGATTATGCACATCAAGAAAGCTTCCATGCATCATCATCATCATCTCCACGGTGTTTAATGAGAGCGAAAAAACTGGAAATCAAGGATAACAACCTTCAAACCTTGAAGCCAATTATTCGCAGCTTGCAAGAGTGAGTTCTCATGTTCGCATTCCTGAGGCCCATAAAGTGTCAAAATTGAACATTTGTACTTGTATGAAGCAAGGCCAACGACAGATTTCTTTGGATCGAAGTTGGGGCTTTTAGTGAGTCTCTCTTTGATCAATTGAATCGATTGTTTTGTAACTTTTGATGTTTTTTTTATTAGTATTAATGTTTGATAGAAAGTGATATGACCATTTTACCCTTAAATATATCAAAATTGTTTAATCTCAAAATAAAAAAACTATTTTTTTTATCTACATCACCTTATTTATACTCCATGGGATAAATTACGTCAATGAATTTCCATACTACGTTTCAATTGGATAGAATTGAAAAAATTAACAGTTCAATTATTTAATTGACAAAATTGAAAGATGAATCATCAAAGTGAAATATGACTAATAGTTTAGGATACTGAATCATATTTAAGCCTATAAACAATTCCTAAGGGGTAATGCTAACATAATGAATACAATCTATATAATAAAATACAAAATGATTTTGAATTTCTCATTTCATCCTAATAAATCATCAGGCTGGTCCAAAGTTTGGGATAAATCCCATCATTCCATAATCTTAGAAGGCACAGGCCCATTAACTAGTACAAAAATATTTAACGAAAGTTCTAACATAAGTATTTCTCTTATTTAGAGATGGAGATGCATGTCACTAAATGGGGAGAAAGAGGTGAAACATTCCTATATGAAAAACTTCCAAAGAAGTCATTGTGGTTATTCTCAAAACCACAATTCTAAAACTATATTTGAGTTTGTATTTTATATATCTCTTAATTTCAATCTATATAATAAAATACAAACGATTTTAAATTTTCCACTCATTCTAATAAATCATCCTGGGTTGTCCAAAGTTTGGTATAAATTCCAATCATCCATAAGACTGCAGGGAAGCGGCGGGGATCGCTTCTTATTACAAAATATTTAACGAAAGTTCTAACATAAGTATTTCTCTTATTTAGAGATGGAGATGCATGTCACTAAATGGGGAGAAAGAGTTGAAACATTCTTATATGAAAAACTTCCAAAAGAAGTCATTGTGGTTATTCTCAAAACCACAATTCTAAAACTATATTTGAGTTTGTATTTTTATATATCTCTTAATTTCAATTTATTACCAAAAAATACCAATGAATCATATAAATAATCTCAATGATTTAAATTCAAATTTAGCAACAAAGTTGTACTTTAATCTTGACTATAGTGGAGTCGAAACACTCAATAATTCAATAAAAAGAGCAAGTGAAATCTTACCACATCCATAGATCTTGGCAACATCAACAAAGTCAATAATGATCGAAGAAGCTAAACATTTGACTGTGCAAGAAATTCTTGAGAGTAAGATTTTTTTTTAATTTAAATTGATCTTGTGGAACTAAATACCTACATCTTTATGGTAACGATAGAAATCATTAGTGAAGAAGCATAATGAAAAACATACCTGACCTATATATTTTTAAACTTGAAAAAAATAAAATGAGATATTTTACAATTAATCTTAAAAGTTAGGTTACAAATTACCTACACTATATACATACTATCAAACATTAGTGTCAACAAAAATTGTATAATATATTAAAAAAAAACTAGATAGAACACTCTGAAAAAATATTTCAAGAAAATACAATAAAATCTCGATAAATGCATACCCTTGTGACCGAAAAAAATATTACTTTAGCGAGATTATTTATTTATGGATAAATAGATAAATTAATATTTATTATTTTAGAGGGAGTTTTGTAAGACCCCAACTTTCATAAATAAAGATTAATTTTTCTCGAATTATATTTTGTATAAATTCCCTGAGCCACAATAGTTATCTAGAAGGGGGTTGAATAGATATTTAAAATCTTTTCGTTTTAACTTGTTATATTAGATAATGATTAAAACTTTAGCGTTGAATTAATATTAGTTTTAATCTCCCTTAAGATAGTGAGTTTATGAGAGTGAGAAATGGATATATTATTGAAATTATGGTAGATATAACAATTATAGTAAGAATGTAAGAGACACATTCATTTTAAGTAGTTCAGAGCACTTAAAGCTCCTAGTCCACTCTTCTACTTCTCGAGTAGGAAATCCACTAAGGATGTCTTTTACACTTTATGAATCACTTAGATTCCTTCTAGACCAGCAGTCTAGAAACTTCTTAGTTCACTCTTTTCTAAAACTCTTCAAGTCCAATGAGACTTGGCTCTTCTTCTGATTCACACTTAGAACTTTTCAAGTCCTTTTAACTTGGAACTTTTTCTTCAGTTGATTGGTAGATGTTGAGTTCTTGATGGTTGCTACTCAGTTGTTGTTTAAGCACTTGTTCAAAAGAACTGAGTAGCTTAGCAAGCTTTTCTTTTTCTCAGATCGTAGAGTTGAGCTTTGAGAGTTCTTGTACGTTTTTGTTCAATGTTTGCTCGCTTCTCTCATCTGCTTGATTTGCATATATTTGATCTTGAAAACTATCCGTTGGATTCATCTGTTGAAGCATTAAATGCGGTTGACCATTCTGTTCTTAGATGGAGACTTTCCTTTCCAACTTCTGAATTGCATTCTGGCCCACTGATATAGCAGACTGCTTTCTCACCTAACACCTGAAAATGTGTTTTCCCCCTTACCAATGGTACTTTCCTTAGCTTCTTCAATACGCTTCTTTGTTGCATACTAAGGATATTTCTTATAACTTTGGGACTGGTGAGTACTACAACGTTTAAAATCCATTCCTCATATGTTGGAGTTTGTCTCCACATAAATCATGAGGCTTGATGCTTCTGACATAAGACAGATGATACTCTACGATTCAGATCCTGGTACTCTACGATTCATATCGTGGTTTTCTATGATTCAAATCGTGGTACTCTACAATTCAGATTGTGGTGACTTGTCGCCTTAGTGCTTGGTCTGATGCTATCAGTCGAGAGCACTATGATTTCTCTTAAATAATTGAACACTACGATCTTTGCTTGCTTGATTTATAAACTTTACGTTTCCGAGAGCACACTACGATCTCTGAGTTGGCTCAGCAAATATTGGGACCACTCTACGACTTCCGAAGAGGCTTTTCAAGGCAGACACACTACGATTCTTGAAGCTCCACGTTTTTGCCTTGACTTCTGCAATCTTGATCAGATTGATGCACTACAAATTCTTCAAAGCCTATCTATTACATCTTAAGATCAACCTAACAACTTTGATCTTTCTATCTATACATTCATTTACAGAATGATACACATTAAGAGCTTAGATCAACCTAACAAATTTGATCTATCACTAAGTCCTTGTACATATATTCCTTGAAGGACTTTACAAATAATCATGAGCATTTGTATTTAAACATCAAATCAATAAATGCATTCTCCCAACAATCTCCCCCTATTTGATGTTGACATAACCAAGGAGATTTGTTTTCATGATTATTAGTATCTAGATGTAATTGCAAAAAATTTAAACATAACTTAGTATTTCAGTGAGCAGCTGAAATTTCTAGAGAATAAGCATAAATTTATTGATGATTGAAGAGTATTACAAATTAGCTTTACATCAATAAGAATTTCAAATTTCACTTATCTCTATTTCTTTGGTCTTTTACGTAGAGGAATGACATACTCCTCAGCCCTTCTTTTTCTGCTTGCTTCATCCCTTCTGGCTATCTCTTCCAGCTCACTTGGGCTTATCCTTGGGTTGTGATCATGCCTATTCATGAATGCAGGATCTCCAATTGGCATTCTTAGGCCTGTGGTGGTCACATTTTGTGAGCTTGTAGCTGGCCCTTGACTCCTTATTGGCTGAACCATCAAGGCTTCCTGCTCATCAGATCGTTGAGTCTGATTGCTTGATCGTGGAGTCTGTTGGTGGAATTGTCTTGCCGGAGGGCTTCTTGACGCTTGAGTGTGAAATTATCCTCTGCCTCTTCCCTGGCTTCCTTGAACTCCTCTGCCTTTCCTTTATTGAGCTCTTTCCTTTATTCTCCCCCCTTATGTCAGCATCAAGGGTTCGAATGTCTTCAGATAATCGAGTCACTCCTTGGACAAGCTCGTTGAGTTGGTTTTTTGTTTGAGTAATGTCCTCTCGATTTTCCTTGACAAGAGCTTCAGATCGAGCTTCTTTGTTTCGTAGGGCAGCTAGAACAGTGTCAGTTTCATGTTCTTGGTTTACATAGGCTTTCTAAAATTCTTTGACTGAAGCTTTCAGGTTGATGATGTTTTCCATCATAAGGTTATTTTGGGCTTCTTTAGATTTCTGTAAATCAAGAACAACCTCTCTTTGTTTGGTGGCTATCCGGAAGTGAATATCATCTTTGTCCTTCATGCTTTGATGCATTTCCTTGATAATTTCCCTCAACTTCTTTGTAAGCTCAGTATTTAGAGTGCCTATGAGATTATTTGGAGTAGTGATCATTTGAGTCAGCCTGAGATGAAGGTGTTTTGAGTGAGTTTCAAGGCTTTCATCGATGTCCTTGACCATATTCTTTGACACTTCATTCAAGTCATCTTTCATGGGTAGATTTGAGAGTGAGTCACTGAGTTGATGGGTGTTTAAAGGAAGTGATGTTTTCTAGAATTGATCTTGCACGGAGTAGAGGGCAAGATCGATATTGAAGTATTTGTTGTTGGATGAGGAGGGAATATCCGATGGAGGGGCCTGGGTTTGGATGTTTGAGTTTGGTGACTATACGATTTGAGGTGGAGACTCTGCAATGAGGCTAGAGTCCGTGATCGTAGAGATGAGGGGTTGTGGGAGCATTATGAAGTTGACCGCATTTGATTCCTTAATTACAAAATTTTGGGATTCTGCAACTGGAAATTGATTTACTGGATGAAGAATCACTTCCAACCATCGTGGGAATTCATAAAAGTTACTAAATGAGGATGATGGCAAGTGATTAACTCTGAAGAGGGTTGGGACAGATGGTACCTCAGGTTTATACTTTGAGGAAGAGTTATTTGTGAGTAACTGTTTGGCGAAGTTGAATCTTCTTGGGAATCCATTGGCTAGTACTGAGATGGCCGGATACTCTTTGACGCTCCAAAACATGTGATTCTAGGAATTTAGAATCTAAGCTTGATGGAAAGGCATTATGGGTAGATATGAAAATAGTTGCTCATAGTTAGCTCTTCTGTACCCATTTATGCGCACAGCTGTGATCTCGACCTCATCATCTTATTCCTCTTCTCTGTTGTCATTGGAGGAATCCATTATCTCAATGGCCTCTTGATGTTCTTGCACTAGTTCTTCTTCATTTCTTGCAGGGACCTCTTCTTCTGTCATGGAGATGTCATGAGCCTCCCCCTCAACTTGATCATCTTCTTGTACGATCAATAGCTCCCCCTCAATTGGAGCATCTCCTAGTATGGGAGCTTCATGCATCTCCCCCTCAACTAATGTATTCTTTATCATAAGAATTTCAGGGATCTCCCCCTCAGCTGGAGCATTTTCCTCTTCACTTGCTTTGGATAGTTCCTTTTTGGCAGTCATACTCTTGTCTTCCTTCTTGAGAACTTTTTCATTTTCAAGGATATATTTCTTGACCAGTTTTCTTCTTGATTTTCTGAGCTGAGCCTCAGCCTCAGGACTTTCTTGAACTTCAGTTTTGTCTAGTTGATAACCCAGATTATCAGGTGTGACAGCTTCTTTGCTCGGGGAGTTTGGTATGGTCTCTACGATCAGTAGAGACTCTACAATTGAAGAGAGAGATGGCCTTTTGGGTTTGAGGTT
Source organism: Panax quinquefolius (assembly GCA_020205615.1). Lineage (NCBI taxonomy): Eukaryota > Viridiplantae > Streptophyta > Magnoliopsida > Apiales > Araliaceae > Panax > Panax quinquefolius. The sequence continues at coordinate 47,618,258 of CM035174.1, read as the reverse complement.
GATCTTATCCTTCTTCAACAGCTAAGATATGATAGCTCTATCTTCTTCTGCCTCAGCCTGCTGTTTCTTCTTTCTCAGGATCCTTAGAGTCTTAATGTCAGAAGACTCTACTGGTTTATCAGTTGTGGATCTCTGGGGTTCTTCTTCCATCCTAGCCTTAAGTCTCCTCTTGCCCTTGCTTTTTCTGATAAGGGTAGAGGGTTCTCCCTTGTTTGTTTCTTCTTCTTCTCCTTCAATTTCTCTAACTACTGACATATTTCCTGGTACTCCTGATTCCCTTATTTCACCGGTTTTTCTATTGGATTCAGACATCATTCGCACATTTTCAACTGGATTCCTTTTCCAGTTTACGAATAGTTGTTGGGTCATTCACATGTTTGGATTAATGGCTTCTCCTTCGTCGTTTTTAATCTTGTCACCCAAAGCAGCTTGTAGGATGATGCTTATGAATCGCCCGTAGAGCATCTTTTGGGAGTTCTTTGTCTTCTTTGAGCTGATTAACCACTTCCCAATCCATTCAAGCAATAGTGCCCCATAGTTAAGTTTTATTTCATAACTTATGGCAGTCATGAGCTTGAGTTGTACCTCATTTACAGAGTCATGACCAGAGCTCTTGCAACATATACATTTTCCAACAATATCAGCTAGAAATTCATACCTCGGTGGAAACTCATTCTTCTTGTATCCTTTGACAGAGGGTGATTTCTTGTGATGCATCTTTTTGAGTCCCTTATGGAAGTCTATGACATCTATGGGTGAATACCCTTCAGGTTTGAGACCTAGGGCTAGATTGATGTCTATAGTCTTTAGTCTGATCTCTACGTTCCTGACTTTTGCAGTGATGGTATTGTTTTCAAATACACCATTATTATAGAATTCTTTTACCAGCTTCGGGTAGATCAATGTGTCTGTGCCTAAGGCTTCTTCGAGACCCACCTTTTTCAGTAACGACATAGTTTTATGAAACTTGGATTCGGCTATTTTGAACTCGTCAAAGCAGAGTCTGTAGCCGGAGATAACACTGGAAGCCGCCATTGATTTTCTTGCAAGAAGTGTGATTGATTGAGCTTTCTTCTGATTTATGGTTTCTGTTTCGAGAGAGAATGTGAGAGATAATCTTTTGAACTTCTGATTTCAAAAAGGCGCTTTCAAATAGTACATGTCACTTCCCTCTCTCCATTTTGCTTAGTGGGACATGTGTCGAATTCTGTTTGGCTCTACGAATTTGACTGAGAAGGATTGTACTAATTTGCCCTTAGCTCCTGCAGAGCTTATGTGTCCTTAGGGAGGACTACGATCGTTGAGGTTGCTTTTGTGATTGTTGAGTCTGCGTTGCATTCGTTGAGTTTGAACTGCAATTATTGATTCTATTCGACAAACGTTGTGTCTGAGCTACGATCGTCGAGTCTGTCCAGCATTCTTCGTGTCTGAGCTACGATCATTGAGTCTAACCAGCATTCATCGTGTCTGAGCTATGATCATCGAGTCTTTCCAGCATTCGTCGAGTCTGTTCCAGCAATTGTCGTGTCTGAACTACGATCGTCGAGTCTGACCAGATCCTTGTGATGAGTTTTTGACTTAGCATTCATTTAAGTTAGCTCAGGAAGGGCAAACCTCTTGGACTGATTCAAGGGTTAGGCTTGTTCCTGAGGCGCTTATCAGAGAGATTGTTTTGTTTTGAAACTTATCATCATAGGATGCTTCTCATGATGGTGGGGTTCTGCTATCGTTGAGTCTGCACTTCAATGGTTGAGTCTTTGCTACGATCGTTTTCTTTTATGTAACTTCAGCTCTACGATCATGGACTTCCCTTGATCATGTCTACGATTTCAACCATAGCCTTTGTATCTGTATAGTTAGTACATACTAGAGCATATATCTCATGGTTGTAAATTTAGCATTCCTAGCTCACTTATTAACTTGTTAAATCTGGATTCAACTAGAGGTTTTGTAAAAACATCAGCAAGTTGATTTTCAGTAGGAATATATTGTAAAGATATAGTTCTATTTTGCACATGATCCCTAATGAAGTGATACCTTATTTCAATATGATTAGTCCTAGAATGCATAATAGGATTATGAGTTATTGCTACGACAGTTGTGTTATCACAATGAATGGGAATGGATTTGAAATCAAACCCATAATCAGCTAGCTGATTTTTCATCCATAGGATCTGAGCACAGCAGCTGCCAGCATTAATGTATTCAGCTTCTGCAATTAACGTAGACACTGAGTTTTGTTTTTTGCTAAACCAGGACACAAGTCTGTTTCCTAAGAATTGACAGGTGCCACTGGTACTTTTTCCATCTATTTTGCAGCCTGCAAAATCAACATTTGTGTATCCTGTTAGTTCAAATGAGGATTCCTTGGGGTATCAAAGCCCCAAGTAAGGTGTACCCTTGAGATACCTGAAAATCCTCTTTACAGCAGATAAATGTGATTCTTTAGGGTTAGCCTGAAATCTAGCACATATGCATGTTGCAAACATTATGTCTGGTCTACTAGCAGTTAGATATAAAAAAAAGCCTATCATACCTCTGTATTGAGTTATATCAATACTTTTACCTTTTTCATCTTTGTCAAGTTTGGTTGCAGGAGCAATTGGGGTTTTCATGGGAGAGGCTGATTCCATGTCATACTTCTTAAGTAAATCTTTGATGTACTTAGCTTGGTTTATGAAGATTCCTTCATCAGTCTGCTTTACTTGCAGTCCAAGGGAGAAATTTAGTTCACCCATCATGCTTATTTCAAACTTGCTCTGCATTAACTTGGAGAATCTCTTGCATAACTTTTCATCAGTAGAACCAAAAATAATATCATCAACATATATTTGAACCAATAAGACTTTGTCTTCATGCTTTCTAAGAAATAATGTGGTATCTACTGTACCTCTAGTGAACCCATTTTCAATCAGAAAGTTAGTAAGTGTTTCATACTATGCTCTAGGTGCTTGTTTAAGACCATATAAGGCTTTGTCTAATCTGTAAACATAATTGGAAAGAGATGGATTGATGAAACCTGGAGGTTGCTCTACATAGACTTCTTCTTGAAGTTCTCCATTCATGAATGCACCTTTGACATCCATCTGGAAGACCTTGAACTTCATGTGAGCAGCAAATGTAAGAAATATTCTGATGGCTTCTAGTCTGGAAACAGGTGCAAATGTCTCATCGTAGTCAATGCCTTCTTCCTGATAGTAGCCCTTGGCTACTAATCTTTCCTTGTTCCTGGTTATTACTCCATCTTTATCCATCTTGTTTCTGAAGACCCATTTGGTTCCAATGACAGGATGACTCTTTGGTCTTGGTACCAATCTCCATACTTTGTTCCTTTCAAATTGGTTGAGTTTTTCCTACATGGCTTCTATCCAGCTGAAGTCTTCCATAGCGTCATCTATCTTCTTTGGTTCCATTTGTGATAAAAAGCTTAGATAAAAGCATTCATTTTGGGTGGCAGCTCTTGTTTTGACTCATGCACTCGGATCTCCAATGATTAGATCTTGAGTGTGATACCTTCTTGTCTTAAGTCTTCAAGATCTATTTCTTCTTCTTGGTGTGGAGGTTCGTTGTCTTTCATAGGCCTCTCTATGATCTCATTCTCTTGCTCAACGATTTCATTATCTGGCACTACGATCGTGGTGTTGAGCTCAACGATTTCATTCGTAATGTCCTGAAGCACTATTTTGTCTAAGTCTATTTCATCAAAGATGACGTGAATCGAGACTTCAACACTCAGTGTCTTCTTGTTGAACACTCGGTAGACCTTACTGTTTGTGGCATATCCAAGAAATATTCCTTTGTCTGACTTGGGATGAAACTTTGTCAAGTTCTGTTTCCCAGTGTTGAGAATGTACCATGCACAGCTGAATACATGAAAGTAGCTTACATTTAGCTTTCTTCCTTTCCACAGTTCGTAGGGTGTCTTCTTGATCGTAGAGTGTATCAATGATCTATTATGCGTGTAACATGCAGTGTTGACGGCTTCTGCCCAGAAGTATTCAGGTAGATGAGCTGCTGCTAGTAGAGTTCTTCCAGCCTCTATCAAAGTTCTGTTTTTTCTTTCAGCTACTCTATTTTATTGAGGAGTTCATGGAGCTGAAAAGTTATGACTAATACCATTGTCTGTGCAGAACTGGTCCATTTCTGAGAAGTCGAATTCTCTTCCATGATCACTCCTTATAGCCTTGATTTTCTCTCTTTTCTCATTCATCACCAGTCTGAACATCATGATCAATTGGGAGCTCGTTTCATCCTTTGAGGTTAGGAAGAATACCCAAATAAATCTGGTGTAGTCGTCGACTATGACTAGAGAGTATCTTTTTCCTCCAAGACTAGTTGTTAGAATTGACCCAAATAGTTCCATGTAGAGCAACTGCAGGGGCTTGTCGATAGAGTTGGCAGTTTTGCTCTTGAATGAGCTTTTGGTTTGCTTTCCAAGCTGATAGGAATTGCATGGCCTTTCTTTTATGAAGTTTAACTTAGGTAGGCCAGCTACGAGATCTTTTGATACCAGTTTGGACATGCTTTTGAAGTTTAAGTGGGACAACCGTCTATGCCATAGCCAGCTTATTTCTTCAGATGCTTTTGCCAGAAAGCATATTATCTCGTCTGAGTTTAGTTGACCAAGATTCACTGTGTAGACATTTCCTTCTCTTGTCCCGGTTAGCTTTACAGCAGATGTCTTCAAATCTCTGACTTGACACTAGTTGTTGAGGAATGTTACTTGATGACCCTTGTCGCAGAGTTGGCGGATGCTTAGAAGGTTGTGTTGGAGACCTTCCATATATGCTACCTTGCTGAAGGATACTGCACCATTACCAGCAAAGCCATATCCTATTGTCTTTCCCGAGCCGTTGCTCTAAAGATGACTGAGGGACCCTCCTTCTCTATGTAGTTAGATAGAAGGGCTTTGTTTCCAGTCATGTGTCTTGAGCATCCACTGTCCAGATACCAGGTTGTGATCGTGGAGCTCTTTTCCTGTCATAACATTTAATCTTCATTTTGGTACCCATATTTGCATGGGTCCTATTTTGTTAGTACCCTTGGGGACCCAAATATGTCTGATCTTAGGTCTCATATGCATGGAATTATAATAGCATCTTGTAGCCTTGTGACAAACTCTATTGAACACAAAATATTTAGTGTGATACATGCATGTGTGTGTGATAATTCATCCTCCATTTGGATTTGTGTGGTTCTTTAGTTATCCTTTTGTTAAACTGATTTTCCTTCTTCCACGTGTCATTGGGTTTCATAAATAGTGATGAGTGTGTTTTACCTCTACTGTACCTTCCCAGTTGATTCGTAGAGTTGGTCTTACTTGACTCTACGATTCTTCGAGGTTTGTAAGTAGAGATTGGGTTACTCTTTTCTTTTATGAAGCCCAGGCCATCATGAGATCCTTTACTCCTTTGAGTATAAATGGAAACAGTAGAATAAGGTTGGGCTGGTTCATCCTTCTGTGAGGATTTAACAAAAGTAATGCTTCTACTTAAACTTGAGGCATTACTAGTGCTAGTTTCCTTTGTCTTTTCCACACATGGCTCTGAAGTGGATTCCCCAAAGCCTAGGCCTGTTCTGTCAAATGCATTTCTCTGACTAGAGAGTAGGGAGTCCATGGATGATGAGGATTTGTTCCATGTAGAGATAGTCTTTTCTTGTTCCTCAATTTTAGAGGTTAGATTAGACTCTCTTTGTGTATTAAGTTTATTTGTATGTTTTAAGATCTCATTCTCAGCCTCAAGCTTGGAGAGAAGGTTAGTACTTAGAAGAGTTATTTCAAGCTCTTCTTGAACTTTCTTTTTCTCCTCTTGAAGAAAAGAATGATCTTTAGACAGAACTCTGAACCACTTCATGTATTGATATAGATAATTTGTTATGCCATGCAATGCAGTTCTCAAATCATTAATGTCTATATCAGGAGAGTTGAAGTCAAATACCTCATCGAGACTTACTTTATGTTTGCTGGAATTTTGTTTGTCCTTTACATGTTTGGCCATTAGGCACAGATTAGCCATTTATGGTTCTTCATCATCTCCCGAATTAGGATTAGAGTCATTGTATAAATCACTCCACGATCCTCCAGCTACAAGGCCTTTGTCTCTCTTCTGAGGCCTTTTGTTTCCTTTGTATTCCTTCTTTGCATGTGATTTGTTCTTTAGTTCTTCTCTAAGAGGTTTGTTGTAGTTGGCAATGAAGTGGCCAGGCTTCTTGCAGTTGTAGCATAAATCATCCATTTGCTCCTGGCTGCTATAGTTGCTGACCTTCTTTGGCTTGCTGGTTTTGCCTAGACGCATGAACCTTCATAGTCTTTTTACCAGCATAGCAAAGTCTTCATCATCGTCTTCGTCACAGTCAGAGTCAATCTCAGTGTTGACCTTGGATGCACTTTTAGTTGCTTTGAGAGTAACACCCTTATCTTTCTTTCTTCCTTCTGATAGGGTTTCAGCTCGTTGAGTCAGCTCCAGTTCATATGTCAGGAGATTGTCATATAGCTATTGAACTGTCATCTCATGAAGATTCTTTGACTCTCTTATAGCAGTGGTTTTAGCATCCCACCTGCTTGGTAGGGCTCTCATGAACTTTATGATTAGATCTTTGTTTGGATAGATCTTCCCGTAGGCTCGTAGAGATTTGAGCAGAACGTTGAATCTCTCGTATGTTGCAGTGACGTTTTCTCCTTGAACATAAGAAAACATCTCATACTGTTGTGTCAGGAGAGATTGTTTGTTTTCTCTTACTTCTTCCGTTCCTTAGTACGTGATGAGCAGTGCTTCCCAAACCTCCTTCCTTCATTATTTCTTACGAATTCACTGAAACTCTAGAGAGAGAAATTATAGAGAAGCTATAGAAAAGTATTCTGCTCCTTCCCTACTTTTATATTCAGTTTCTTTTACGGTAAGGGATATTATTTGTTGTACTCGTTAGGGGTATTCATTCATTCTTATTGGTGAAATTCTTTTATTATTCCATTCTTTATTATTCTGTTGGAATAACCTATATACGTGGGATACCCTATACTTGGTGAAATTCTTCTATTATTCCATTATTTATTACTCTGTTGGAACATCATGTCTGTGCATTTTACGCCAGACTTGGTTCCAGTCTTTATTATTCTGTTGGAATATCCTGTCTGTGTGTTTTACGCCGGACGCGATTCCATTCTTTATTATTCTTTTGGAATATCCTGTATGTGCGTTTTACGCCGGACCAGGTTCCGTTATTTATTATTCTATTGGAATAACCTGCCTGTGCGGTCTATCGCATGTCTAATGATTTCTTTTGTTATTCCATTCTTTATTATACTCAGTTGTTTAAAACTTTGACTTCTATACTCCATGGAATTAGTGGAATATCCTTGATATTTGCGCTTCATTCAGTATCTTTTCATGGAAATATTCTTTTGAGCATTCTTGAATTTTACTCTACAAAGAAGTATCATGTTGACAATTTGGACGTTATTAGTTCCTGGTTAAATTAATTCTTGAACTTGTTTTATTGAATTCTTATATCATTGTCATCATCCTCATGTTTATATTTTGTTGAAAGTCATCTGTGGCCTGTAGTGTATAGATGGACTTAGTATGATTATGACCATGGATTATTCGGTGTAATCATGACCGTAATGTTACAAATGATGTGGTAAAAGTCGTCATTGGCCCGTAATGCATTGATGGACAGTTGTTGGTATGATAATGACCATTGATGAATACACGAATATCCTTGGCTGTGGTTCATGGATAATTTGTGGTTGTGATACTAATGATTATCCTTGGCCGTAGTGCAGGGATGATGTGGATTATTTATTAAGTTTGAGTCTCAAATGATAAAAGTCATGAAAAACCTTTTAAATCATAGAAGATAGTAGATTTTATTCTCTACTTGACTCTTCTAATGGATTGCTTGTTCCGCTGCAGTTAAACTTGATGTTTGTTATATTTTATTAGTCATAATATTTCTTACTGGGGTAGTTGAGCTCACCCTTTCTTTCACTGTTCTCTTCAGGAAATGAGAATATAGCTAGGATGAGTAGGGGAACGGAGTGATGGACCAGATGATAGTATTAGTAGTCCTCACTATTCTATTAAATAGTGTGACAATAAATGTAATGGGGACTTATTATGAGAGTGGATATTGTCTAGAAGATAGTATTTGTATTAAAACTCATAGCTCTCTTGTTGTATATTAAAGATTGTATTTGTATTCTGTACCATGTATTTGGCAACTCAGAATAGGTGATGTATACCTATTTTGGGAGAGTCACAGTTGGTATCAAAGCTTAGGGATATGATCTCTGGCTAAGATGTGAGACTAGAACTAGGAGGGGAGAGACAGGGAATTCCTTCGCTAGTATGACCTACCTAAGTTTTTTTTGGTAATTAATTAGTCGGTCAGAATATAGGGATAATATGTTACACGTCAATTAACATTTTTTTTGTGGCTGTATTTGAAAATGACATCCGAGAATGTTGAGAATAGCAATGGAGCACAGGCGACCGTTGATTCACCAAATATCAATAAACAGGATAATGTGCATCAGGAAGGCAACAATCCTCATGCAAACAACAACACTGACCAAATGATGAATGATGGAATGTTCAGAGGCTTTATGGAATTCATGCAACAGCAGGTGAGAGCGGCTCCTATCCAAAACGTAGGTGGAAACACTGGAAACTCTCGGACGGTTACCGCTAAATAGTTCAAGGAGCTGGGACCACCGGAGTTTATTGGAGAGCCAAAACCACTTAAGGCAGAAGCATGGATAAAGCAGATCACCAAGATATTTGATGTCTTGGGATGCTCCGAGGAGCAAAAGGTTCCTTTTGCCGCCTTTATGTTGCGAGGAGAGGCAGATTACTTGTGGGAATTAGTAAAGCGTACTCAACCAGCCGCATTGAAAATATCTTGGGAGAAGTTCCAAGAACTATTCAACGACAAGTACTTTTCCGAAAGTATTCGTCACATGAAGGAGGTGGAGTTCATCAAGTTGGAGAAGAATAATATTACCGTATTGCAGTATGAAGCTAAGTTTACCGAGTTGTCCCGGTTTGCGTCCCACTTGGTGGATAATGAAGAGAGAATGACGCGTATGTTTTTAAAAGGTCTGAAGTCGGAGATACATCAACATCTTATTTCTCATAAATTGTGTTTATATTCAGATGTTGTAAATAGGGCTCAGTTAGTAGAGCGCGATAATGAGTCAACGCAACCAAAAGAGAGCAGCCGGCCAAATGATAATACCAGTGAGAGCAGTCATTGAAGCGGTGACAACAAGCGTGGAGGGAATCAATAGGCCAGAAATGGTAACCACTTCGGTGGTAATCAGGGCCAAAGCAATAAGAATGGACATTTCAAGAAGAGGAGATTCATTAATGATGGAAAGACGACAGCACCAACACCTGTTGTTAAGGAAGGAGAAGGACCACCTATCATATGCTTCAAATGCGGAGGGGAGGGACACATCAGTCCAAACTGCGCGATGCCGTCCAAAGCATGTTATAATTGTGGAAGAGAAGGTCACTTAGCCCGATTTTGTCGTTCACCGAAGACAAATTCAGCTAGGATGGAGGCACCGAAGGTCGTCCCAGAAAAGTCAAAGCCGGTAGTGCAAGGGAGAGAGTTTGTTGTGACCTCACAGAAAGAAAAGAACCCGAATGAGGTCATCACGGGTAAGCTTATCATAAACTCTAGCGAAGTCTATACTTTATTTGATACCGGTTCTACCCATTCTTTTATTTCTCCTACTTGCGCTCAACGATTAAATTTGACTCCGGAGAAAGTAGACTTTGACTTATCTATGGAAACTCCATTGGGAGAAACCTTCATTACATCCACTTTTTATAATTCTTGTTTGGTTCAAATCGGTACCCTCACATTACCTGTCGATCATATTTCATTGAAAATACTTGCATTTGACGTGATTCTAGGGATTGATTGGTTAACTACTCATCATGCTAAAATTGAGTAGCATTTCTAATCAACCTATTAACCTATTATGCGAATTTAAGCGACCAAACCATTAAAATCAATCACGGTCATCTCAAGCCATAAAGCTATTCGTTTATTGAAAAACAGATGTCAAGCTTTCTTAGCCCACGTCACAGATCTAAACAAAAATACGTCAGTTTGGAATGATATTTCTATTGTTAATAAATTTCCTGACGTATTCACTAAAGAACTTCCTGGCCTACCCCCAGAGCGTGAAATTAAATTTTGTATCGACCTTGAACCCGATACAAAACCCATTCCCAAAGCCCCATATCGAATGGCTCCTATTGAACTTCAGGAGTTAAAGACCCAACTGCAGGAATTGTTAGACATTGGCTTTATTCATCCTAGTACTTCTCCTTGGGGTGCTCCTGTTGTATTCGTGAAAAAGAAAGATGGTAGTATGCGACTTTGTATTGATTATCGGGAGTTGAATCATGTCACCATCAAAAATAGGTACCCATTGCCACGTATTGATGACCTGTTTGACCAGTTGCAAGGAGCGCAATTCTTTTCAAAGATTGATCTTCGTTCCAGATATCACCAATTGAAGATTAGAACCGATGACATTCCAAAGACGGCTTTCAGAACTCGGTACGGGCATTATGAATTCCTAGTCATGTCCTTTGGATTGACTAATGCTACTGCTGCCTTCATGGATATGATGAACCGAGTATTCAAGGAATATTTGGATCACTTTGTGGTCGTCTTTATTGATAACATCCTTATTTATTCCAAAAGCCGTGAAGATCATGAGCAACACTTGAGGCTGACACTCCAAAAGCTTCGTGAATACAAGCTTTATGCCAAGTTGAAGAAATGTGAGTTCTGGCTTGAGGAAGTAGCATTCCATGGGCACATATTATCAAGTCATGAAATATCAGTTGACCCGGCAAATATTGAAGCAATTCAAAGCTGGGAGCAACCTAAATCAGTGACCGAAGTACGTAGCTTTCTCGGCTTAGCTAGTTATTATTGGAGATTTGAGGAAGGATTTTCTCGAATAGCTACTCCATTAACTCAGATGACTCGGAAAGATACAATGTTCAGTTGGATCGAAGAATGTGAGAAGAGTTTTCAACAACTCAAGAGGAGACTCATTTCAGCACCTGTTATGACAATACCATCTGGCTCGGAGGGATTTGTCGTCTACAGTGATGCTTCGGGTAAAGGGTTGGGATGTGTTCTCATGCAATATGGGAAAGTCATAGCCTATGCCTCAAGACAACTCAAAGAATATGAGAGGAATTATCCTACTCATGACCTAGAATTTGCAGCTGTTGTCTTTGCACTTAAAATTTGGAGGCATTACTTGTATGGGGAGAAGGTGGAGATCTTTACGGATCATAAAAGCCTCAAATATTTCTTCACTCAAAAGGAACTCAACATGCGACAACGATGTTGGCTTGAACTGTTAAAAGATTATGATCATACCATCCAATACCATCCTGGAAAAGCGAACGTGGTAGCTGACGCATTGAGTAGAACATCATATGCAAGTACGAGTGCGATATTGTCAACGCAAAGGCCCATTTTGTGTGACTTGCAAAGGATGGAGATAGAGTTAAAAACTCTAGGGACCCATGTGATGATGGAAAATATACGAGTAGAACCGACTTTAATTGATAAAGTTAAAGCTGCTCAAGTTACAGACCCAGAGTTGATGTGTATGAAGAAGAAAGTGCAAGAAGGTGCTATGGCGGAAGCAAGAATCGATGAAGAAGGAATACTTCAAGTAAACTCCAGACTTTGTGTTCCTAACGACCCTGATTTAAAGTATAAAATCATGATGGAGGAGCATAACACACCGTTTGCAATCCATCTTGGGAGTATCAAAATGTATCATAATATTCGTCATACATTTTGGTGGAGCAATAAGAAGAGAGCGATAGCGTTGTTTATCTCAAGGTGTCTAACTTATCAACGAGTTAAAGCGGAGCATCAAGTACCAAAAGATCCATTGCAACCACTTGAAATTCTAGAATGGAAGTGGGAGCACATTATCATGGATTTCGTTACCGGTCTTCCTAAGGTTTCTCAAGGTATAGATGCGATTTGGGTCATTGTTGATAGATTGACCAAGTCTGCTCATTTCTTACCGATACGAGAAACTTATACACTTGAACGTCTTGCTCGTATGTACATAAATGAGATTGTAAGACTGCATGGTATGCCAGTATCCATTGTTTTTGATCGAGACCCAAGATTCATTTCACGATTTTGGGTTAGTTTGCAGAAAGCTACGGGCACAGATTTACGATTTTGCTCGGCATATCATCCTCAGACGGACAAACAGTCGGAGAGGACTATTCAAACTCTTGAAGATCTATTAAGACTCTGTGTCCTTGATTTCAAGGGAAGTTGGGACAAGTTCTTACCATTGGTGGAGTTTTCCTACAACAATAGTTATCAAGCAAGTATTGGCATGGCTCCATTTGAAGCGTTGTATGGAAAAAAGTGTCGTTCTCCAGTATGCTAGGATGAGGTGGGTGAAGCAACGCTGTTGGGACCAGAGTTGGTACGTATGACTACGGAAAAGATTCAAACGATCCGTAAATGTATAAAAACCTCACAAGATCGATAAAAGAGTTATGTTGATCTTCATCGAAAGGATGTGGAATTCGATATAGGAGATCATGTGTTTCTCTGTGGAAAGGAGTTACGAGATTTGGAAAGAGAGGAAAGCTCAATCCTCGATTCATCGGCCCATTTTTAATCCTCGATCGAGTAGGAACTGTGGCCTATAGACTCGCTTTACCGCCAAGCATGTCTCGTGTTCATAACGTTATTCACATATCTATGTTACGTAAATATGTGGAAGACCCGAACCACATTATTGAGTTAGAACTGGACGAAATAGCAAAAGATTTGACGTATGAAGAGGTTCCTGTTCAAATCTTGGATAAGAAGGAACACATTCTACGCTCCAAGGTTATACCTCAAGTCAAGTTTTTGTGGAGAAACCACGATGTTGATGAAATGACTTGGGAGTTAGAATCTGAAATGAAATCAAGGTATCCTTACCTCTTCGACATACCAGGTACATACCCTAATTTTGAGGGCGAAATTTCATAAGAAAGGGAGCTTTTAAGACCCCAACTTTTATGAATAAAGATGAATTTTCTATAAATATCATTTTTGAATATTATGGAATGAATTTGATATAATGTTATAGTTGTGGATAATATTTATAAATTTTTCAAAGTACGCAAGTTGTTATATAATATTCGATTGGTCGGGGAATATTCGTTTTAACGGTGAATATTAAATGCAATGGCACACAATCATTGGTGGACCTCATGCGGAATTATTGTCGATTGAGAAAATGACAAAAATACTTTATGAAAATAACGGCGGAAGTTTTACCGTTAATGGTTGAAACACACACGTTGTTAAAGAAATACGATGTACGCAGAGTTGCACAATGAGATATACCGGTATTGAGTATTGATGCTTATGTGATAAGTCACCGAGTTTTTCTTTTATTGGTATTATTAATGTAATAAAAGCAGAAAAGTTTTTTATATAAAACATAATACTTTTATAAAGTTATCTGTTTTATTAGATAATAATTAGAATATATTATATTTTATTATGCATAGTGTTTGCATAGTGCCTGCATAATGTCTGCATAGCAAAATCTTTTATAAAGTTATTCGGTTTATTAGATTATAAATAGAATATATTTTATTTTATTTAAAAGATTTTGCTTTAAATATGGACCGTCAGAATAAAGTAAATCAATTTGGACCGTTCATGAGTTAGTTACTATGCAATCCATTTTTCTATAAATAGAAGCTCATTCCTTCATTATTTCTTACGAATTCACTGAAACTCTAGAGAGAGAAATTATAGAGAAGCGATAGAAAAGTATTCTGCTCCTTCCCTACTCTTATATTTAGTTTCTTTTACGGTAAGGGATATTATTGGTTATACTCGTTAGGGGTATTCCTTCTTTCTTATTGGTGAAATTCTTTTGTTATTTCATTCTTTATTATTCTGTTGGAATAACCTGTATACGCGGGATACCCTATACTTGGTGATATTCTTCTGTTATTCCATTATTTATTATTCTATTGGAACATCCTGTTTGTGCGTTTTACGACGGACCTGGTTCCACTCTTTATTATTCTGTTGGAATATCATGTCTGTGCATTTTACGCCGGACCTGATTCCATTCTTTATTATTCTGTTGGAATATCCTGTCTGTGCGTTTTACGAAGGACCTGGTTCTGTTATTTATTATTCTGTTGGAATATCCTATCTATGCGTTTTGTGCCGGATATGGTTCCGTTATTTATTATTCTGTTGGAATAACCTGCCTGTGCGGTCTATCGCATACCTGGTGATTTCATTTGTTATTCCATTCTTTATTATACTCAGTTGGTTAAAACTTTGACTTCTATACTCCATGAAATTAGTGGAATATCCTTGATATTTGCGTTTTATCCAGTATCTTTTCATAGAAATATTCTTCTGAGCATTCTTGAATTTTACTCTACAAAGAAGTATCATGTTGACCATTTGGACGTTATTAGTTCATGGATAAATTAATTCTTGAACTTGTTTTTTTGAATTCTTATATCAGTGTCATCATCCTCATGTTTATATTTTATTGAAAATCATCTGTGGTATGTAGTGCATAGATGGACTTGGTATGATTATGACCAGGGATTATTCGGTGTAATCATGACCGTAATGTTACAAATGATGTGATAAAACTCATCAGTGGCCCGTAATGCATTGATGGACAGTTGTTGGTATGAACATGACCATTAATGAATACACGAATATCCTTGGCTGTGGTGCATGGATAATTTGTGGTTGTGATACTAATGAATATCTTTGGCCGTAGTGCAGGGATGATGTGGAATATTTATTAAGCTGAGTCTCAGCGATAAAAGTCATGAAAAACCTTTTAAATCATAAAAGATAGTAGATTTTATTCTCTACTTGACTCTTCTAATGGATTGCTTGTTCCGCTGCAGTTAAACTTGATGTTTGTTATTTTTTATCGGTTTAACACTATTTAAGGCTAATGATAATTTATTCTGCATTATCTTAGTCATAATATTTCTTACTGGGCTAGTTGAGCTCACCCTTTCTTTCACTGTTCTCTCCAAGAAATGAGAATATAGCTAGGACGAGTCGGGGAACGGAGTGATGGACCAGATGATAGTATTAATTAGTAGTCTTCGTTATTCTGTTAAATAGTGTGATAATAAATGTAATGAGGACTTTTTCTGAGAGTGGATATTGTCTAGAAGACAGTATTTGTATTAAAACTCAAAGCTCTCTTGTTGTATATTAAAGATTGTATTTGTATTCTGTACCATGTATTTGGCGACTCAGAATAGGTTATGTATACCTATTTTGGGGGCGTCACAAAGCTCCTAGTCCACTCTTCTACTTTTTGAGTAGGAAATCCACTAAGGATGTCTTTTACACTTTCTAAATCACTTAGATTCCTTCTAGACCAGCAATCTTGGAACTTCTTAGTTCACTCTTTAACTCTTCAAGTCCACCAGACTTGGCTCTCTTAAAGTTCACTTAGAACTCTTCAAGTCCTTCTGACTTGGAACTTTTTCTTCAGTTGATTGGTAGATGTTGAGTTTTTTATGGTTGCTGCTTAGTTGCTGTTTAAGCACTTGTTCAAAAGAACTGAGTAGCTGAGCAAGATTTTCTTTTTCTCAGATTGTAGAGTTGAGCTTTGAGAGTTCTTGTTTGTTTTTGTTCAATGCTTGATTGCTTCTCTCATATGCTTGATTTGCATATATGTGATCTTGAAAACTATCCGTTGGATTCATCCGTTGAAGCATTAAATGCGGTTTACCTTTATGTTCTTTGTTGGAGACTTTCCTGCCCATCTTCTGAATTGCATTCTGGCCCACTGACACATCAGACTGCTTTCTCACCTAACACCTGAACATGTGTTTTCCCCCTTACCAATGGTACTTTCTTTAGCTTCTTCAATACGCTTCTTTGTAGCATACTAAGGATATTTCTTATGACTTTGGGACTGGTGAGTACTACAACGTTTAGAATCCAATCCTTATATGTTGAAGTTTGTCTCCACATAAATCGTGAGGCTTGATGCTTCTGACACAAGACAGATGATACTCTACGATTCAGATCGTGGTACTCTACGATTCAAATCGTGGTACTCTACGATTCAGATCGTGGTGACTTGTCGCCTTGGTGCTTGGTCTGATGCTATCAGCCGAGAGCACTACGATCTCTCTTAAATAATTGCACACTACGATCTTTGCTTGCTTGATTTGTAAACTCTATGTTTCCGAGAGCACACTACGATCTCTGAGTTGGCTCGACAAACTTTGGGACAACTCTATGACTTCTGAAGAGGCTCTTCAAGGCAGGCACACTACGATTCTTGAAGCTCCACGCTTTTGCCTTGACTTCCGCAATCTTGATCAGATTGATGCACTAGGAATTCTTCGAAGCCTATCTATTACATTTCAAGATCAACCTAACGACTTTGATCTTTCTATCTATACATTCATTTTCAGAATGATACACATTAAGAGCTTAGATCAACCTAAAAAATTTGATCTATCACCAAGTCCTTGTACATATATTCCTTGAAGGACTTTATAAATAATCATGAGCATTTGTATTTAACCACCAAATCAACATATTCATTCTCCCAACAACCTTTAATTACCACCAAGGGGAACGTGCAACAGGAAGGCAATATTCCTCCTGTAAACAACACTACCGAACAAATGATGAATGATGGGATGTTCAAAAGCTTTTTGCAGTTCATGCAAAACTAGACAAGGGAGACTCGTGCATAGAATACGGGTGGAAATGATAGGAATGCGTGACTTGTCACAGCTAAGCAGTTCAAAGAGTTGGGACCACCAGAATTTGCGAAAAAGCCGGATCCGATCCAGGCAGAAACGTGGGTCAAAAAAATTACCAAGATATTTGATGTCTTGGGATGCACGGAGGAACAGAAGGTTCCATTCACCACCTTTATGTTCTGTAGTGAGGCAGATTACTGGTAGGAATCTGTGAATCGCACCCAACCAGCCGCACTCAATATGTCTTGGGAAATATTTCAAAAACTATTTAATGACAAGTACTTTCCTAAAAGTTATCGTCATATAAAGGAGGTGGCATTTTCAGACTAGAACAAAATAACATGATGGTGTCCCAGTACGAGGCGAAGTTTGCATAGTTATCTAGGTTTGCACCTCATTTGGTCGAAAAGAGGAACGAATGACGAGGATGTTTCTGAGAGGTCTAAAGCCCGAGATTCGACAATATCTTATATCTCATAAATTTTCTTTATATTCGGATGTTGTAAACATGGCTCAATTATTAGAGCGAGATAATGAGTACGTGCAACCGAGGGACCACTACCAGGGTCATACCGGTGGCGCCAGCCATCAGAGCAATGAAAACCAGCAGGGATGAAAACATTCTGACAAAAGCGGTATACACTCTGGTGGTAATCGTGGTCGTGATAATAGAAGGAGCGAGTCGGGAGGAGATTTCAAGAAGAGAAGGTACAACAATGATAACATGAAGACGTCAGCACAAACATCAACTATTTTTAGGGGAGGAGAATGAGCACCAGTCGTTTGTTACAAATGCGGTAAAGAGGGTCACATCAGCTTAAACTGCCCACAACAATCCAAGGTGTGTTATAACTGTGGAAAGGAAGGTTATATAGCTAGAGATTATCTAGTTGCAAAACCAAGTTCAACGGGGATGGTGACTCCAAAGGCTATCCCGGACAAGTCAAAGTCGATGGTTCTTGGAAGGGCGTTTTTCGTGACTACACAAAACACGACGAACCCAAACGAGGTGATCTCGGGTAAGCTAATCATAAACTCTTGCAAAATTTATACCTTATTAGATACCGGTTCTACCCATTCTTTTATCTCTCTTGCTTGTGCTCAACGTTTAAACTTGACTCTGGAGAAATTAGACCTTGACTTATCTGTTGAGACTCCGTTAGGAGAAACTTTCATTACATCTACTATTTATAAATCTTGCTTGATTCAAGTTGGAACCATCACATTACTTGCCGATCTTATTTCGTTGAAAATTCTTGCATTTGATGTGATTTTAGGGATTGATTGGTTAACCACGCTTCATGCTAAAATTGATTGTTTTCGTAAGGTTGTTAGTTTTCATATTCCTAACCAACCTATTATGCAAATTCAAACAACCAAACCATTAAAGTCAATCACTATCATATCAAGCCGTAAAGCTATTCTTTTATTGAAACATGGATGTCAAGCTTTCTTAGCCCATGTCACGGACTTGAACAAAAACACGTCAGATTTGAATAAAATTTCTGTTGTTAGCGAATTTCCTGTCGTATTTCCTGAAGAACTTCACGGTCTACCCCCAGAACGTGAAGTTGAATTCTTTATTGAGCTTGAACCTGGTACAAAGCACATTTCTAAAACCCCATATCGAATGGCTCTTATTGAACTTTAGGAGTTAAAGGTCCAACTTCAGGAGTTGTTGGACATAAGTTTTATTCATCCTAGTACATCTCCTTGGGGTGCTCCTATGTTATTCATAAAAAAGAAAGACGGGAGTATGTGACTTTGTATTGACTACCGAGAGTTGAACCAGGTCACTATCAAGAATAGGTATCCGTTACTTCGCATTGATAACTTGTTTGACCAGTTGCAAGGAGCACAATTCTTTTCAAAGATCGATCTTCATTCTGGATATCATCAGCTGAAGATTAAAACTGAGGATATTCCAAAGACTGCCTTCAGAACTTGATACGTGCATTATGAATTCTTAGTCATGTGTTTTGGATTGACTAATGCTCCTGCTGCTTTCATGGATATGATGAACTGTGTGTTTAACAAATATTTGGATCAGTTCGTTGTTGTCTTTATTGAAGACATCCTCATTTATTCCAAAAGCCGTGAAGATCATGAGCACCATTTGAAGCTGGTACTTCAAAGGCTTTGCGATAACAAGCTATATGCCAAGCTGAAGAAATGTGAGTTTTGGCTTGAGGAAGTAGCATTCCTTGGGCATGTGGTGTCAAAACATGGAGTATCTGTCGACCCGGCGAAGATTGGAGCAACCGAAGTCAGTGACCGAAGTACGTAGCTTTCTGAGCTTAGCTGGTTACTATCGGAGATTCGTGGAAGGAGTTTCTCGAATCGCTACTCCGTTAACTTAGCTGACTCATAAAGATATAAAATTTGGTTGGAGCGAGGATTGTGAGACGAGTTTCCAAGAGCTTAAGGGGAGACTCATTTCGGCACCTGTTCTGACAATACCATCTGGTTCGGATGGATTTGTTATCTACTGCAATGCTTCAGGCAAAGGGTTAGGATGTGTTCTCATGCAACATGGGAAATTCATAGCCTATGCCTTGCGACAACTCAAAGAATATGAGAGGAATTATACTACTCATGATTTGGAGTTAGCAGCAGTCATTTTCACGTTGAAGATCTAGAGACACTACCTGTATGGGGATAAAGTGGAGATCTATACAGATCATAAAATCCTAATATATTTCTTCACCCAAAAGGAACTCAATATGCGGCAACGACGTTGGCTCGAGCTGTTGAAAGATTACGACTATACCATCCAATATCATCCTGGAAAAGCAAACGTGGTAGCTGACGCATTGAGTAGAAGATCATATGCGGGTACGAGTGCAATGTTGTTAACACAAAGGTCCATTTTGTATGACTTGCAAAGGATAGAAATAGAGGTAAAGGCTCCAAGTACCCACGTGATGATATCAAACATACAAGTAGAACCGACTTTAATCGATAAAGTTAAAGCTTCTCAAGCTACAGACATGGAGCTAATGCGTATGAAGATGAAAGTGCAAGAAGGTGTTATTCCAGAAGCAAGACTCGATGGCGAAGGAATACTTCGAGTCAACTCCAGACTTTGTGTTCCTAACGATTCTTACTTAAAGCATAGAATCATGATGGAGGCACAGAACACACCGTTTGCAATCCATCGTGGGAGTACCAAAATGTATCATGATATTCGACATACATTTTGGTGGAGCAATATGAAAAGAGAGATCGCAGAGTTTATATCGAGGTGTTTAACTTGTCAACGTGTAAAAGTGGAGCATCAAGTACCAAAGGGTCCATTGCAACCACTTGAGATTCCGAAATGGAAGTGGGAACACATTACTATGGATTTCGTTATGGGTCTTCCCAAGGTTTCTCAAGGCATAGATGCAATTTGGGTTATTGTTGATAGATTAACCAAGTCTGCTCATTTCATGCCTATACGGGAGACTTATTCCCTTGAACGTCTTGCTAGTATTACGTAAATAAAAAATTTTAAATTGTGAGATTGCATGACATGCCAGTATCCATATTTTTGGATCGTGACCCAAGATTCACTTCACGATTTTGGGTTAGCTTGCAGAAAGCTATGGGCACAGATTTACGATTCAGTTCGGCATACCATCCTCAAACGGACGGACAATTAGAGAGGACTATTCAAACTCTTGAAGATCTATTAAGACTCTGTGTTCTAGATTTCAAAGGGAGTTGGGATAAGTACCTACCATTGGTGGAATTCTCCTATAACAACAGTTATCAAGCAAGTATAGGTGTGGCTCCATTCAAGGTGTTGTATAGAAGAAAATGTCGTTCTCCACTATGCTAGGACGAGGTGGGTGAAGCAACATTGTTTGGACCAGAGTTGGTACGCATGACTACAGAAAAAATCCAAACGATTCGACAACGTATACAAACAGCACAAGATCGACAAAAGAGTTATGGCGATCTTCATCGGAAGGACGTGGAATTTAATATTGGGGATCATGTATTGTTACTTGTTGCACCATGGAAGCGAGTTACAAGATTTGGGAAGAGAGGAAAGCTTAATCCATGATTTATTGGTCCATTTGAGATTCTTGACCGAATAGGAAATGTGGCCTATAGACTCGCATTACCTCCAAGCATGTCTCGTGTTCATAATGTTTTTCACATATCTATGCTTCGTAAATATGTTAAAGACCCGAACCACATTATTGAGTTAGAACCGGATGAGATAGTAAAGATTTAACGTCGAGGAGGTACTGTTAAGATCTTGGATAGGAAAGAGTATGTCCTACGCACGAAGGTTATACCACAAGTTAAGGTTTTGTGGAGAAACCATGCTATTGAAGAAATGACCTGGGAGTTGGAATCAAAAATGAAAGCGAGGTATCCTCACCTTTTCGAAACACCAAATACGTACGTCAATTTTGAGGACAAAATTTCATAAGGAGAGGAGGTTGTAAGACCCCAACTTATTGTAAATTAAATCAAATTTCCTCTAATTATTATGGTGAATAATAATGTGTTAATTTTATATAATTCTTTGGTTATGGGTGAAATGTGCAAATTTTGCAAAATAAGCAAGTGGTTATAAAATATTCATTGTTGTCGGGGAATATTCGTTTGGTCATGGAATATTCTTTACATGCGGAATATTAAATGCGACGCCTGCGACCATTTGTGGGCTCCAAAACGGATAACGGTCGAATGACAAAAATGACAAGTTTTAGTTTTTATAAAAAACGGCATAATAGTTACCGTTAACACTGTTGGAATACCCGGTGGTTAAAATACAAGATGTCTGGCGTGGTTGCACAAAGATGCACGGGTTTTGCACAATATTTTGAATTATTGATTCTTACGTAAGAAGACCTTACTTAATAATTGTTACAGTAATTGTTGCGTTGATATTTTATATTATTGTTGTTTCAATAATTGTCATTTCATAGTATCTCCATTATCAGATCAATAATTCATATTATTTAAATAATATAGTTAGATAGCATTATTGGCAATGTCTAAGGAAGTTCTGTCTAGGAAAAGGGTTTGGTCACCTAATTGCGCGCCAGTAAGGAGAAATCCTTATCGGAAAGCCCCCTCTTTCCTGGGAACGACCTGGCTGTCATAATTGCGATTCTGCAATATTATTTGTGAATAATTAATTATTAATTTATATGATAAGGAAATATTTATTTTATGCGGTTATAAATGATGGATATATTTATTGTGGTTATAAATAAAAGAATAAATGTTGAGGTGTTTTATCAGTATTTTGATGGAATGAAGGTATTAAAAATCGTCCGTATTTGTATTTCGGACATTTTCAGTTTGGAATTTTGAAAAACTTAAACTTACAAAGTTGTAGAGAATTTAATTTCCTGTGGAATAGACATGAGATTCGAATTTTTCTGATAAAATGGCTGTTTATTATGAATTATTGAAGTTTCGAAAATTAATATTTTTATTAAAAATATGGTGGGCCCCACTTTTGGTTGGTGAGAAATAAAATGTGCTAGAATATATTTTCAAAAGTGGTGGGAAGGCTTGAATAGTAGCAGGTCAAACCATCAGGTAGCAGGTTAGTCTGTTATGACGTTCTAAGCATTTTCCTATAAATATGGTGCTTAGTTAGAATTGAAAATCACACAAGAAACAAATTTTCTCTCTTTCTCTCTCTATATTATCGAGCGTATTTTGTGAGTATTTAGATACTTTGTGAGTTGTTATTCATCAGTGCAAGTTTCCTTCAGCCTTATACCAATATTCCGATCAGAAGTACTGATATTTTGAGGTAAGGAATGTTGTTTTCTTCATAATGATGTTATTCTTTCAATATCATTATACTAAAATATTGGTATGGATTTTATTATGGATTTTCTACTTTTTTGTGTCGGGGTTACTATTCATGTATACGACACTATTCACCAAAAAAATAATTCTTCTTTTTGTCCAAGTTGTCTATTATGGTTACTATCTTTGATTGTATCCATGTTTTGATCTTTATTTTAGAATTCTTCTTCAAAATTTGTTATTATGGAGTATTATTGAACTTGGATAAACTATAATACGAATTCCTAATATTTGTCCTTTTGTTTCACTGGATTCATTTTCTTTAAGATATTTTTCATCGTCCTCAGTCCTAAATGATGATATTAATGAATATCTTTGGCCTGTAATGCAAAGATGAATGATTACCTAATGAATATCTTTGGCCTGTAGTGCAAAGATGAACATGACCAACTGGTGATACAAATGAATATCTTTGGCCTGTAGTGCAAAGATGAATATTTGATTCAAAATGTATATTGATTGATGTTACAGGGATACAAATATTGATGATGGACTTTTAAATCTTAGAAGATAGTAGAATTCTTTCTCTACTTGACTCTTCTAATGGATTGTTATTTCCGCTGCAGTTGTTGATCTAAAACTTGTTGTCTATTATATTCTATCAGATTTGTCTCTGTTGAAGACTAATGATAATTTGTTGTATATTATCTTAGTCATAATATTCCTTACTGGGCTAGTTGAGCTCACCCTTTTCCTTTTGTTCCATTGTTCTTCTCAGGAGGGGAGAATATAACAGGAAATAGCCAGGGTATGGAGTGATGATTCAGGATAGTTATTTTAGTAGTCCTCACTATTTTGTAAAATAGTGTGTCAATAATTGTAATGAGGACTCCTTTTGAGTTTGTATACTGTGTATTAGACAATATTTGTATTCAAACTCATAGTATATGTGTTGCCGTATTTTGCACGACAATTGTATTACTGAAGTTGTATTTGATTCTGTACCATGTATTTGGAAACTCAGAATGGGTGATGTATACTTATTTTGGGGGCGTCACAGGTACGGGAAAAGGCCAAAGTCCTATTCTTTTGTGTTGTTGCAGTGGCATGAAGGATAGTGGTTGGCTTGGTTTGGAACTCATTTGGGCGTCAAATTATGATGAGAATACATGTCTTAGGCTGGTTATTAACAAGATATATCAAGGGGAGATATCATAAAAGAATTAATTAACATTTGGAAGCTTAATTAGGAGCTAGAGCATTGGAGGAAGGATTTGAAGGAGGATTCACGAGAATGTCATATTGAAGTTAGAGAGAAAGGTGGTTCTGGAATCATTCTTTTTTTTTATTTCAATACTTGTAATTGGGATGATGTTTACTTTAATTATTTTAGGTTTATTTCATATATGATGAACTAAATTCTTTATTAGGCTTAGGGCAGATCTTTTGGTTAAATGATGATTATGTAGCTTTGAATTTTAATTTAATAATCTATCTTTCAGTTTATCTATAGTGATTTGCGTTTAAATTTATGAATTGCTTTATCACCAATTCTGTGTGGAATTATATGGACTCGAGAGATGAAGTATGAATCTAGACTTAGTCATTATAGCATGTGTTCTTGAATTCTGTGAGTGAATGCAATCTTGATGAATGTTAGGGTAGAGATATGCTTAGCATCATATGTAATCGGATAGAGAAGTTGAATTTAAACCTTCTTTGATTGTAATTCACATAGAGATATAATGAATTAGTAGATTAAGGTGTTTAGCTTAATTCTATCTAATTTATGGATTTGAGTTAATATGGTATTAGTGCATCGAGAGGTGGCAAGTTCTACTTGAGTGTTCTTCATTAAAAAACTGGGATAGTGCATTAAACTGGAAATAGGGTGTAGTAATCAGAGTGATACTTGAAGTGAAGTCCTAAGCCTAATTCTTCATTATTTGCTTGAAATTTTAGTTTTTGAGTTTGTTGATTGCTTAATATTTTTATGTTTTTAGTTGTTAATAATTATAATCACTGAATTGGATAGTTTAATAAAATTTGGATTAATATAAAGCTGGTAATTGTTAGGATTAATTTCTTATTAAGTCTTTGTGGGAACGATACATGACTTATCATTATATTACTTGTTGACCATGTGCACTTGCATGTGAGCGTATATAGATTTTACCCAAAAAGTTTTTAGCATCGTTGCCAGGGACTAATATAGAATTAATATTTTGCAATATCAGTTTAATTATTCTAGTTTTACTTAAACATTTTTCTTTTGTTTTGTTATTTCCTGTTTCAGGTTCTTGAAGTCAGTTTATGCAAACTCGGTCAAAAAACCTAGACTTGCTTCATTTTGAGGACGATATTGAGAAACAATTTCAAAGGTTAAGTAAGTGGATTAAAGACACAAGGGAAGATTTTGAGAATTCTGAAAAAGTGGAAATAATGGCTGTCGAAGACCAGAAAGTGTTGAGAGGTTTTGCTACACCTAAGATGACTAAGCTTCAGTCGAGTATCACCAGGCCAATAATTGCTGCAAATACGTTTGAAATCAAGCCTGGGACTATTCAGATGATCCAAAACTCAGTTCAGTTTAGGGGACTTGCAAATGATGATCCGAATGAACACTTGATTAGCTTTTTGGAGATATGTGACACCTTCAAATACAATGGGGTATCGGACGATGCAGTCAGACTTCGATTGTTTCCGTTCACACTACGGGACAAAGCGAAGAGTTGGTTACATTCTCTACCATCGGGATCAATAACTACTTGGGATGACCTTGCTCAAAAGTTCCTGGCTAAATTCTTTCCACCAACAAAGACTGCAAAAATGAGAAACGAGATTACCATGTTTGAACAACAGCATGTAGAATCATTGTATGAGGCATGAGAGAAGTACAAGGAATTGATCAGAAAATTCCCACATCACGGATTACCTTAATGGCTGCAGATGAACACATTCTATAATGGATTGAATGGGAATCTCTGGAGTAGTATAGATGCAACGTCAGGTGGAGCGTTCATGGCTAAGAGTTATGAGGAGGCATACGAATTAGTTGAAACTATGGCAGCTAATAACTACCAGTGGCCTACATCGAGGATGACACAACCTAAAGTGGATGGGATTTTAGATGTAGATGGAGTTGTTAGGTTTGTAATATTCATGAACGCAATCAAATTGCAAAAATAAGCGGAAACGTGTAAAATCAGAGTTTAAAAAAATTTACAAACCATAAACCCGGATCACCCTTTATGCATAATTATTAACTAAACGAAAAAGATGAATAAGAAACATACCCTTGAAGATCCGAGCTTCCTCAGGTACAAGTTCACCTCCAATCCTTTTCGCGTTCAACTTAAATCCACCGGGTTTGGTTCCTTCCTTTGATCAACGTTAGCCACCCAAGTGTTTGGCCTCTAGAGGTGATCCACCAAGGAAGAAGAAGGATTCAAGAAGATGGGTGGTTGGCTAAACCCTAGTTTTTCTATCTCTATAGAAAAAGAGCGTACTCTCAAACTATTGGAATTAACGTATATCTGATATCTGATATAAGACTCCTCTTATAAAGATATCAAGTAACCCTATTAAAAATAAGGTATTTTTAATTAAACTCTTTTAATTAAATGGGCTCCCTAATCTTATTAGGGATAATTAATTAAATCCTTTAATTAATTTTCCTCCTAATCTATTAGGAATAAATGAGAGTACTTATATTAAATTAATTCCTAAACTCTTCTAGAAATTAAAATAATAATAATTGTAATAATATTAATAAGACTCCTCTTATTAATTTATATTTAATATTTCTAAAATATTAAATAATAAATATTAAGCTATTTAATTTATTCCATCACCATAGATTAAATTAAATATACTTAATATATTATTACGATTATGCCATTAACTTCTTAAATAATTATTCTTCCTTTTATGGTGTGACCCTTTAGGTTCTGCATATTAAACCTATTGTGAATAAATCAATTAGAATGCTTTTAATCTTATTTAAATAAATAAATTAAACAATTAATTTATTTAAATAAATAATATTTATTCTACAATAGGGATAAGCCTCCCAAGCGATCAACGACTTTCCGAGATAATATAGATTTCAACATTAATCATTAAAGAACCTTTGAGTAAATAGTTACCATACAATTCAATCCTTCCACCATACAATGTCCCAATTAAATATAAGACATGGAATTCTTTGTCAAGTCTTATTTTATTTAATTATATGTATTTCGATCCTTAAATGCACAACTCCAAATAATGCAAATTAGAAACTCCTTTCTAAATTCATTACGCCTTGGCCAAGGACTCTCTTGGGTTGTCATTTATCGAATCACATAGGACATTTCTCTTCTTTTAATAAAGTGGTAGATTCTTTATTGATCATACATTATCTCTATGTACAACTTATTATACCCAAGCATACCATTTGATATACCCTAAGGGTCTTAAGGAATAAGTCAAAGTATAACTCATCATACACAAGATACTATGATGATCTCAAGTCCAAGATCACTTGTACTACTATCACTACAGAATTCCTATTGACAGCAAGTAAAACTCCATTAGGTATTCCTTAGCGAGCCACGTTCAGTGAACTTATTCTCTAATAAGCACCTACATACTTGCTTTAGTGTCTCCACACAAATGATCATGAGATCAATCATCCTCATCCAATGAGCAAGCAACGTATGTACCAATCTATCCGGATTCACTAATCCCCAATTTAGTAATCCAATGATTGGGAACTATTTTAGTTTTAAGCTTTCAAAGAATTTAGATCTCATTAGAATGATCATCATCATTATTCTAAAAGCATTGCTTAAAACTATGGGTTTATCACATATTATAAAAACAAACATCATGTAGATAATTAAAAGCCTTTAATAAATTAATACTTTTTATTAATAAATGAATAAGATTGTTACAAAGTATATGCTTTATCATCAAACATGATTGGCTTGTGTGCATACTACTTTCAATCTCCTACTTGCACTAAAGCCAATCGTCATGGTATCTCATACTCTTCTTCTCTAAGTGACGATTATCCTGCTGTTGGATAAGCTTTAGTTAATGGATATGTAATGTTGTTCATGAGAGTCCACTATCTCCATAGTGATTTCCCATCTTTCAATGATTCTAATAATCAAATGAAAGTGCCACAACACATGTTTAGATCCAATATGAGACTTAGAAACTATTCCTAGTTCTGTAATAAACTTTTAATCCAAACAATCAACTTGCAGCTTCATTTATAGCTATATACTTTGTCTTTATCACTAAACCAAAGAACTCTTTCTTTGTTTGGAACCTTTCCAATTCATTGCACCACTGCTCAAGATAACGCTTTACCTTAAAGTGGATTTTACGTCATCTTGGTGCATCTGAAAAACTTGAGTCATTAAGCCCTCTAGTTTTAATTTAGACCCACCATGAATATGATCACATCCTTAGTGCTTGGGTTAAGCACTTTAAGATGTTTTTCAGCGACTCATAGTGAACTTCTCCAGAATATGACTGATCAACATCAGGTCTCGTATATTTCATTGCATACATGATAGTCACTCATGTGACCTCTCTTTTCAGGAGTCTGTGGGGACTATTAAGAGAGATACACTCCATAGCTCATCAACATGAGACATCTCTTGGAGTTTGCCATGCTAAACGACTTTAGCATCAAATGAATATACGTTCCTTGGGTTAAGTCGAGCATCCTGTTGTATCTAACTATATAGATTTTATCCCCAATTAAGATACTCTTCCCAAACCATTCATGGAGGAATGTTTAGACAACTTTATCTTTACTGATTGTAGCATTGGTATGTCATTCCTTATCCGTAGTATATCAACATATAGTACTAGGAATGTCACGATGCTCCCACTGAACCTTTTGTACACACTAGGTTCATTCTTATTTTTGATAAAATCAAACTCCTTTGATTGCCCCATCAAAATGAATGTTCCATATTTTAGAAACTTGCTTCAATCCATTTCTCTGAGTGTCTACAACACTTACCTCATCGTATGTAACTGGATCATCATCTTCTATGATGTGTACCTCATCATCATCATGATGAATCCATACCTCCAGTATCTTGGTGCTATTCCGATTTACGATTCAGTTGTGGTATAATAGGTCTATCTACAGGTTCCTCTTATTTGACTTATAGTATTTTGTGGTTCTTGAACTCTTCAAGATCTATTATCCTCCCACTAGCCCCTTTTAATGATAAACACATTTATCTTAGAAGGCATCGTGTTTTGCAACAAACACCTTTTGCTAAGTAGGATTATAGAACATATACCCTAAACTTACTTTAGGATGTCCCACAAATTGTACTTGTCAAATCTTGTCCCAAGCTTATCCTTTGAAACATTTTCACATAAGTTGGACAACCCCTTAACTTAACATACTTAAGATTAGGAATCCTCCCTGTCCATAACTTTTATGGAGTCTTGGGGCCGGATTTTGAGGTTACCTTTTTCCGTAGATATGCAGCCATTTCTAGGACATTATCCCAGAAGGATACTGGAATGTCGGTAAAATCATTATGGACCGCACCATGTCCAACAAGGTACGAATTTTCCATTTAGATACATCAATTATTTATTGCGTATCAGGATGTTTCCATTATGAGAAAACCATTTGAGATGATCTAGAAACTTATTGCTCAAGTATTTATTCCTTGATCTAATCAAAGAATCTTAATACTTTGTTAATTTGTTTCACTTATGAATTCTCTGAACCTTTCAAATAATTCACACTTGTATTTCATCAAATACACACATTTAACTCTTTGAATGATCATCTCTTTTTCTTATACTAGTTTGTTCAATTTGTAAAATTATTTTCACGTAAGTCAAGTATACAAAATCCATTAAGTGATATTCCAGTCCTATACAAAACATTATTATTATAAATAGAACAACAATTGTTCTTAAATATAATACCAAAGATGTCATTGTCCAACAATAAAATGGAAATAATGTTTCCAACGAGAACTGGAATACAATAACAACTTATTGACTTAATAGACTTGCCCGTAGGCATTGCTAAACTATAAGTTTTTATGGCTAATGTAGCAACCTTTGCTTCATTTTCCACACATAGGATTACTTATCTTTGTTTAAATTTCTACTTCTGCTTGGTCCCATCATAAATCTATATTTATGATAACCAAAGTCGGTATCCAATACCCAAGTAGAACATTGACTTAAAGAAAAAATTTATTTCAAATCATGAACAAATTTGTATTTGTAACCGAAACTTCACTAAGCTTCTTTGGTTAGCCACTGCAAGATGCTTCTCGCAGTTTCTTTTCCAGTGTCCAGGCTTATTGCAGTGGAAGCAAACACCTTTGCTATTCGTATCTGTTTTGTTCTTATTATCCTTTATTTTTGCCTTTATATTTACCTTCTTAGAATCGTTCTTCTTTTCAGAAGATCCTTTGGCCCCTACCAGTAAGACTTGGTCTTTCTTGGTTGAAAAGTGACTCAACATTTTTCAACATGTTAAGCAAATTAGTGAGGCTGATATCTAGCTTGTTTATATGAAAAATTCACAACAATTGTGAAAGGAGTCCGGGAGTGAGTACAAGATCAAATCTTGGCTCAACTCTCCATCCATGACAAAACCAGTTGTCCTAATTTGATAAATCAAATTAATTATGTTAAGAACTTTTTGTCTGTACTATAGTGCCATTGGCCATTCTAGATCGAAAGAGCTCCTTAGATATCTGTTATCTATCAGTCCTACTTTTCTCACTATCAACTACTTGATGTGTAGGAATATAGTAGGAGCATCCATAGTTTCATGCTGACGCTGAAGCTCGTTACTCATGGATGCGAGCATGATGCATTGAGCCAATCAGTGCATCATCTTGCCACTTTCTAAAAGTAGCAATCTCTTCCTCGGAGGCATTATGCGCAACCATTGCGAGGGATAGGCGATATTAAGGACATAAGATAGCTTTTCACGCTATGAGAACTATTCTCAAATTCCTTAACCAATCCGTTTAATTGATGGCCCGTTAATTTAGCATCTAATATGCTTCGCAGATGATAATAATTTTAGACATTGTAAAATTACGTAAATGAATTTGTAATTAACAACATTTTAACATACATTCTTTTATTAATTACCAAAATAAATTAGGTCTTGTTTTAAATTGGTATCTCCCTATATTTT
The DNA here is from genome assembly GCA_020205615.1 of Panax quinquefolius. NCBI lineage: Eukaryota > Viridiplantae > Streptophyta > Magnoliopsida > Apiales > Araliaceae > Panax > Panax quinquefolius. Next base: position 47,587,481 of record CM035174.1, on the reverse strand, counting down.
CTTCAAACTATATTACCCTCACTTATATAGTTCTGCAAAATCTAATTAAAGATTTGCTAGTGAGAATAAGGATCCCATTTCAAATGTATATATCCTTGTGGTGACACAACAAACTATATATAAATAAATAGGTAGACAACTTTTGTCAATTACATCAACTATCTGACTCCTTTTATTTTGCCTCTTAGATTATTTTGATCAAGTGGTGGCACATCCGAATCAAAATCATCCAAGTTAAGTCCGACCTAGCACTCCATATATTCAAAAAAAGAAAATATCATCCTTGTGGTGACACAACAAAACAATATTGTTCAATTTTCTTTATAAGCATCAAATGTGATAAATTAACATCTTAAATACTTAATACTTGCCTTGTGGTGACACAACAAACTTATATTAAATATTTAATACTCTATTAATTTTATCATGCTAGAAGGCGACGTTCGATATTCTAAATATCTTTGAACGCTTAGGACTTAATATAAAAAATTGAGGGGTTTGTTATTAATTTGTCTCATCTTGTTTAAGCGTAAGTGCATTTATATATATATAAAATATGCGTCATATTAATGAACACGCGAAGCATGTTTGCATAATATATATAAAATTTATAGTATAAGCATGCACATATAGAATACTATATTATACTCGGATTGATTATGGACTTTTATTCTAGTTTGGTTCACTAGAGCCACCAAGTGAACCAAAAGGTCAAACCCTAGGGGTGCAAGAAATAATATTTAAATATAACTATTACATTTAAACCTAGGCTCCATTACAAACGGGTCTTCAAGCGCTCCTTGCTCCTTGATCTCCAATTTTTCAAAATTAATTCTAACTATTCCTATTACAAAACTATTTAAAATAAATAGAAACCTTGATCGTGATCGAGGGAAGTACATAGGAGGAGATAGAATTTACATTCAGAAAAATTAGAGAAGACGAATCTGTGCAGACCCCATTTAATAAAACCCATACATTCATGCATCCAACTAAAATAAAATCCAATCACATTGGTCAATAGTCCATAATCAATCCCATTTATTATCATACACACATCATCATATACATCAATAAATAACATTCATCTTATGAATAATAAACATTTAATATATATATTGATATCATTTAATGGGCAAATTTAGTTAGTATAAAATCTATTTTTGAATTAAAATAAACTCCTTTATTTTAATCCAAATTTAAATCAAAATAAAACTATTTTATTTTAATTTATCCAATTTTGAATAAAATAAACTATTTCATTTTAATCAAAATCTTTAATCAAAATAAACTCCTTTATTTTAATTAATTATGGAATCCAATTCCATGTAAAAAAAATAACTCCTTTATTAAAGGAAACACGGATTCTCTTTCCTATTCACAAATAAACTCTTTTATTTTTGAATAATATGAAATCTTATTTCATATCTAAATAAACTCCTTTATTTAAGGAAATTAGGATTCTCTTTCCTATTCACAAATAAACTCTTTTATTTTGAACAATATGAAATCTTATTTCATATCTAAATAAACTCCTTTATTTAAGGAAACACAGAATCCAATTTCAACTCCAATTAGTTATCATGGAATCCAATTCCAACTCTAATTAGTTAGAATAAAATTTAATTTTAAAATTAAAATAAACTTTATATTTTAATATTAAAATAAACCTTTTATTTTAAAATTAAAATAAACTTTTATTTTAATTATACAATAATTAAGAATATATATATATATATATATATATATATTAAGTAATATATTATATATATAATATTTAGTGAGTTGCCACGTGAATGCAGGACCCTTTGATTTTAAAATCGCTAGTTATATATATATATATATATATATATATATATATATATATATATATATATATATATATATATATATATATATACAGTTATCGAAGCTTAATATATAATAGTTAACCACTTTCCAAAGAATCACGTTTTTTGTTTTTTTTAAGGGAATAACTATTATGTTAAGCTTCTTTTTTTTATGGTTTTAGACGCAGCAAATTCGGGAATTCGCGAAAAAAGATTATTTTTTTTTAAATAAATTTTATACAATAAATTATGTCCAATTAAATTGTTCTAAACACATATCAATATACACATCAAATTAAAACAATTAATAATTTGCATAAAGGTTTGGCTCTGATACCACTGTTAGGATTGTAATATTCATGAACGCAATCAAATTGCAAAAATAAGCGAAAACGTGTAAAATCAGAGTTTAAAAAAATTTACAAACCATAAACCCGGATCACCCTTTATGCATAATTATTAACTAAACGAAAAAGATGAATAAGAAACATACCCTTGAAGATCCGAGCTTCCTCAGGTACAAGTTCACCTCCAATCCTTTTCGCGTTCAACTTGAATCCACCGGATTTGGTTCCTTCCTTTGATCAACGTTAGCCACCCAAGTGTTTGGCCTCTAGAGGTGATCCACCAAGGAAGAAGAAGGATTCAAGAAGATGGGTGGTTGGCTAAACCCTAGTTTTTCTATCTCTATAGAAAAAGAGCGTACTCTCCAACTATTGGAATTAACGTATATCTGATATCTAATATAAGACTTCTCTTATAAAAATAGCAAGTAACCCTATTAAAAATAAGGTATTTTTAATTAAACTCTTTTAATTAAATGGGCTCCCTAATCTTATTAGGGATAATTAATTAAACTCCTTTAATTAATTTTCCTCCCAATCCTATTAGGAATAAATGAGAGTACTTATATTAAATTAATTAAGTAAATTCTTTTAGAAATTAAAATAATAATAATTGTAATAATATTAATAAGACTCCTCTTATTAATTTATATTTAATATTTCTAAAATATTAAATAATAAATATTAAGCTATTTAATTTATTCTATCACCATAGATTAAATTAAATATACTTAACATATTATTACAATTATGCCATTAACTTCTTAAATAATTATTCTTCCTTTTATAGTGTGACCCTTTAGGTTCTCCATATTAAACCTAGGTTGTGAATAAATCAATTAGAACAATTCTAATCTTATTTAAATAAATAAATTAAACAATTAATTTATTTAAATAAATAATATTTATTCTACAATAGGGATAAGCCTCCCAAGCGATCAACGACTTTCCGTATAATATAGATTTCAACATTAATCATTAAAGAACCTTTGAGTAAATAGTTACCGTACAATTCAATCCTTCCACCATACAATGTCCCAATTAAATATAAGACATGGAATTACTGTCAAGTCTTATTTTATTTAATTATATGTATTTCGATCCTTAAATGCACAACTCCAAATAATGCAAATTAGAAACTCCTTTCTAAATTCATTCTGCCTTGGCCAAGGACTACTGGGTTGTCATTTATCGAATCACATAGGACATTTCTCTTCTTTTAATAGAAGTGGTAGATTCTTTATTGATCATACATTATCTCCATGTACAACTTATTATACCCAAGCATACCCTTTGATATACCCTAAGGGTCTTAAGGAATAAGTCAAAGTATAACTCATCATACACAAGATACTATGATGATCTCAAGTCCAAGGATCACTTGTAATACTATAACTACTGGAATTCCTATTAACAGACAAGTTAAACTCCATTAGGTATTCCTTAGCGAGCCACGTTCAGTGAACTTATTCTCTAATAAGCACCTACATACTTGCTTTAGTGTCTCCACACAAATGATCATGAGATCAATCATCCTTATCCAATGAGCAAGCAACGTATGTACCAATCTATCCGGATTCACTAATCCCCAATTTAGTAATCCAATGATTGGGAACTATTTTAGTTTTAAGCTTTCAAAGAATTTAGATCTCATTAGAATGATCATCATCATTATTCTAAAAGCATTGCTTAAAACTATGGGTTTATCACATATTATAAAACAGCATCATGTAGATAATTAAAAGCCTTTAATAAATTAATACTTTTTATTAATAAATGAATAAGATTGTTACAAAGTATATGCTTTATCATCAAACATGATTGGCTTGTGTGCATACTACTTTCTGGAGTAACTACGTTGGTGGCACAGATTTCAGCCTTATCAAAGAAAATGGATATTTTGACAAGTGCACAACCACAACATGTGGCATATGTTTGTGAGTTATGTGCAGGAGAACATCCTACGGAGCAGTGTGCCATCAACCCAGCATCGGTTCAGTTTGTGGGCAACTACAATAGGATTCCGCAGAACATGCATCAAAATACCTATAACCCGGGGAATAGGAACCGTCCTAATTTTTTATGGAGCAACAATCAAAATCACCAGGCTCCATGACCTTCTTATCCCCCGGGGTTCCAAAATCAACATCAACAAGTAGCTCATCATTAAGAAAAGAAAATAGATTTAGAAGAGCTTTTGATGAAATACATATCGGGAAACGAGGCGACCATGAAAACACAAGCGGTGACCATCAAAAATCTAGAAAATTAGATGGGTCAACTTACCTTAGCATTGGATAATAGACCGCAAGGCACTCTACCTAGTGACACAGAAAAGAATCTGAAGGGAAATCACGAGCAGTGTCAGGCAATCACTTTGAGGAGCGGAAAATAGCTAGATGGGAACCTTGCAGAAAATTTAGTAAAAAAGGATGACAAAGTTGATGAAAACAAAGTGGTTGAAGAGAAACATGGTGAGGAAAAGTAAGTTGAACAGACAAAGTCAAATGACAAGCCAGTTGTGTATCCTCCACCGCCATTTCAACAGAGAGTCCAAAATAAAAAATTAGATAAGTAATTCGCTAAATTTTTTGAAGTTTTCAAGAAACTTTAGATCAACATCCCTTTCACAGAAGCCTTAGAGCAGATGCGTAGTTATGCCAAATATATGAAAGGTATTCTGTCTAGGAAAAAGAAGTTGGAGGATTTTGAAACTGTGGTGTTGACGGAGGAATGCAGTGCAATTCTACAGGGAAAGTTACCTCCAAATTTGAAAGATATGGGGAGTTTCACAATTCCGTGTATTATTGGGAACATGGCATTCCAAAAGTGTTTATGTGATTTGGGAACAAGTGTGAACCTCATGCCATTAACAGTATACACCGAATTGGGTTTACCAGCTCCAAAACTGACCAATATATCTTTACAGTTGGCAGATAGGTCAGTCATGTACCCAAGAGGCATTGTGGAGGATATTTTGGTTAAGGTGGACAAATTCATATTTCCCGCGGACTTCATAATTCTGGATTTTGAGGTAGATAAAAATATCCCAATCATCTTAGGGAGACCATTTTTGGCTACGGGTAGGACTCTTATTGACGTGCAAAAAAGAGAATTAACTATGAGGGTCCAAGATCAAGAAGTCAAGTTCAGCGTGTTCAAAGCTATGAAATTCCCTACGGATGAAGAAGAGTGTTTCCGGGTGGATGTCATTGAACAGATAGTCAATGAAGACATGGTTAAAATTTTGGCTAATGACCCATTGGAAACTACACTACTGGGGGATGAAGATTTAGATGATCTAGAGTTCGTAGATTATTTGCATATGCTGGATTCCTTGCCACGAGTTAGTAGATTCAAGGCACCATTTGAGCCATTACGCAAGGAGGAAAAATCCACAACAAAGATGAAACCTTCATTGGAGGAGCCACCTACACTTGAGCTTAAACCACTTCCTAAACACCTCAGGTATGCATATTTAGGCAATTCAAATACTTTACATGTTATTAGTACTTCTGCGCTTAACGAATTATAGGAAAATAAGTTGTTGAGAGTGCTTAGAGAATACAACTCGGCTATAGGATGGACAATTACAGATATCAAGGGAATCAGCCCATCCTTCTGCATGCAAAAAAATCTTATGGAAGAGGATGCAAAGCCAATAGTGGAACAACAGAGATGGCTAAACCCGATCATGAAAGAAGTGGTGAAGAAAGAGATTCTGAAGTGGTTGGATGTGGGAATCATCTACCCAATTTCAGATAGTGCTTGGGTCAGTCCAGTTCAATGTGTGCCAAAAAAGGGAGGAATGTGAGGGCCGCGAATCCGTGTCCCGAATCACCGCGGATCCGGTTCAATCATTCTATCACTATAACTATATTTACGGAAGATATAAACATAAATTATTTATACAATAAACTTACACACTTTTCCCCAATGTCGAGTAACCTTAACTTAATACACAATTCATATCTTACTTGACTTACAATAACATTAATATCATACAATACTATTACAAATCTAATCGCACACATTAACTTTAAGCTGGAACTGTCTTTAACCTTTCCTTGTATCCAACATATTCGCCTTAATCTGTAATGTTTATCATGATATAGCAAGGGTGAGCATAAGATTGCCCAGCAAGTTTAAGTTCAATAATTTAACGATATATCATGATTGAAAGGATTTGAATAATAAGCTGGCTATAATTCAATAATATAATTGTGAATTAGCACGAACAAACTTTTGACTGAACAAGTATTAAACATGAACAAATATATCTGGACTGAATGGTAATGAAGGTGATCAGCCTTTAGTACCTGACTTATACATGCAATATGTACATAGTACAATTCTACAATGGCAATCAGCAATGATTATCCATAAGCATATCTGAGTGAAACAACTCTTAGTAGAGTTAAGTAAAACTTGCCTATTCTGTAGATTACTGCTACACAATTTATAATGCTTTATTCGAAGACCTTATATTAGTAATATAGATCTCCAATATTAGAATAATATCATTGCAATATAATACTATTATATATATAGATATACATAGAATAACCTAAACACATAACACATAACCCTATCAGTCTATAACACATATAAGACTCGGTATCAAGTCATACTATTACAGTCTAAGTTGAACCGACATAAATCTTACATCCCGACGGTCTAGTCGGACAAAATTTCGAGTTTAAGTTCAATTAAACTCTGTATAAATACTTAACCATTATCTAAGATAATTTGTTAACAATTAAAATATTTTTCGTAAGCTCGTAATAATTTTCAAATAATTATTACTATTTATCATAATTTTTAGTCATTAAAATCAGATTTAAATGAATTAAATACCACATAATTCCTTTATCATTAATATTTATTTAATATCAAATATTGATGAAAATAATCACATAATAGTATAATATATTTATAATATTACAAAGTATTTTTAATACTTTAAAATCACCTTTATATGATTTTTAAACAATTAAATTCATTATCGATAATTCTTTATTAATATTAAAATATTAATATTTTCATGACAAAATATCAAAAGTTATATGTTATAACTTCAAATATTTTTATATCACTTAAATCATTTTTATATGATTTTTAAATCATTAATTCTATTTTTCTATAATTTATTTAATATATTTATTAAATAAACTAATTACCATTAATATTAATTAATTAATGAAATTTATCACAAAATATTAAAAGTAATTTAAAATAACATAAAATATTTTTTTATACCATAATATAATTTTTCATGTATTAAAATCATTTTTAAATAATTTATTTAATAGTATAATTAAATAAATTAAATACCATTATATTCCAAAATATTAAATATTTATGAAATATACTCAAAATAATTAAAAACTAATTTTCAGACTTTAAAATAATTTTTCGGAATTTATTTTGTATTTTTAATAATTAAAATCTATTTAATTCGATTTATTTATTAAAATAATTAATTTTCGAAATTAAGTGTCGCTAAAGGGCCCTATAGCGACAGACCCGTCGCTATAGGTATTCTTGAGCCTGTTTTTAATCAACCCATAATCCTTGTCAGTCGCTAAGTGGCATGTTTGACCAGTTCTAAGTCTTTGGTTATCATGTTTCTGGGTGTGATAATACGTTGATGTTGTAGTATATATAAATGTAATACTACCATTATCAATCGATTTCATGACCAAGCTACAACAAATCAGATAGTTATAAACTCTCCAATATGATGTCAGAGCTGTTCTTCATTTCTGGGTTTCACAGAAAATGAAGAACAGTTCATGGTGCTACTTTTAGATCCTTATATCTTGGTCTCTAGATCTGCTTTGTGTGATTTAAAAGTTCCACCATGTATTCCATATGACAAGGTACAAATATAATGCATCAAACTAGTCTAATAACATAATACAAAGAGATTAAGGGTGGTCAAAGTTCTGACAAAAAAATGGTTTATGAAGATTCTGGGATGCCCAGATTGTTCTTTAGACAGATCGTTCAACTATAGTTTGACCGGCTACAACATCGATTCTGTTATGGATCTAAGTGATCTAAAGGTTTTAATATATACTCTTCATGTCAGACTACAAGGATCAAACTACCACATAGCCAAAAAAACCAACATACTGCAAGATCTAATGCTTACAAAACGTTGTCAGACCACCTGGAAAAATTATGGGTTGCCCAGATTCAAATTTTTGTGCTCGGTCAACGTACTTTGACCGATCATATCTTGCATTCTAAACATGATCTAAGGTTGATTCAAGTCTCAGATCAAAGCCCTAACATCAAAGAACAGATCTATAACATAACATACACCAAAACTCAAACACACACAGATCTATGGCCTATGACATATGACTGTCAGGCCATTTTTCAAACTTTTCCTGATTTGATAAATCTTTAATTTTGAGCACTTTGATGCTATGAATCTGGGTTCTAGCAACCCAGATCTCTAAATGACAACTTTTAACACTGTTCAAAACAACAAATAACAACATCAAACATCAGATAATAAATTTTGAAATTTTAGGGTTTTATACCTTTTAGGCTTTGATTCTAATTTCTAATCCTTAATGATCAGTCCTTTGAGAGTTAAGATATGATCAAGGCTTATCTCCTCACTCTCTCACACTCCCCATTCTCGAATTTTAGAGAGAGAAGGTCTTAGGAGAAAATGAAAAATAAAGTAGCCCTTCTTCTCTCTTTAATCTATATAATTGTTGTATGTAATGAGTTGGCTGAGATGTTGTGGCTGATACGTAATATAATTTAGTCAATGGCTGATCTTGGTTGCTCAACCACTCCAATATTAGCAAGATATACAAGCAATCTTCAATAATGCAACAAAGGGCTTTTTGATCATTTCTATTTTAATTTTAATGACATTTTTGTCAATTGGTCTAACCCTTGGGGTTTAGGGTTTGAACCCTTAGGTTTTAAAAAATAATTTCTAGAATTTCCAAATTAGATTTTCCAAATAGAAAATTAATATTTCTAAATTATAATTAGGATTCTATAATTATATTTAAGATTTCCTAATCATAAATTCAATTTTGCTAATTAGGATTATTATTTCTTAATTAAAATTGCTAATTTAGAAATTAGGGCCATACTTGTACATTAGGGTTTATAACCCAAAAATTAGGGTTTCTAATAGAAAAATAATTTTCTAATTTAGAAATTAGATTTCGTAATTAGATTAGGATTTTCTAATTACTTATAACTTGAAATTTAAGATTAATATTTCCTAATTAACATTAAAATTATTAAATTAATAATAAGGTTTTCCCCGAATAATTGTGACGCCCCCAAATTCGGGTATCTTCCAACCCGACAGATGGTGCTCCACTTTACTAACACCCATACAATCATTCTATTGAAATACAACAAAATGAAGGTAATTACTATCTTCTTATTATAATCAAAGTATAATCATTCCCAGGTTCATAAACCGGTTACATCGTTCATTATTTATAATGTATAATACATACAAACTTATTAAACTATTACACAATGCCTAAACATCCATCTTAGCTTTGCCCTTATCTCTCTTGGCATTCACAGTACGTTCATCTTTAACTGCAATTATATAATTCACGCAAGAAGTGAGCATGACAACTCAGCAAGTTTAATCAAGGATAACAGGAATACCACATTCATGAATTATATAACAATTCCAACATAACTGAACAATAGTTATGAAGTATTATGAATCAATAATACTCTAACAGTTCATAACATCAATTCCTAAAGTATAGAATTGATTAAGAACTCTAAACCGGTCAATAGACCATGAACAGTAAATTTTAGTTTTCATACTTGAAAAGGAATCTACAGAATTAAGGCCGTTCATCCATATAACTTACGAGCACTTCTAGGTGATCAGCCTAGATTACTCTATGTTGATCAACACTCATTCATTAAACGTATTTACGTTTAATATTTTTGGCAAACTCGCGTACTCATCGAATAATCGATGAAAAATACCTTTGTTTGTTCATAGACAAACCTTACCTTCACGTCCGTACCAATTACATGGCATAGGATAGCGTTAACATTTCTATATCGAATGATATGTATAATAATCAATCTATATATTACGAATGGTCTAGCCGAGTTAAAATCTGGCATCGACCCTTTCTTTTAAACAAGTCTTGCAATTCAGTTCAACGAATCACATAAAACTTGGCTAACATGGAAGTTAGACAAGCGTTAAGAAAACTTGCCTTTCAGTGTATTCAAATAACTTACTCGACTGACCACAGCCTTTACAGAATCTACATGATATATTCACATAGTACACTGTAATTAGCTATCAAACAACCATTCACATTGTTCCTACAAGCTTCTTTCTCTTCTATGTCTTTGTTAACTTAATATCTTTATTAAAGTCAACATTACTTATTACCCTTCGTCCCGATTTATCACTCAACTGACGTTTATTAACCATACTCAAACATCGTTTATAAGGTATCAATGTTGTTCATTGTACATGTCTTGTGAACATGAATTACATTCCTAAGTTTCATACCATATACCTTAGTATAGGTAATATAGGATTAGTCTTAGTACATTCTTTGAGTATATAAACTCAACTCAGGTAGGTCTCGAAATAACTGAAGTTCAAAACCTAAGTTACTATCAAAGCCACGAACTTCATATTGCAAATGCGACATCAGAAGCATTCTAGTGGAGCTGCGGTGCCACACTCCAGAGGTTTTGCCCGGACTTGGCGCTGCGGCGCGACTCCATGTACAAACTCTTGCGTTGTGGCGCGAGTCTCCTGACCTTTTATTTTTTTTCTGGCCATAACTGGCGCTACGGCGTGGATTTTTACACTACGTCCTAGCGGCCATGGCACTGATTTCTCGATGCATTCTCGGCGGCTTTAAAAATCAGTGAAATTCCGGTAGGTAAGTAACTTCTTCGTTATAAGCCCGATTTAGTCCGTTCAAAAGCCTACACGTCATAAATGACATACCCTACGTGTTCATATAAGAATTTGACACTTTCGAATCCGTTAACACAAAATTCACTATTGAGTTCATTTTATAGACATTCGGAAACATTAATGAGCGTTCAATGCTCATTTTCTTCGTTTTAAGTCAGAATCCAACGATTCTCGAACCCACAACTCTTAATCACCCTATCTCACGTGTTGACATTGAAAACCAACATTTTTAAGTCTCACGGCAACTTTCGACTACCATTCCGAAATTTTACGTTTTTGACGTTTAACGTCTATTTCCGTAAAATTTGCCATAACTTCGTTACTAATGTTCTCTAAGCCAAATCACGTGGAATACTCCATGGATTTCATATCTACATCCTAACCAAACAAGATGCATATACTAACGTATTGATGGAGCTCAATTGTTTATCAACAATCGATCTCAACTATCAATATTTTCATGGTTCAAAACTATATTAAACCTTATGATTCTTATAGTCTCATGACTTATAGAGATTGAATCTATGGTAAGTCATCTTTAAATCCTCACACAAGACATATACCATCCATTCTATGATTCTCTAAGATGAAAAAAAATCTAAAAGGGATGGAAATGAGAAGCAAGAAGTATTACCTCAAGAACTGTTAAGCAATCTCTTGGAAGAATAAAAGTTAAAGCTTCCAAAGTGTATAATTTATGAGTCTAGCTCTCTTTCTCTCTCAAATAATCTAAAGTTGGCAAGTTGAAAACTCCCAAATGAATCAACCTAGCTTTCTATTTATAGAAAACTAGAATGGAGGGCAATTTGGACTTTAAACCACCACCTCCTTACTATTCATGTGTGGTCACCAAGTAAAACACTTGGTGACCAAGCCTTATGCTTGGCTTCCACACCAAGGTGGCCAGCCCACCACCCCATGTGACATCCCATGGGTTGCCCCATGGGTTTTACCCATTAGGTGACCCACCTGGTTCAATTCCACCAGCTCAGTTTTTTAATGAATTGGGCTTAACTAAATTAACATTGGGCCTTGATCATTCAAATGACTGGATTAATTAATAATCAAACTCAAATGAATTAGTCATTAAGTCTTAACTTAATTCTATAATACTAATCGTGCCACATACGTACAATTCACGTATTATCTCCGTATACTACTCGTATAATAATCATATTGTACTTCGTATTTACTCAACGTATTATACATAGATACTAAATAGTATCACCTAACATATAACACTCGCATTAACCCTAACGCCATTCCTTCTACGCATATTATTTCCTTCTCAGAAATCAATATACTCAACCCTTAGGTTTTAAGTCCGCAGGCGAAAACTGCGTTTGCCATAAATGAAATATTATCAGATATTCTATCTTATCACGATATTCTATCATTACGCATTTCTCAAAATTTCAAAATAATTCCCCGAACAGAAACGGATGAATAGTGTTTTTACAGAAATTTCTCGGAAAGCAATTATTTTCGTCTTGGAAATTCCAAACAATTATTTCTAACACGTAGTCAGAATACTAACCACGTTGGCACATTCTAGGTCATAGAACGACCTTCACATAGCTTACTCACAAAAGAAATCAATTAAATTCATTTAATTCACATAATCAAATAAAAATTTAATTGTCATAAAAATTGGATTTTCTCGGGTGTTACATTCTCTCCCCCTTATAAGGATTCTGTCCCCAGAATCTTAGCATATAATTAAATAAACAAATGAGGAAAATATTCCTTCATTTTACTTTCGAGCTCCCACGTTGCTTCTTCTGCATTGTGGTTTCTCCATAACACCTTCACTGAAGGTATTACCTTATTTCTTAAAACTTGTTCCTTCCTATCAATAATTTGAATTGGAAGTTCCTCATAGGACAAGTCCTTCTCTATCTAAATAGATTCATATTCTATCACGTGTTTATAGTCTGGTTTATAAGAACGCAACACTGACACATGAAACACATTATGAATTCATTCCATCTCTGGAGGTAAGGCTACTTCATAAGCTACCTCCCCTATCTTCTTAAAATCTCAAAAGGTCCTACAAACCTTAGAATTAACTTCCCTTTCTTCTAAATTGTATCTTCCGCTTCCAAGGCTATACTTTCAGAAAAACAAAAGATCCTACATCAAATTCTCTATTATCTCTGTGAGGATCTGCATACTTCCTTTGCCGGTCTTGAGCAGCAACTAATCGAGTACGTATTAACTTTACCATGTCCGCCGTCTACTGAATAATCTCAGGTCCCAACATCCGACGTTCACCCACCTCATCCCAACAAAATGGAGTTCGGCACTTCCTCCCATACAACGCTTCGTAAAGCGGCATGCCTATACTAGCGTGACAACTATTGTTGAACGAAAATTACACCAATGGTAGATATTCGTCCCAACTCCCTTTGAAATCCATAACGCAAGATCTTAACATATCTTCAAGCGTTTGAATTGTTCGCTCACTCTGACCATCCGTTTGAGGATGATACGCCGTACTCAATCTTAACTGCGTTCCCATTTGCTCTTGCAAACTTCTCCAAAAGTTCGATGTGAATCGTGGATCATGATCTGACACAATCGAAACAGGCACTCCATGTCTGGAAATAATTTCCTTGACATACAGCTTAGCTAAATGATCTAAGTTATACCTAACTCGTATTGGTAGAAAATGAGCCAATTTCGTCAATCGATCCACTATCACCCAAATAGCATCGCATCCTTTTCTTGTTGCTGGAAGTCCCACCACAAAGTCCATCGTGATGTGCTCCCATTTCCACTCTGGAATTTCTAACGGTTGTAACAACCCGCTCGGTCGTTGATGTTCAGCCTTAACTTTTTGACAAGTTAAGCACCTACTAACATATTCTGCTTTTTCCCTCTTCATATTCGACCACCAAAAGTTCCGACGAAGGTCTTGATACATCTTCGTACTACAGGGATGTATCGAGTATCTCAAACTTTGGGCCTCCATCAAAATTTCTTCTTTTAATTTGGGATCATTAGGAACCCAAATTCTTCCCTCAAAACAAAGCATTCCCTCCTTATTGAGGTTATACGCAGTCTTTTCTTCATCTTCTATCTTCTTCTGCATCTGCTTGCACTCCTCATTGCTCAGTTGTACTCCCCTAACCCCCTCCACTATGGTAGGTTGAGTTTCCATGGAAAATAACATCTCTACTGCTTCCTCCGGTAACTTAACTTCTAGCTCCATTCTTTTCATCGTTGTTACCAACTCATTTTGAGTCGTTAACATTGATAATTTCTCTCTACTCTTCCTACTTAGCACATCGGCTACTACATTTGCTTTTCCCGGATGATATAAAATATCACATTCATAATCTTTTATTAACTCTAACCACCTTCTCTGTCTCATGTTCAACTCCTTCTGTGTGAAGATATATTTCAGACTTTTGTGGTCCGTGTATATCTCACATTTCTCACCATAAAGATAATGCCCCCATATCTTTAGGGCAAAAACTACAACTGCCAATTCCAGGTCATAAGTAGGATAGACCTTCTCATAATCCTTCAATTGATGTGACGCATACGCAATGACCTTGCCATGCTGCATGAGCACGCAACCCAGTCCTTTATGCGAAGCATCGCTATACACTATAAAATTTCCTGTCTCGTCTGGTAAGGACAATACAGGTGCCTCACTTAACCTCTTATTCAACTCCTGAAAACTGTTCTCACATTTTTCATTCCATACATACTTCACCAACTTTCTTGTCAGATTTGTCAACGGAGTAGTTATTTTAGAAAAGTCCGGAATGAACCTCTTATAGTGTCCCGCTAACCCTAGAAAACTCCGAACCTTCGTTGGCGTTTTCGGTTGCTCCCATTTGTTAACTGCTTCTACTTTTGCCGGATCTACGGAAATGTCATCTTTATCAATAACATGCCATAGAAACTGCACTTTCTCAAGCCAAAATTCACATTTTATGAATTTCGCATACAACTTCTCCTTTCTTAGTGTTTCCAACAATATTCTTAAATGTTCTGCATGATCTTCTGGAGTCTTTGAATAGTCTAGAATATCATCAATGAACACTACGAAAAACTTATCCAAATATTGTTTGAACACTCTGTTCATCATATCCATAAATGCGGCTGGCGCATTAGTCAACCCAAACGACATTACCAGAAACTTGTAATGACCATAACGAGTTCTTAACGCCGTCTTAGGTACATCTTCCTTCCTCGCCTTTAACTGATGATACCCCGTGCGCAAATGTATCTTAGAAAAATACTTTGCCCCTTTTAACTGATCAAATAGATCATCGATCCTGGGCAAAGTGTATTTATTCTTAATCGTTAACTTGTTCAACTCTCGGTAGTTGATACAAAGCCTTAACGACCCATCCTTTTTCTTTACAAATAACATTGGTGCTCCCCAAGGAGACACACTTGGTTGAATGTACTTCCTATCTAATAGTTCTTGTAATTGAACAATTAACTCCTTCATTTCGACTGGCGCCATTCGATATGGTGCCCTTGAAATTGGTGACGTTCCCGGTAACAGATCAATTACAAACTCCACCTCCCTATCCAGTGGAATGCTCGGTAACTCCTCCAGAAATACATCTATGAACTCTTACACAATAGGTATCTGATCCAAGGATGTTACCACTCTTTGGGTATCCACATCATGGCACAGATAACCTATACACACTTTTCTCAACATCTTCCTAGCTTGTGTCATAGACAGACAACAAGAGCATCTCGGTGAATTACTATCGAAGAATACTACCTTGGATTCTTAGAAAGTCAAAGGTTTACACTTTTCCTATGGCAATCTATAATCGCCTTACGGTTAACCAACCAATCCATACCAAGAATTACGTCGAATTCTTTTAGCCTTATCGGTACCAAATCTACCAATAATTTATTCCCTTTAATTTCCACGCAACAATCCTTATGAATATATTTAATGAGGATTATCTCCTCGTTTGCTACCTTAACGTCTAAAGGTATAGGTAACTTTTCAGGGATTAAACCTAATCGCTTAGCAAATTCACATGCTATAAAAGAACAAGTAGCACCCGAGTCAAATAGCACATAAGCATTTATCTCATTGACCAGAATGATACCTGCTACCGCATATGTTGATGCAACCGCATCTTGAACAGTCATATTAAACGTACGAGCTGAGGGTCTACCCACTGATGGTGTTGGTCCAGTAATGGCTAATTTACCACTACCAGAACTCTTATTCCCCTCTAAACCCTTCTTTGGGAAATTTCTTACCATGTGGTCCATTGACCCACAGACAAAACACCCCTGGTTCTTCTTAGGTTTAGTACAGTTGGGTGAGAAATGCCCCTCCTGCCCACAGTTGTAGCATACTGCTTTCCCCTTTAAACAGACTCCCATGTGAGATTTTCCGCATGTCTTACATGCTTCCGTCCTCCGTTTGGGATCTCCCTGCTTTACCCCGGTATTCCCAGGGTTAAAACTCTTCCTCTTTGGCAAGTTCTTCTTCACCGCAACTTCAAATTTTATTACCTCCTTTTAACTTACTCTTAATCTTCCGCTCTTTGTGGTACTGAGACAAAGCCTCACCACCACTTTCAGCTATTATTTCCTTCTCCAGAATGGTCCCGTAGGAAGCACTCTATAAAACCGATATCATACTATAGAGCCAGGGTTTTAAGCCCTGCTTAAATCTGCGCGCCTTTCTTTCCTCTGTATCCACCTGATGTGGAGTAAATCTCGCTAATTCGTTAAACTTGGCGGCATACTGGGGAACTGTCATATCCCCCTGCTTAAGTTCTAGGAACTTAATTTCCATCCTACCCTGCATGCTAGTAGGGAAATAGTTCTCGAAGAAAACCTTCTTAAACTGTTCCCACGTAACAGCCTCTGTCCTAGCCCCACCCTGGTGAGCTTCCCACCAGTAGTTGGCTTCCCCCTTCATCATGTAAGTCGCAAAAGAAGTCTTTTGTGCCTCACCTACATTTGTTATCACAAACGCCTTTTCAATCTCTCTAACCCATGTTTGGGCTTCTAGTGGATCCGTCGTTCTTCGGAACTCGGGAGGACCCACACTTTTAAAGTCCTTAAACGTAGTTGTTCTTGCTACCCTAGGAGCTAAAGGAATCCCACCCCCCACTTGGTTAAATGCAGTCGTTAATAAATTAACGAACTCTTGCATAGGGTTGTTAGGACCCCCCTGATTTTCATTATGAGACTCGGCCTCTTGGTTCCGTTGTCTCCTTCTCGGTGGCATAATTCTGATTAAATAAATAAAGCTTCATTATTATCTATTTAACTACTCGGTTATCATTTTAAATCAACAACCATTCATACCACAACAAGCATGTTAAATAAAAACTTCATTATATAAATATGCTTTCATAGTCAAAACTATTTACATCATGTTCCCTTAGCCAAAAGCTATTACATACTATCCCGCGATTGCCTTCTACAAAAATTGGGATTTACAAAAAGGCCACCCTTAGTTATACAAAAGAGGGTTTTACGTCATTACTTATATACAAAAAGATCTAATGATCTACTAACACTGTCAAACGACATTCTCATATTTCTGATTTGCCAGAATCGACACTATATCTCGACTTATGGTATGTCGAGTTTGCCCGGACTCAATAGAATAAAAAGCAATTTTCAGCTTGAAATCCTCATGAGCACATTCATGGATGTATGACATCCTAGTTATTTTCTGGTCTTTCTCAACCAGTTTCTTTTGTAGCTCAAGGACCTCATCCTTATAATTACGAGCCTTATCCGTCATAAGCACTTTCTCGTCGTGCTCTGACTCAAAGTCTGCCTCTACAGATTCTTTCGCCTCATATAAGGCAGTTATTTCCTCAATCTGTGCCTCTACCATAGTACGCAAATGCACATTCCTATCCAACACTGCCAGATACAATGCTTTAGTTGCATCCGGAGATGTTGGCTCCTGCGTAGGTAACACCGTGTTAATCGATGTCACCTCCATCTCCTCCTCCACATCTAGCGTCTCGTTAAGGTATGATGCTAATCTCATGGTCTCCTCAGAGTATTCCTCCTCAGAGATGTACTCCTCAATGTCTGAGTCGTCTAGTACAACTATCGGTACCTCCGCCACTGGCATTGGTACAACCTCAACTTGGTTAACTGAGTCCTCACTTATCATTTCCACGTTTCTAAACATCAAGCTATCGGTTGACATCTACAAACACATAACACGTTGATTAGTACATAATACACAATAGTATAAGCACAAATCACATTTAATATCTTTAAGATTAATTTTCATCTTTTAATTCTTTCAATACTGAGTTATCTCAATATTTTTTTTTTAATTCAATGGACTTGAATTTCATTCATCAGACTTTACCTTCCTTACGAGGTTATTAGCCTAAGGTTTTCCCCCCTTAAGTTTTATAACCTAAGGCTTTGATACCAACCTCATGGCGCCCCCCTAATTCGGGTATCTTCCAACCCGACAGATGGTGCTCCACTGTACTAACATCCATACAATCATTCTATTGAAATACAACAAAATGAAGGTAATTACTATCTTCTTATTACAATCAATGTATAATCCTTCTTAGGTTCATAAACCGGTTACATCATTCATTGTTTATAATGTATAATACATACAAACTTACTAAACTATTACACAATGCCTAAGCATCCATCTTAGCTTTGCCCTTATCTCTCTTGGCATTCACAGTACGTTCATCTTTAACTACAGTTATATAATTCACGCAAGAAGTGAGCATGACAGCTCAGCAAGTTTAATCAAGGATAACAGGAATACCGCATTCATGAATTATATAACAATTCCAACATAACTGAACAATAGTTATGAAGTATTATGAATCAATAATACTCTAATAGTTCATAACATCAATTCCCAAAGTATAGAATAGATTAAGAACTCTGAACCGGTCAATAGACCATGAACAGTAAATTTCAGTTTTCATACTTGAAAAGGAGTCCACAACACTAAGGCCGTTCATCCGTATAACTTATGAGCACTTCTAGGTGATCAGCCTATAGTACTCTATGTTGATCAACACTCATTCATTAAACGTATTTACGTTTAATATTTTTGGCAAACTAGCGTGCCCATCGAATAATCAATGAAAAATACTTTTGTTTGTTCATAGACAAACCTTACCTTCACGTCCATACCAATTACTTGGCATAGGATAGCGTTAACATTTCTATATAGAATGATATGTATAATAATCAATCTATATATTACAAATGGTCTAGCCGAGTTAAAATCTGGCATCGACCCTTTCTTTTAAACAAGTCTTTCAATTCAGTTCAACGAATCACATAAAACTTGGCTAACATGGAAGTTAGACAAGCGTTAAGAAAACTTGCCTTTCAGCGTCTTCAAATAGCCTACACGACTGACCATAGCCTTTACAGAATCTACATGATATATTCACATAGTACACTGTAATTAGCTATCAAACAACCATTCACATTGTTCCTACAAGCTTCTTTATCTTCTATGTCTTTGTTAACTTAATATCTTTATTAAAGTCAACATGACTTATTACCCTTCGTCCCGGTTTATCACTCAACTGACGTTTATTAACCGGACTCAAACATCATTGATAAGGTATCAACATTGTTCATTGTACATATCTTGTTAACATGCATTACATTCCTAAGTTTCATACCATATACCTTAGTATAGGTAATATAGGATTAGTCTTAGTACATTCTTTGAGTATATAAACTCAACTCAGGAAGGTCTCGAAATAACTGAAGTTCAAAACCTAAGTTACTATCAAAAGCTACCAACTTCACGGCCAAGCAGACGACATCGAAGCATTCTAGTGGTATTTGCTTACTCTCTCAAAGGTTTTGCGGGATTTGGTATCATGCTGAGTCCATGTACAAACTCTTACTCTGCGGCCCGAGTCTCCAAACCTTTTAATTTTTTTTCAGCCATAATTGGCGCTGCGGCGTGGCTTTTTACACTACGTCTGGCGCCGTGGCACCAGACTTCAGTACCAGATTCTCATTAGTTTTGAAAATCTGTGTGAAATTCCCAGGGCCGCAACTTCTTCAATATAAGCCCGATTTGGTCCGTTCAAAAGCCTACACGTCATAAATGACATACCCTACGCGTTCATATAAGAATTCGACACTTTCGAATCCGTTAACACAAAATTAACTATTGAGTTCATTTTATAGACGTTCGGAAACATTAATGAGCGTTCAATGCTCATTTTCTTCGTTTTCAAGTCTCACGGCAACTTTCGACTACCATTCCGGAATTTCTACGTTTTCGACGTTTAATGTCTATTTCCGTAAAATTGGCCATAACTTTGTTACTAATGTACTCTAAGCCAAATCACATGGAATACTCCATGGATATCATATCTACATCCTAACCAAACAAGATGCATATACTAACGTATTGATGGAGCTCAATTGTTTATCAACAATCGATCTCAACTGTTAATATTTTCATGGTTCAAAACTATATTAAACCTTATGATTCTTATAGTCTCATGACTTATAGAGATTGAATCTATGGTAAGTCATCTTTAAATCCTCACACAAGACATATACCACCCATTCTATGATTCTCTAAGATGAAAGAAAATCTAAAAGGGATGGAAATGAGAAGCAAGAAGTATTACCTCAAGAACTCTTAAGCAATCTCTTGGAAGAATAAAAGTTAAAGCTTCCAAAGTGTATAATTTATGAGTCTAGCTCTCTTTCTCTCTCAAATAATCTAAGGTTGGCAAGTTGAAAACTCCCAAATGAATCAACCTAGCTTTCTATTTATAGAAAACTAGAATGGAGGGCAATTTGGACTTTAAACCACCAACTCCTTACTATTCATGTGTGGTCACCAAGTAAAACACTTGGTGACCAAGCCTTATGCTTGGCTTCCACACCAAGGTGGCCGGCCCACCACCCCGTGTGACATCCCATGGGTTGCCCCATGGGTTTTACCCATTAGGTGACCCCACGGTTCGATTTTAATGAATTGGGCTTAACTAAATTAACATTGGGCCTTGATCATTCAAATGATTGGATTAATTAATAATCCAACTCAAATGAATTAGTCATTAAGTCTTAACTTAATTCTATAATACTAATCGTACCACATACGTACAATTCACGTATTATCTCCGTATATTACTCGTACAATAATCGTATTATACTTCGTATTTACTCAATGTATTATACATACATACTAAATAGTATCACCTAACGTACAACACTCGCATTAACCCTAACACCATTCCTTCTACGCATATTATTTCCTTCTCAGAAATCAATATACTCAACCCTTAGGTTTTAAGTCCGCAGGCAAAAACTGCGTTTGCCATAAATGAAATATTATCAGATATTCCATCTTATCATGATATTCTATCATTACGCGTTTCTCGGAATTTCAAAATAATTCCCCGAACAGAAACGGATGAATAGTGTTTTTACGAAAATTTCTCAAAAAACAATTATTTTCGTCTTGGAAATTCCAAACAATTATTTCTAACACTTAGTCAGAATACTAACCACGTTGGCACATTCTAGGTCATAGAACGACCTTCACATAGCTTACTCACAAAGAAATCAATTAAATTCATTTAATTCACATTATCAAATAAAAATTTAATTGTCATAAAAATCTGATTTTCTCGGTCGTTACAATAATAAATTAGGGTTTCTAATAATTAGGTTTTCTAATTATTAGGGTTTCTAGTAAATCTTTAGGTTTTTCCCTAATTAGGTTATATTTAATAACATTAAACCTTATACTAACATCCGCATTCCCAAATTAGGGTTTCATACACCGAATTAGGGTTTCAAATTCCCGGAACTGAAATTAGGGTTTTCAGAACCGTTTTTAAGGTTTCTTATAATTCGCTAGGGTTTTCTAACCGAACGTTGACATTTTTAATATATACCTAGTGTTTGTTACAGATCTCGTTTATCTGGTCAACCCTTGACCCTTAACCAAATACTATACACATATACAATCATATAGACAGAACATATTCACGTGTTCCCTTAATCCTGAATAATTCACCTAAATCCTTCACAGAATTTTGAAATCCTCAAAATTCCTTCTCAAAAATATCAAATGCATACACTTATTTTCTGTCTAGGTTCTATTATTGAACCTTAAATCAATTAATAAAATTTTTAAAAATATTCAAATTCTCAGGTTGTCACAAGGAATGACAGTAGTAAAGAATGATGATAATGAACTAATTTCGACAAGGGTAGTGACCGGTTGGAGGGTTTGTATGGATTACAGGAAGCTGAATAAGGCAATGTTGGTCGGAAAACCGATCACTAAACACGCGCAAGTATATGCGGTCTAACAAGTAATACAGTGATAAGTAGAGTGTCGTACCCACGAGGAACTGTCACTAATATTTACCAAGTACCGACTTTGTATCGCTAAAGTCTTATTCGAACAACAATAAATGGAAGTGTGATTGATCTAGTTATAACTAATTATCAAAGCAAGTAAATGGATAACGAATGGTAGTAGAAGGAATTACAAGTTAAGGTTACAACTTCACCCCACTCAGGCATTCTGTCGAACACCTGGCGTGCTATGCTTCATCAAACTACCTACCCTTCTCTCTTTGGTCTTAATGGTCATGATAATTTGTCGACCGAGAACACACAGGTGCTCATACACCTCTGTCGAGGTATGCACAAACATATCCTCTCCATTTCCACCCGATAGTGAATAGAACAGACAAGAACGTCCAAGCTAGGTGATAATCCTACACATGTCTATGCGAATTAACCTAACAAGGATTTAGGAATAAATTCTCAAATAGGTCGCATGTGGCACACATATATATGTCTATTCTACGCACAACTTATGCAGCCGAAACCCATAACCGCATACCAATATATTTAGGTGTAAATCTACAATCCTTCTGTCGATATCATATAGATTACCAAAATCATCACTAATGTCTTAGCGAGAAT
Source organism: Panax quinquefolius (assembly GCA_020205615.1). NCBI lineage: Eukaryota > Viridiplantae > Streptophyta > Magnoliopsida > Apiales > Araliaceae > Panax > Panax quinquefolius. The sequence continues at coordinate 47,564,394 of CM035174.1, read as the reverse complement.
CATTACGCATGAATATATTAAACCAAATCATATGGTGCCAACCAAAGAGATAAGATAGTCAATTTAAATAACAAAGGGTTCCATTATAACCTTAGAGCCAATACTCAGTTCATAGCTATTGAACAAAATATAAGTAGCAAATAAGACAACATTTATGGACTACAAAATCAGAGGAAATAAATAGATAAGAAGGAACTCTGTCAAGTCCCTTCAGTCTCTAAGCATTTTGCTCCTCTCAAACTTTCCAATCCGTGTAGCTCACTGCTCTTGATGCTTCAAGGAAATCCCAGACTTCTCCCTAATCTACCTAATCTATATTTACAGACCATAACTAAGAGAAAGAGAGAGAAATTATAGAAGAAAGGAGAAAACTACACTATTTTATCCTAAGTTATCTAATTATATGATGTATGGTCTGATATATGTCTGGAGAGGCTTGCTTCTGATATATATCTCCTTCTGATATATATCTCCTTCTTTATTTCGCTAGGTCAAACCAAGCCCCTCTCTACCTGGGCACCGGAGCTCGCGGGCAATAGGCTTATGGGTGATGCTGCTGTGCCACATTAGCTTGGAAAACACCGGAGCTCGAGCTGCAGCGCGTGTGACAACCCGAGAATTTAGAATATTTTTAAAATTTTTATTATTGATTTAAGGTTCTAAATTAGAACTTAGACTGAAAAATTAGTGTATGTGTTTGATATTTTTAAGATAGAATTTTGAGGATTTCAAAATTCTGTAAATGATTTAGGTGAATTATTCAGGATTAAAGAAATACGTGATTATGTTCTTTGTAAATGTTATTATACTTGTACAGTATGTGTTTAAGGGTCAAGGGTTGACCAGATAAACGATATCTGTAACAAAACCTAAGTATATATTAAGAACGTCAACGTTCGGTTAGAAAACCCTAGCGTTTAACAAGAAACCCTAAAACCGGTTCTGGAAACCCTAATTTCAGTTCCGAGAATTCGAAACCCTAATTCGGTGCATGAAACCCTAAATCGGGAACTTAATGGCGTAAGTGTAAATAATTATAGGATTAATTAGGGTTAATCTAAACAAATTGGTTACAAAACCCTAATTCCAAATTTGAAACCATAATTACGGATTTGAAACCCTAATTTGTAAATAGCGAAAAGCCTAAGTGTTAATTTAATACTTTTAATGTTAATTAGGATATATTAATTCTAATTTTCAAGATTAAGTAATTAGGAAACCCTAATCTAATTACGGAAATTTAATTTCTAAATTAGAAAATTTATTTTTCCATTAGAAACCCTAATTAGTAGGTTATAAACCCTAATGACCACTTTGACCCTAATTGCTTAATTAGCGATTTTAATTAAGAAATACTAATCCTAAGTATCAATATTCAAATTATGATTAAGAAATTTTAATATAATTAGAAAATTCTAATTATTATTTAGAAATATTAATTTTCTATTTTTGAAAACTTAAATTGGAAATTTTAGAAAGTAAATTTGCAAACCCTAAGGATTCTTCCAAACCCTAAACCCTAACCAAACCTTAAACCCTAAGGGTTTGGTCAAATGTCCAAAATGCCATTAAAATAAAATAGAAAATTACTAGAATGCCCTTTGGTGTATTATTGAACATAACTTGCAAGAGTTGCCCTATTTGAGTTGGTGAACCACTTCTAGACCTAGCTTATGATTTATTGTCCAACAATCAGCAGCTATATCAGCTCCATGCATTGAATCAAAATTAAAAATCAAATAAAGTAAGAGAAAAATCTTACTTTACTTTTCATTTTTGCCAAGACCATTCTCTCTCTACAATTTCGAAATCTAGAGTGAAAGAGAGTGAGAAGTTTAGCCAAGTTCAGTTTATAGTTTTCCAAAGACAGATCCAAGAGTCAGAAATCAAAGATCATGGCATCAAAGGTATAAAACACTAAATTTCGAAAATCTCTTGATCTTATGTTATATGTTGAAATTGATTGGCTAACGATGTGTTTTAAGGTGTCTATAAGTGATCTGGGTTGATAGATCATGGATCTATAACATCTAGATGCACGAATTTAATGTTTTCTAAAATCTGGAAAAACTTGAAAAAAATTGCCTAACAACGAATGTCAGTGGCCTTAGCTTCGTATCTATTTTTGATATGTTGTGTTTTAAGTTACAAACATGTTCTCTGTCATGAGTAGAGTAGACTGGAAGTGGAATATCATCCATATCATGTCTAGATCTCCGATTATGAACTGGTTAAAACCTCGCTAACTGCTCACTTTTACACCTTTCCCTATGCACCCAAAAAATTTCAAAGGGCCTCTGACAAGCTTTTGCAGGGTCTTGATCTTACTGTGTGTTGGTGTTTAGTCAATTTCCTTGTTTGATACTTGTAGTCTGTTGTGTGAGCTACATACTAAAGGCTTTAGATCAACCGTAATCGTGAGTTTAATCATAGTCATCGCTAATCGAACATCGTTGACCAATCAACTTTAAAGAATTCGAAACCCGTAACTCGCCAAAACGATCTTTCTAGCCTACTTTGACCGGATCAAATCGTACTTTAATGTGGTTTTTACACTACAAAAAAATGGGGCTTCAGTAACAACCGATTTTCGTTGCTAAAGGTGCCAAATTTCATTGCTAAAGGTTTTTGGCAACGACTTTATTTGTCGTTAAGCGTCTTCGTTGTCTAACGATGAGCGTTGCTAATTGTTCAAGAATCTAACGTATTTTTTCGTTGCCAAAAGTAATACATTTTGTAACAAAATTGACTTTCGTACAGATACATCGATCCTTCAACAACAAAATGTATTGTTGCAAAATAAATAAAATATCGTTGCTAAAACCCCCATTTCGTTGCAAAAGCCTGCTAATTGGCAACGAAATAAACACTTCTTTTTTTTTGCAACGACCATGCATTTTCGTTGCAATTGATACCATTTTGCAACGATATTTTTCATTGCAGTAAATTATGAAAATTGTTGCCTAAGCTTACTTTCGTTGCGGAATGTAAACTTTTTAGCAACGATTTTCGTTGCTGATTATATTATTTGGCAATGACATTATGCTGAATCAGCAACGAAAATGTTTGTTGCTGATTATTTTTCAATAGCAACGAAAGTCGTCAATTAGCAATGACATTATATGTTGCCATTTCTTTATATATGCAACGAAAGTTGATATGATTTGCAACGATAAAAAATGTTGCCTTTTATTTTAATATTAGCAACAATATCCTCTTCGTTGTTATTAGGTTAATTTTTCGTTACCAAATATTATATTTTTAATGTTATTAGCAACAAAAATTTGTTGCTAAATGTATAAAAAATTGTTGCTATATTAAAACTTATTCAATACTTTGGTAACGAATTATATTGTTACCAAATCAAAATTTGACCTTCGTTTTGTATACCTGTCTAGCTCAATGTCCCCATAACAAATAATGACAAAAATACAAAAAACTAAAATATTATTAACTAAATAAAATCATCCTCTATATAATTATTCATTATCTTTACAATTAACCATCTAAAGCTACCACAGTTGTGAGACCCCAGATTTTATTAATAAAGATTTAAATTTTGTCAAAATAATTTTTTAATATTATTGTGTGAATTTGAGATAATATTATAGTTGTGGGTAGTATTTATAAATTTTGCAAAGTATGCAAGTGGTTATATTATATTCGATTGGTCTGGGAATATTCGGTTTAGCGGGGAATATTCGTATAACTACTCAATCATTGGTGGACCCTAGCAAATTATTATCGGATTGATCGAGAAAACGACAAAAATATTTTATTGAAATAACTATGGAAGTTTTACCGCTTGATCTTTGTTGAACTACTTGGTAGTAAAAGTACGATGTCGTGTGTGGTTGCATAAGAGCACACGGTATTGATTATTGATGCTTATGTGAGAAGTCACTCACTTTGATTCTATTATTGTCGATTAATAATATGAATTATTATAAGCGATAATGACGCTTTTGTTTTATTCAGTATTATTAACGTAATAAAATGCGAAACATCTTTTATATAAAATAGAATACTTTATTAAAGTTATTCTATAAATAGAATATATTATATTTTATTATGCATAGTGTTGCATAGTGTTTTGCATAGTGTTTGCATAGTAAAATGTTTTTATATAAATAGAATATATTATATTTTATTTAAAAGATTTTTCTTTAAATATGGACCGTCAGATTAAAGTAAATCAATCTGGACCGTTCATGGATTAGTTACTATGCATTCCATTTTCTTATAAATAGAAGCTCATTCCTTCATTATTTTCTTACGAATTCATTGAAACTCTAGAGAGAAGCTATAGAGAGAAAGTTATAGAAAGAAGAAGAGTATTCTGCTACTTCACTACTTCTATATTCAGTTCTTTTACGGTAAGGGGTGTTATTCTTTCTTCTTGAAGAGAACTTCTGTTATTCCATTCACTATTATTCTGTTGGAATAACCTGTAAAAGTGGCATACCCTATACATAACCTGTATACGCGGTTTACCCTATACTTGGTGACATTCTTCTATTATCCTGTTGGAACATCCTGCGTGTGTTTTACAATTTTACCGGTTCCGCCTCTTTATCATTCTGCTGAATATCCTATCCGTGTGTTTTACAATCGGATCCGGTTCCATCTTTATTATTCTGTTGGAACATCCTCGTTGGTGTGAATTTCACCGACCGGGTTCCGTTATTATTATTCTGTTGGAATAACTCGTCTGTCTGGCACCGCATGCATGGTGATTTCTTTTGTTATTCCATTCTTTATTATACCCAAATTGGTTAAAACTTTGACTTCTATACTCCATGAAATTAGTAGAATATCCTTGATATTTGCGTTTCATCCAAAGATATCTTTTCATGGAAATATTCTTCCTCGATCATTCTTGAATTTTACTCTACAAAGCAAGATCATGTTGACAATTTGGACGTTAATAATTCCTGGATAAAATAATTCTTGAACTTGTTTTATTGAATTCTTATATCATTGTCATCATCCTCATGTTTATATTTTTTAAAGTCATCTGTGGCTTTGTAGAGAGTATGGATGGACTTGGTATGATTATGACCGAGGATTATTCGATTGTAATCATGACCGTAATGTTAGAAATGATGTGGTAAAAATCCTCGATTGGTAGTAGTGCATTGATGGACGAGTTGTTGGCATGATCATGACCATTAATGAATACACAACTATTCTTGGCCCGTAGTGCGGGAATAATTGTGGTCGTGATACTAAAGAATATCCTTGGTAGTAGTGCGGGGTGATTTGATGATGTGGATTATTTATTAAAGTCGAGTCTCAAATTATAATAAAGATGAAAACCTTTAAATCATAAAAGATAGTAGATTTTATTTTCTACTTGACTCTTTTAATGGATTGCATATTCATTATGATTAAGCTAAACCGTTGTCTATTGTATTTTATTAGTTTAACATTGTTGAAGACTATTGATAATTTATTCGCATTATCTTAGTCATAATATTTCTTCTTGGGCTAGTTGAGCTCACCTTTTCTTCACTGTTTCTTCTTGTGAAATGAGAACATAGCCGGGACGAGTCTGGGAACGTAAGTAATGGTCCGAGGGATAGCATTAGTAGTCCTCACTATTCTCGTGAAATAGTGTGATAATAGTCAGTAATGAGGACTCTTTTTGAGTTTGTATAATATCTAGTAGACAAAATTTGTATTCAAACTCACAGCTTTATGTCGATTGCATACACGGCGCTTATATTAGTAAGTTGTATTTGAATTTATGTACCATGTAAGTGGCGACCCAAGATGGGTGACGTATACCTAATTTTGGGGGCGTTACAACAGTTCTTCAATCAAAGTATATATCTACATATATATAGAGAGAGTAAACTTCATAATTCCGTCCCTTGTCTTCCGTAAACGTAGCACGGGAAAACGTTGAACTATATCTGAGCGCTAACACCAGGGAACAAAATCTGCATACAAGTCAACAAAGAATTCAATCTTAATATAAGCATTGAGAATACCTGATAATCAAAACAAAGTCCATTATAAAAAATAAACAATGATATACATAACATATAAGAATTGAAATATGCAGCAGAGGAACATTTACTACTGGTATATACTGGCGATAATCAATAGACGACCTCTTTCATAGTTGCTACCTACCGATGATAGGTTTCATCCGTTAGTACAAACACATTTTATTGCCCCTATAGAAGTACCATTTTTTTCAACAATTTCTACATACAATTACAAACAGTTTCTATATAAAAGTACAGATAATTGAACTTCATACTCTTAAATTCGATAGCTACTACGGATTAAGCGAGCTAGTTTCTATTGCTTATTCTACCTGCCTGATTCTCATTTCGTTCTCTTTTTACTCCAAATTAAATTTTCCATTCCACAATAAATGTCCTAATTTGACTTTTCATGATTAAATTAACGAATGACCGTTATTAAGCATATTTATTTAAATTTTTGAAATAAAGAACATTGGGTTTAGTAGTAAATTATATGAGTTTATTATGGTCATAGTACCTCCGCCTATATTTTTTTTTAAAAAAATAGTAAAATATACTTCAATAAAGGTTAATTTGACCTTAAAAGGTTATATTAGGATATTTATTTTGGGACAGAGCGCGTACATTAGAATTTGGTATCTAAATGGTTGTTCTTCAGTGTCAACTTCATACATATGCACATGTTCTGACTTCTGACATTTTAAGTAGATATTCATTCAGTGTAGTCTTTGTTATATAAGTTTTACTCTATCATGGTCTTACTTCAACAAGGAATACATTAACTACGTTATAACACAAAATTTAATTTTTCAATTCTTAGACTTAGTTAGCTGATCTTCAGTCATCAAAACTACGTAAAATTATATATATATATATATATATATGTAAAATCTAGACATGGATAAAAAGTACAAGAAGAAAATCATTAAACAAATTTCAAAATTACCTTGTAAGAGAAGCGTCTCCCATCGTAATAAACTTTTGGGTTGTTTCTCAAACTGTCAAAGATAGTCTTGTTGGCATTCACATAAACATAACATGATTCATTTATTCACATCAACATAACATAACTAATTTAAGTGGTAATTTACGAGAGAAAATGGAATATTGTGGTGTATGACTTCAACTACAGATTAGTCTATTCATACATGATACGTATCTGAATTTATCAATAATCCTTAATAGGATTCATAAACAAACACGCCTTTCATATGACAATCCCTTAAAAGCTGCACTTAATGGCATTCAATGTGCAATACAGCCACACACATACACATACACACCCACACCCACACATATATGTATATATAACATCAAAAGAACCATATATGAATCATGATGAATAAAAAGATATATCATTAAGAATTAAAAAAAATAACCTGAGAATAGCATTGCCCTGAGCATATCTTCCATTTGCACGGAAAAAAATTAAGTGCTCTCTCCTCAAGCTTTTCATAATCTATATATCCAGTTTGTGGGTTCAGCAACATAGTGCTATTGTCCTCTTACTTGAAAAAAAATATGTACACAAAAAAGAAGATCGCTTCTTATGTTAATTTGTAATATCATATAGTGGACTACAAATGAAATCATCATCGACCTACCATTAAGCCATGGAGGAGGGTGCCGCCAGGGAACCGTAGGGCCTTTCAGTGGTCACCTAAGGTATGAAACAAGATCTTGATCGATTGTGTTCCAAATTGGTGCGGTAAACTTGCTCACTCTCAGTCTTCTCCCACCAAGAAAAGAAGCCTTTGTTGTTCCCACAATGGATCCATTTTTTTGGGAACTGTAATTTAATGAATTGATTACTTGATGGATGCACGTGCATTATTGTTATTATTATTATTATTATTATTATTATTATTATTATTATTATTATTATTATTATTATTATTATTATTATTGTTATTGTTATTGTTATTTTATTATTATTATTATTATTATTATTATTAGGGAAATGTTAAATCCACACTGTTTTTTGTTATTTCCGCACGGGATGGCCCACTAATTAACTGCAGTTGAGACAACTACAATAAGTTAACCATACTACCAAATTCATTTTACCAAGTTGCCCCTTACCTACCATTTCGATATTTGGGTCTAATTGCTATTCAGAAGAGTTGGGTGAGATGGGATTTACTTTTGTTCTCTGTTTTGCTGAGATTGAATTTATAGAAGAGATAATCTACAGCCTAACATCAGATGATTTTGTAGGAGATTACTAGTTCGTGACAGGTTTCTCAACTAATTCTCTCTTTTGTTCTTGAACTTTTTGTCTCTCTATCTCTCTTCCAAAAAGAGTTTTATATGCCTTTGTATTACAACAGATCTAAGTTTTTCATTAGATGATCTTGATTTGAAAATCAAACTCTTTTCTCTTCTTTAATTTGGTTCAATTTGAGGTAAAAATTTCATATATATCCTCTATTTAGCTCTTTAATTTTTGAACTTTATTCATGGATTTTTGTATGTTTTTATTATTTGTAATTGAGGTAATATTTTAGTTTAAAATAGATAAAGTTTTTTTTTTGGCTAAATATAGATAAAGTATTTCTCCCAGAACTATCCTTTTTCATATAAACCCTAACCTCTTTTTCATAATATGAGGGATGTAAATGAAGTTGAAAGTGCCTTAATTAATGAAATAATATTGTTAGTACATGTGGTCTAATATATAAGAAACATTAACATCATTATATTATGATTCACAGGTGGTCCAATATATGCACATTGGGTATAATTTTGCTGCATTTTATCATTTGGGTGTAATTTTGTTGCAATTGTTCACAAGAAAAGTTGATTTTGAAGCTGCAATTTATCTTCCGTATCTGTCTAAAGGTTCTTTCTACTATCCTGTTAATCTAGCTTTCTAATGCTCTCTCATATTTTTATTATTCAGTGGTTAACATCTTTTCTAATGATAGTATACAAGAGCTTCTTATGGGTCTAAATCATTTTTATTTTTTATAATAGTTCTTCTAAACATAATGTAGTTTAGTAGAGCTAATTTTTCATACTATTTGATAACTATGAAATTCTGATTTTAATAGGATTGAACTATAAATATGGAGAATTATGGAGCAAACAAAAAATCTGAAAACAGTTCAGTCAATGATGACTGCTTACCTAGTGCAAATATGGAGTGTGAAGACAAAATTGATAAGATAGATGGAGCGTTACAACTTCCAGAGATAGAATTTCAAACTAGTGAAGATTTAATTGGAATGGTTCAAACATATGTCTTAATGAAAGGTTACACAACATCGATAAAAAAATCTATTACAGATCGTCTTGTGATTATTGGTTGTGATAGAGGAGGTACTTATCGGGATAAACAAAAAATTCTGATAGAAAGTCATAAAAGAAAGACATCATCCTGTCTAATAGATTGTCCTTTTAAAGTTTACGGAAGAAAAAGGGTAGGGCAACCTTGGGTGCTTCAAATTATAAATGCATGTCCTACCCATGATCCTACAGTAGATATGTCGGGTCATCCTTCTTGTCATCGCTTTTCAAAAGAAGAGTTTGAACGTGTTAAAGAAATGACCAAGTCTGGAATTGCTCCACGTCAAATTCTTTCATCACTAAGACAATGTAATCCAAATCTCAAGGCCGTTTCTAAAATATTGTATAATGCAAAAGTCAAAATCCGTAGGAATAATTTGGGCGGTCATACAATGATTCAAGCTTTACTTGAAGAACTTGGCGCAAACGGTTTTACTTATGATGTGGAATCAGATTCTACCGGGCACATGACACGTTTATTTTTCGTTCACCCTATATCAATAGCATTGACTAAAAGGTACTCGCATGTTTTTGTAATGGATTGTACTTACAAGACCAACAAGTATAAAATGTCGTTACTTGACATTGTTGGAGTATTAAGTTTCAATACATCATTCTACTCTTACTTCACTTTCTTACAAAAAAAGGAAGTGGAAGACTATATTTGGGCTTTGAAGAGATTTAAGGATATTCTTGGTGTTAATTTTGAACCTTCGGCTATTGTGACAGATAGAGAATTGGCATTGATAAAAGCTATTACAATGGTTTTTCCAACAGCATTCAATATCCTTTGCGTGTGGCACATTGAGAAGAACATCTTGGCAAATTGTAAATCTCAGTTTTAAGAAGGTGATGATTGGGAAGGATTTATGAAAAGTTGGACATTGGTTATAAATTCTCAAAGTGAAGATGAATACAATAGAGCTTTGGAGTACTTTGAAAATCAATACAAAGAAAAGATAAGTGTTCTTAATTACATCAAAAATACTTGGTTGCATCTAAAAGAGCACTTTGTTTGTGCTTGGACAGAAAAACACACTCATTTTGGAACTCGTGTTACCTCAAGGGCAGAAGGTGCACATGCACTTCTTAAAAGGTACTTAAAAGTTTCGACCGGGGATCTTAGTGAGGTCAAAAACAAATTATATCTTGCAATTGAGAATCAATTTCAAGAAATCAAGACATAATTTGAAACAGAAAAAATAAGAATCCCTCACAACTTTCATATTTCTTTGTTTAAAGAGCTTCTTACTCATGTTTCAGTGTTTGCTTTAAACGAGCTCCATAAGCATTACAAATTAGTTATGTCTCATGAAGAATCTCTTACTTGCAAAAATCATTTTATGACAGTCATGGGTATGCCTTGTCCACATAAAATTAAAAATTTGGGAGATGAAGTGTTACATTTAGATGATATACACTCACAATAGAGACTTGACACAAAATCATTTTTAGACAATGATTTTACTCAAAATAGTGGAGAAAGTGAGATATGTGGGCTGCTTGAAAAGTTGCAGGAAAGATATGTGGAGTGGCCTCTTGCACGACAACAAGTTGTTCAAAAGAGAATTTATGAACTTGTCGATGGAAATGATTCGTTCTTACATGAGCCTCGTATACAACCCCACAAAGGTCGTCTAACGGGGTCAAAGAATAAGAAGACTACATCTACAATACGTGATGCTTCTGCTTTTGAGTTGGTAGAAAAGGTTAGAAAGTGTAGTATATGCAAAGATCCGAGCCACAACAAAAGATATTACCCATTCAAAGATAACTCAAACACTTCACTTTGTACTCAATTCAGGTTTTAATTTATCTAACTTCATATATAAATTTGATTGATTAAGTAATACTACTATTAGTTTACATACAGTTGTATTACTATAATATTATTTAGTTTTCTTTAACTCATTCTGATCTTTCAGTATTGATGAAGGTGATGGTCTTGATGGTGTATCCTTACTGTAACTCATTCAAAAAGAAGAAAGGTTTGGTGCCAAATTTTCCTATTTTGATGAATCCTTATTGTAACATTTTTTTAATTTTTTTTATTTTCCTATTCTGTTCATCTATGTTTACAGTTTTGGTGTCAAATTTGGACTGATGATCACCTGCAACAAGTTTACATGAAGTCAGTTTGGACTTTTAAAGAAAGGAAATTTGATGATCCAAGTGTAGAATTTAAAGTTCAGTAGCAATGCTTAGTAACGTACTGTAATATGTTTTTGAAGAATGAGTACAACAAGCTTATTGTAATATGTTCAGACATGCAAGGGCAATTTGGCAAAACGAATTTGGTAGTATTGTTAACTTATTGTAGTTGTCTCAACTGTAGTTAATTAGTCGGCCATCCTGTGCAGAAATAACAAAAAAGGGTGTGGATTTAACAGTTCCCTTATTATTATTATTATTATTATTATTATTATTATTATTATTATTATTATTATTATTATTATTATTATTATTATTATTATTATTATTATTATTATTATTATTATTATTATTATTATTATTATTATTATTATTATTGTTGTTATTATTATTATTATTATTATTATTATTATTATTATTATTATTATTATTATTATCGATTATTATTATTATTATTATTTTTTATTATTATTATTATTATTATTATTATTATTATTATTATTATTATTATTATTATTATTATTATTTTTATTATTATTATTATTACTACTATTATTATTATTATTATTATTATTATTATTATTATTATTATTATTATTATTATTATTATTAGTACTATTATTATTATTATTATTATTATTATTATTATAATAATAATAATTATTATTATTATTATTATTATTAGTACTATTATTATTATTATTATTATTATTATTATTATTATTATTAGTACTATTATTATTATTATTATTATTATTATTATTATTATTATTATCTTAATTTAAGGCAACATGTTAATAGTCGTTGCAAAAAGTTGTATAAAATATGCAACGAAAATAAAAATTGTTACCAATGAATGCGGTCTATATTAGGCAACAAAATATAGAAACAAAAAAACTTTCGTTGCCCACGAAGAGGAGAAATCAAGTGGTTAGAAATTTTGCAACGAATTTCTAACGAATTGTGTTTCCAAATTTTGCAACCACTTATGAATTTCATTGCAAAAAGTGAAAGCCTGAGACAATCTGCAACGAAGGACAAGTTTCGTTGCTAAACATAAACTTTTAGCAACGACTTATAAAGTCGTTACCTGTAAAATCGTTGCTTAAGCCCCATTTTTAGCAAGAAAAAAACTTTCGTTGCCCACGATGACGGGAAATCAAGTGGCCGAAAATTTTGCAACTAATTTCTAACGAATTTTTTTTCCGCCAATGAATTAGCAACGAAATGTTGCAACGACTTATGAATTTCGTTGCAAAAAGTGAAAGCCTGATACAATCTGCAACGAAGGACAAATTTCGTTGCTAAACATATACTTTTAGCAACGACTTATAAAGGCCCATTTTTTGTAGTGTTATGCTGATATGATAATGTATTATGGTACCCTAACATCATTACTGCATGTTTAAACCTTCAGAACACTTAACGAATGACCAGAACCCTAAGTTATTTGAGCCACATGGTGAGAACTCGAACCTGTCTGGGTTTCTGGGTAACCCAGAAAACCCAGCAGGCCTCTGACAGTAATTTTGAGAGCTTGGATCTTGCAATTAAGTGATGTTATGACTATAGAACTTGTTCAAGATTGTTGTGTTACAATCATACTATAATAATAACCCGTTAGCAAGCCCAGGAACGTAATAATCAAAGATTTAATATTGGTCAAACCTCATACCTCAGTGACTGACATGAACACTCAAGAACAGGCCAAGAACACCTATAGTGATGGTTCGTCGCTATAGGGCCCTTTAGCGAAAAATTATTATTATTATTTTCTGAAAATTAATTAAAAATAGATAAAAATGATTTTTTAATTATTAAAAATAATAAATAAATTCCGAATAATTATTTTAAATTCTGAAAAAAAGTTTTTAATTATTTTAGGTATATTTCATAAATATTTAATATTTTTGGAATATAAATGATATTTAATTTATTTAATTATAATATTAAATAAATTATTTAAATACGATTTTAATACATGAAAAATCATGAAAAATTATATTATGATATATTAAAATATTATAAGTTATTTTTAGTAACTTTTAATATTTTTTGATGAATTTCAATAATTAATCAATGTTAATGATAATTAGTTTATTTAATAACTATATTAAATAAATTATGAAAAATAGAATTAATGCTTTATAAATCATATAAAATGATTTAAGTGTTATAACAATATTTTGAGTTATAAAATATAACTTTTGATATTTTGTCATGAAAATATTAATATTTTAATATTAAAAGCATTTATTTGATAATGGATTTAATGGTTTAAAAATCATATAAAGGTGATTTTAAAGTATTAAAAATACTTTATGATATTATAAATATATTATAATAATATGGAATGTATTTCATTAATATTTGATAATAAATAAATATTAATGATAAAAGAATTATGTGGTATTTGTTTCATTTAAATACAATTCTAATGATTGAAAATTCAAGATAAATGGTAATAAATATTTAAAAATTATTACGCGACTTTGAAAAATATTTCGACTGATATTAAAATTATCTGAGATAATTGTTAACTATCAAGTCAGAGTTTAATTGAACTTAGACTAGATAAAAGTCCGACTAGACCGTCGGGGCGTTAGAATTTTGTGTCGGTTTCAAGTCATACTGAAATAGTTTGACTTGATGCTAAGTTTTATGTGCTGAATAGACTGATAGGGTTATGTGTTATGTGTTTAGGTTATTTTGTATATTTATATATATATAATAAGATTATATTGTGATGATATTATTCTAATATTGGAGATCTATATTACAAATATTAGGACATCGGATGAAGCGTTATAAATTGCGTTGCGATAATCAACGGTTCAAGCAAGTTTGTATTTACTTAACTCTGCTAAGAGTTGCTTCATTCGGATAAGCTTATGGTTAATCATTGCTGATTGCCATGTATAATTTTACTATGTACATATTGCATGTATAAGTCAGGTATGAAAGGCTGATCACCTTTATTACCAGTTGGTTCAGATATATTTGTTCATATATAATACTTGTTCAGTCATAAATTTATTCCTACTAGTTCACAATTATATTGTTGAATTATAGCCAGCCAATTATTCAAATCATTTCAATCATGATATATCGTTATATTGTTGAATTTAAACTTGCTGGGTAATCATTATGCTCACCCTTGCTATATCATGATAAAACATTGCAGATTAAGATGAATACGTCGGATACAAGGAAAGGTCCAAGACAGTTCCAGCTTTAGTAGACGCGTGCAGTTAGATTTGTATTGTATGATATTAATGTTGTTATATGTTAGAAAAGTTATGAAATATCTATAAGTAAAGGTTACTCGACCTTGGGGAATAGTGTGTAATGTAATGTATAAATAATTTATGTTTATATCTTTCGCAAATAAGTAATAGTTGTATAGAATGATCGAACTGGATCCGAGATGATTTAGGACCTGGATTCGGGGCTCGTCACAGTTGGTATCAGAGCTGTTGGTTATAAACATAGGGTAGTGATACCTTAGACTAATAACCGCAGTGATTAGGATAAAGATCTAACTCACATATAGTTAGTTGGTCGGTAAGATTCAAAGACGAATCTCAGCGAGTTATAAGATACAGAGTTCCTTAACTCTGATAATAAAGTTGAACAATAGTAATGAATAGATAGAGTCTAAAAGACTAAAAGTGCAGTGATAGAAGATTGTAAAATAAAACGATCAAGACATAGAATTAAATCGTAATATATACGATAAGATCACCCCGTGATCTGATAAAGTGATAGCAGGGATAAGAATCAATCTAATGATTGAAAAGTTACAGCAAAGTTTGCTGTGGGGCAGTTGTACTATGAAATTGTACTATGAAAACTCATGAAAGAGTTATGGATTATGAATACGGATTGAATGAAATTCGTATTGAAATGGGGTTAGTGTTAGGTGGGGATTCAATTAAGGATTTATGTCGGCGGTTGAGTTGTATGATTCCTTGTATGGGCTAGGAATTGTATTTGGTGTAAAAACCACTTAGTTTTTGGCAATGATAATCATTGAAATGTTTGTGTCGCGCTATTTGATATATGCATGTTAAGAGGGTGATTCCTTTCTTATGTGTATAACAGATAGATAGGTCATAGGTAGAGGATATAAGGTTAAGTACGAGTTCTTAAAACTCATACTTATGTGACATACTTGATTCATAGTTATATGAAATGTTTGTGAATCCCTCAGCGAATGGACGCCAAAGGTCTGTCTAGGAAAGTTCTTAAACTCATATGATTGTGACAATTTATGGACTCATAAGTGTGGTTTTATGAACTGGGTATAGTTGTGTGTAAATAGAGTATTGAGGATAATAGGAACAGATAGATTATTAAGCAAGTGATTATTAGTGTAGACATAAGTTTTCCAAAACTCCTAGCTATGCTAGACTTCGAAATGATTGACATCAAGCTAAATACGCACTATGTGCTTTTGAAAAATAAAATAAAAATATGTAGACTCGTAATCATTTTTGAAACGGTTTAAAGTATAGTCTATGCTACTTATTTCAGCTAGACGAAAATGATTTGAAATATCAAAATTTGTTTTATTTATCACTCATGTACCATATAACCTGGTGCAGAGATGATATAAATTTGATGGTGTTGTAAATACAGGAATACTTAGTGTGAATTTGATCTAAAATCGTTGTTCCACTATTGTATGATGTGTTATGACAAAGTCATACAATGACGACATCCTCAAACGGACTGTTAATACAGTACAACATCATGGCATCATTCTCGAAAATATTTTCAAAAATTTTAATTTGCCAACAGGGTTTGGCTACACTTATATAATTCGATTGAATTAAATTATTGATATGAGTCTATGTTATTCGATTCAGCTAGACTAATGTTATGAAAACTCTAAAGTGTTCATTGAAAGAAATTTCCCGGACCAAATTGCTTTGGTTCGGAATCCTATGATAAGACTAAGGTGAACAATGTTGTAGGGATAAATAATCCAATAAAGTAGCGTAAATATTCGCTATACATGACTAATACATTATGCATGACGTAAGATTACGATAGGCTGATCACCTAAAGTACTAACAACGGTAGTTTACCTTCTTTGTGATTGTAAATATACCAAGTAATGTATTGTTTTGCGGTATTATCACTACTGTTAAAACTATGTGTTCATGGTCTATATGACCCCTCAGAACAATTTGAAAAGTTTTACTCTTGTGAGTGGTGTATTGGGTAGCAAGCAAATATGTGTGAATGGTGTATGATAAATGGTGTAAGTATAAGGTAAATTTCGAGGATGAAATTTTTAGAAGAAGGGGTGAATGTGACAACCCAAGAATTTAGAATATTTTTAAAATTTTTATTATTGATTTAAGGTTCAAAATTAGAACCTAGACTGAAAATTAGTGTATGCGTTTGATATTTTTAAGATAGAATTTTGAGGATTTTTAAATTCTGTAAATGATTTAGGTGACTTATTTAGGATTAGAGAAATACGTGATTATGTTCTGTGTAAATGTTATTATACTTGTACAGTATGTGGTTAAGGGTCAAGGGTTGACCAGATAAACGATATCTGTAACAAACCATAAGTATATATTAAGAACGTCAACGTTCGGTTAGAAAACCCTAGCGTTTAACAAGAAACCCTAAAACCGGTTCTAGAAACCCTAATTTCAGTTCTGGGAATCCGAAACCCTAATTCGGTGCATAAAACCCTAAATCGTGAACTTAATGGCGTAAGTGTAAATAATTATAGGATTAATTAGGGTTAATCATAACAAATTGGTTACAAAACCCTAATTCCAAATTTGAAACCCTAATTACGGATTTGAAATCCTAATTTGTAAATAGGGAAAAACCTAAGTGTTAATTTAATACTTTTAATGTTAATTAGGATATATTAATTCTAATTTTCAAGATTAAGTAATTAGGAAACCCTAATCTAATTACGAAAATTTAATTTCTAAATTAGAAAATTTATTTTTCTATTAGAAACCCTTATTAGTAGGTTATAAACTCTAATGACCATTTTGACCCAAATTGCTTAATTAGCGATTTTAATTAGGAAATACTAATCCTAATTATCAATATTCAAATTATGATTAAGAAATTTAAATATAATTAGAAAATTCTAATTATAATTTAGAAATATTAATTTTCTATTTTTGAAAACTTAAATTGGAAATTTTAGAAAGTAAATTTGCAAACCCTAAGGAATCTTCCAAACCCTAAACCCTAACCAAACCCTAAACCCTAATGGTTTGGTCAAATGTCCAAAATGCCATTAAAATAAAATAAAAATGACTAAAATGCCCTTTGTTGTATTATTGAACATAACTTGCAAGAGTTTCCCTATTTGAGTTGGTGAACCACTTCTAGCCCTAGCTTATGATTTATTGTCCAACAATCAGCAGCTATATAAGCTCCATGCATTGAATCAAAATTAAAAATCAAATAAAGTAAGAGAAAAGTCTTACTTTACTTTTCATTTTTGTTAATACCATTCTCTCTCTACAATTTCGAAATCTAGAGTGAGAGAGAGTGAGAAGTTTAGCCAAGTTCAGTTTATAGTTTTCCAAAAACAGATCCAAGAGTCAGAAATCAAAGATCATGACATCAAAGGTATAGAACCCTAAATTTCGAAAATCTCTTGATCTTATGTTATATGTTGAAATTGATTGGTTAAAGATGTGTTTTAAGGTGTCTATAAGTGATTTTGGTTGATAGATCATGGATCTATAACATCTAGATGCACGAATTTAATGTTTTCTAAAATTTGGA